>OX451736.1:1086192151-1086643011 GCA_948472305.1 Vicia faba
TCCCAAGGATGACTTCCCTCTACCTCACATCGACGTTCTGGTTGACAATACTGCTCAGCACAAGGTGTTCTCCTTTATGGACGGTTTCTCCGGTTATAATCAGATACAAATGGCTCCCGAAGACATGGAGAAGACCACCTTTGTTACTCAGTGGGGTACCTTTTGCTACAAGGTCATGCCTTTTGGGTTGAAAAATGCTGGGGCAACATATCAGCGTGCCATGGTTGCTTTGTTTCATGACATGATCCATCATGAGATTGAAGTATACATCGACGATATGATTGCGAGGTCCCGGACAGAGGAAGAACACCTTGACCATCTACAGAAGCTGTTTGACAGGTTGAAGCTGTACAAGCTGAGATTGAACCCGAACAAGTGCACCTTCGAGGTGAGGTCTGGTAAGCTATTGGGTTTCGTCGTAAGCGACAAAGGTATTCAAGTGGACCCTGCCAAAGTGAAAGCTATACAAGAGATGCCAGCTCCCAAGACAGAGAAAGAGGTCAGAGGCTTCTTGGGACGACTGAACTACATTGCCCGATTCATCTCGCATCTAACTGCTACTTGTGAGCCAATCTTCAAGCTACTGAAGAAAGATCAAGTGGTACGTTGGAACGATGAATGCCAGGCCGCTTTCGAAAGAATCAAAGAGTATCTCCAGGAACCACCCATTCTAATGCCACCAGTTGAACGGAGACCTTTGATTTTATACTTGACAACTCAATGGGGTGTGTGCTAGGGCAGCATGATGAGTCTGGCCGAAAAGAGCATGCTATTTATTACCTTAGCAAAAAGTTTACCGACTGTGAGACCCGATACTCACTGCTTGAGAAAACTTGATGCGCTTTGGCATGGGCTGCTCGCCGGCTGAGACAGTATATGCTGACTCACACTACTCTGTTGATTTCAAAGATGGATCCAATCAAGTATATCTTCGAAAAGCCTGCCTTGTCCGGAAGAATAGCAAGATGGCAGATGATCTTGACTGAGTATGACATCCAGTACACAACTCAAAAAGCAATCAAGGGAAGTGTATTGGCAGACCATTTGGCACATCAGGCAGTGGATGATTACCAGTCTATGAACTTTGAATTTTCGGACGAGAATATCATGCTGATAACTGATTGTGAGACACCTGGACCGGATGAAGGACTTGAGGAAGGATCCCGATGGTCTATGTACTTTGATGGAGCTTCGAACGCTTTGGGTAATGGCATTGGTGCTATGATCATATCTCCTAAAGGCTCTCATACTCCGCTCATCGCCCGTCTATGTTTCAACTGCACCAACAACATGGTGGAGTATGAAGCGTGCATCATGGGTCTTCGAGCTGCAATTGACCTAAGGATTAAGTTTCTAAGTGTCTTTGGAGATTCTGTTCTCGTGATTAGTCAGATCAAAGGCGAGTGGGATATGAAACACCCTAATCTTATTCCTTACAAGGAGCATGTGTTGACGTTGCTTCCCCACTTTGAGGAGATAACCTTTGAACATTTCCCTAGAGAAGAGAATCAGTTGGCGGACGCATTAGCTACGATGTCTTCTATGTTCAAATTCAAATGGGACAACGAGGCCCCCCAGATCATTATTTGGAAATTGGATGAACCTGCACATTATTGTGATCTTGAGACTGAAGAGGTAATAGAAAAGCCCTGGTATCATGAGGTGAAGAGATACCTTGAAGCTCAAGAATACCCCGAGGGTGCATCTGTTAATGACAAGAAGTTTCTGAGGAGATTCGCGACGAAGTTCTTCATCAGCAATGACATTATTTACAAACGTAACCATCATTCAACCTTACTACGTCGTGTGGATAAGACTGAAGCAGAAGCGATCATGGCAGAGCTGCATGAAGGTACTTTTGGAACTATTTCAGCGGACATACCACGGCAAAGAAAATCCTCCGGGCAGGATATTACTGGTCCACAATGGAAGCCGACTGTTATCAGCATTCTCGGACATGTTACAAGTGCCAGGTCTATGCTAATAAGGTGCACATTCCTCCAGTTCCTATGAACGTCTTGACAACACCTTGGCCTTTTGTAATGTGGGGCATTGATATGATCGGCGAGATTAGACCTACGGCATCCAACGGGCATCGTTTCATCCTAGTAGTGATTGATTACTTTACGAAGTGGGTTGAAGCAGCTTCCTTTGCTACGGTAACCAAGAACGTCGTGGCACGGTTCGTTCGGCATAATCTGATTTGTTGATACGGTGTACCAGAGAGGATCATTACGGATAATGGTACCAATCTCAACAATAAAATGATCACTGAGCTCTGCAAGCAATTCAAGATATAGCATCATAAATCTTCTCCTTACCGGCCGAAGATGAATGGGGTTGTCGAAGCGGCTAATAAGAACATTAAGAAGATTGTGCAGAAGATGACTGTAACCTACAAAGATTGGCATGAGATGTTACCATTTGCTCTTCATGGGTACCGTACCTCAGCACAGACGTCAACATGGGCAACACCCTATTCCTTGGTTTACGGCATGGAGGCAGTCTTGCCTATTGAAGTTCAGATACCCTCTCTTAGAATCATGAAGGATGCAGGTTTGAGTGAAGATGACTGGATCCATACCCGGCTTGATCAGCTGAACCTAATCGACGAAAATAGACTTACTGCTATTTGTCATGGTCAGACGTACCAAAAACGGATGATCAAGGCATTTAACAAGAAAGTCAGGCGGCAAGAGTATCAAGTTGGAGACTTGGTAATCAAGCGCATTATCTTACCTCAAGGTGATCCCAGGGGCAAATGGACTCCTACTTATGAAGGGCCATTTATGGTTAAGAACATTTTCTCAGGAGGAGCAATGATTCTAACCACCATGGATGGTGACGACCTTCCTCACCCTGTCAATGCAGACATAGTGAAAAGATACTACACGTAATCAAAGACCCGCTAGGTTGACTGGCCTAGGCAAAAATAAGGGCTTCCCGGCGAACCAAAAGGGTTCGGGCAAAAGTAAGGGATGAAATTGAAAAAATCTATACACCCGGCAAGTCGAAAACCTGAAAAGGCGGCTTGGGAAAAAATGGGTATCCCGGTGGACTGAAAACCCGAAAGGGCGGTCCAGGCAAAAGTTAGGGATAAGCGTAACATTATGTCTCATTGGATCACCTCGCGTCCAGACTTCGGTATCAACTATCAAGCTCAGACATCACTGATCAATCAGATTCATCTTCAACTAAACAGCAAAGTGATGAGATGCTTGAAGATATAAAGGCAATAGCAGAGTTGGAACCCAGTGGGATTATTCACATAGCTGTTTTGTTTTTCTTTTCACAAACTGTATAAATTCTATTTGTTCGGCGGCGTTCTCTTACTAGGACGTCAGCCTCTTGTACAAAAGCGCCTATTTACAGGCAAACTTCAAAATCAATACAAATTAATTTTCAGACAAATTTCAAATTGCTTTTCCTTTATCTGTTTTGTTTTGCAAAGAACGTTCAAAGTTCATTTTTGATATATGCATTTGACATTGACTGCTGATCATAAATACTTACATGCGAAACGAAAGACGAATTATTGGTAATATCAGAAACAGGGGCAATAAGAATTGTCCGAGTTGTATGGTTGCTCTGTCCACCAAGGTACCAAGATAGGTTCAGCTGAAGAATGTGACTAAGATACCGTCACTCCCCGCAGAGCAAAGCAGTACTGGTAGATCTCCCCGCTGAAACTTGCAACTATGAAAAAATCAGCAATATTCTTCCCAAGCAGAGTTGATCTACCATCAAAAGGTTTGGTATCCCCAGAAGGTCTTAATATTCCCCAACGGAGTATAAAGATATTCTCCAGCAAGTATAAGAGCATCCCCGACAATCTTAATATTCCTCAACAGAATATAAGAATGTTCCCCGGTGTAAATACAAGATACCACAATGGAGTCACTTCCCCCAACGCAGTCTAAAAAAGTTTCCCCCAAATGGAGTTGAATCATCTTCCTCAGTAGACTCTGGAAGCTTATCCCTTGCGAAGCACAAATAAGTCTCCTCAGCCAAATTCAGAGGTTATCCTCACAAGAGTTTAACTGGGTTATCCTCAGCAAGTTGCGACTGGAAGATCATCCCCAGCAAAGTTCTTTCTATCCCCAGCAGAGTTCATCATTAAAATCCCCAACAGAGCTTATCAACAGAATCCCCAGCGGAGTTATCGGTAAAATCTTCAGTAGAACATCTATCCCCCACAGAGTAGTCCCCTCGGAGTAATCTCTTCATCAGTTTATTCCCCCAACGGAGTTCTTCTCTCCTGCAGGCTTCTTCTCACAATTATCTTCGTTCATCATCCCCAGCGGAAACGAAGAACTCTACTCTATTCTCCAGCATCTCCGGGATTTATTTTCCCCAACTAAAACATCACATTTCCATACATCATGATACATGCATATACGCATCATACCATACAATCTCTTTATGTTGAGAACATCATTGCTTGATCCATATCATGCATTGCATATGACTGACCTTTACCTTTCAGGAAAGATATAGTTAAAGTTCTCAGCTTAGTCGAAGATCTGACCAGTTCTTAAATCTCAATTGAATTATCTTCGGTTGAATTTCAGATAAGGTTCTCAATCTCGACAGTTTTCCTCCGTCATAGTGTGGACGAGTTCTATAACCTCAACGGTATACTCCCGGTGAGCACGAGACAATTCCTAGATCTTGACGAAGATGCTTCCCTACGTCATAGTATGAACGAGTACTATAACCTCAACGGTATACTCCCGATGAGCACGAGTCAGTTCCTAGATCTTGATGTTTTCCTCC
Source organism: Vicia faba (assembly GCA_948472305.1). Lineage (NCBI taxonomy): Eukaryota > Viridiplantae > Streptophyta > Magnoliopsida > Fabales > Fabaceae > Vicia > Vicia faba. Next base: position 1,086,196,928 of record OX451736.1, read on the forward strand.
ATCATAGTGTGGACAAGTTCTATAACCTCAACGGTATACTCTCGGTGAGCACGAGACAGTTCCTAGATCTTTATGAAGATGCTTCCCTATGTCATAATATGGACGAGTACTATAACCTCAACGGTATACTCCCGGTGAGCGCGAGTCAGTTACTAGATCTTGATGTTTTCCTGCGTCATAGTGTGGACAAGTTCTATAACCTCAACGGTATACTCCCGGAGAGCACGAGACAGTTCCTAGATCTTGGTGAAGATGCTTCCCTACGTCATAGTGTGGACAAGTTCTATAACCTCAACAGTATACTCCCGGTGAGAACGAGACAATTCCTAGATCTTGATGAAGATGCTTTCCTATGTCATAATATGGACGAGTACTATAACCTCAACGGTATACTCCCGGTGAGCACGAGTCAGTTCCTAGATCTTGATGTTTTCCTCTGTCACAGTGTGGACAAGTTCTATAACCTCAACGGTATACTCCCATTGAGCACGAGACAGTTCCTAGATCTTGATGAAGATTACCCCCCAGTTGAATTATAGACAGGTTCTTAATACTCAGCCGAGGCATTCTCTCAGTTGAAGTACAAGCAAGTTCCTAAATCCCAACAAAAGTTAGACTTCCCCAGCGGAATCTTCTACAATAACAAGTATGCAAGTTCTCGCTAAGGAATCTCTTATGCGATCGACACTCCTGCAGATGGCATTTATAAGCCCATCCTCCTACAAACAACTTCCAAATGGAATCTGTAAGCCCATTCCCGACATCACAATCTTGATACTACACCATGTGAGTGCAAATTTCTGGGCACTCTAGTGTTCAATTATCTTCCACCTTCGGATCACGAAAGGCTCGGAAGCCAATCTATATCCTCAAGTTTAAGAAAATTAAACAGGGGCAACTGTTGTACCCCAAAATTTTCCCTCCCATATTTCTCAAGACACGTCAAGAATGATCTTCAAGTTGCTCAAGATGACTCAAGAGTTGGACAGTCAAGTCACCTCATAAGGCAGTCAAGTCAAAATTAGGGTTTTGTGTTGCATCAAGGTCCTCACATCCAAATGACCTAAAGTGTTCCCTAATGTCCTAATATGTTATTAAGTTCATCCATGTCAAGTTTCAAGCCTTGCAGAGGAAGTTTGGTCAGTCAATTGCTCAAGAGGCCCAAAAATCGATTGTGTTAGGGCAAAAGTCAACTGTGTCCCAAATACAGTCAAACCTCAATATTTTTTGTCAACATTATAATTTTTAAGGATAATTCATCATTTTATCAAGGGTTGATCATGATTCATCAAGGATTGCTCAAGATTCATCAAGATTCAAAAGTTGCTAAATTAAGGTTTTACAGGAAAAGTCAACTCAACTTTGACCAAGCATAACTTTCTCACACTTTATGAGAAATGACCCATCCAAAGCTCATTTTTAATAGGATGCAATTTACTACAATCCATATTCACACACCAAGATCAATAAATGCTCTCACAAAAAGTTACAAATTTGGACATTATAGGTCATTTTTGAAAGTCAACAAAAACACCTTTTTTCCAAAGCTTATAACTTGAGCATGGAACATCAAAATGAGATGATACCAAAAGGGTTGATTAGAGGACATCTCAAGGTTTCTAAAAAGTCCAAGAACACTTCCAAAAGTTCAAAATTGAAGAAGTTATGCATTGTTGAAGTTGGGCATTTTTCCAAAATTGCCAAAAGTCAACTATCCTCAAAACTCCAATTTTTGACAAAAGGGCCCACTTTTTTCCACTTGATATAGTCTTTTATTGCCACACACGTGTCCCATACTTAATTTCATGACCATTCATTTATTTTTCTATTTTATTTTATTTTTATTGATTTAATTCATTTTAAATCAATATTAAATCAAATAAAATCTAAAAATTGATGTAAAGGGATCTTTGTGATTTGTACAACTTGCAATTATCATTATTCACTTAATAAAATCGCATCATGGCTCATTCAAGCATAAAAAATCAGATCTTGCCTATATTTGGAAATATGGTTATGGTGATCAAAATCAAATCCTAATTCTTCAATGCACATGGATATTGGCCCATATTTTGACCTAGAATCATTCTATTATATGCAAGCAAGCCTCACAAACCTAGAACATGCATAGAGGACTGCAGAAACCTCCAGAAGAATTGGAGAAAAAAGCTTGAAAACCTTGGATCTGAAATTGCACTTAGAGACCTTTTCAGGATCAAACAAAGGTTCCAATCGCTTCCTTGGACCTCACTGAAGCAGTACCAATCATTATTGTGTGCTCTCCTGACATCATTTGGAAAGTTTCTGTATTATTCAATTTCATTCTTAGGCCCTGTATCATGATGCTCGAACCTAGGGTTCTCGTTCTTATTTTTTAGGCGTTTCTTATGCAGGATAAATTGAGACAAACAATGGTTATAGGAATGATGAGGAGGCAGAGACGAACATGTCTATGTTCTTGAATAGCATTTTCATGGCCTGGAGCGAGTTTTAGAACCATCCCATGAAACATCCTGCGGATAAAAATCCGTAGGTAAATAACCAGGGTTGCATTGAAGAAGATGATGGTGTGTCTTTGTGTCATTGGTTCATTCGAATCAGTGGCACGCTTTTTTTATTTTTACAGGCTTAGTGTTTTGTTTCTTTATATAATATTATTTTCTTATTACAATAACAAAGAGATGCAGTTGGTTGAGTGGTAAGCGCGTTGGCATATGAGTATTGGAACCTGGGTTCGAATCCCAGGTCCCCCAAAACCTTGTTGTATTTTGTCTTCAGGTATTCATATGCATTTCTCAAGGGATGGACCACCATGCGCTTGCAGATCTTCAATGCTACGTGGCTCATGAAGCAGATCCAATGGCCTAGATTGGGAGACTACCATGGTCTCAAGTCAATGCACGCCTAGCAAATCCAAAAAAGTCCAACAGGCTGAAGCGTTTTGGGCCCAAAAATTGCAATTCACACTCCCTTTTCAAGCCCAGCACCCCCTTGAGTTTGTATCGTTATTTTACTTTCTTTTCACTATTTCTATTTTATTATTATTATTATTTTAATTAACCAATTAACTAATTAAATTTTTTTCATAAAAAAATCAGAAAACAAAAAAATATTTTTATTTAAATTCCATTAATATTATTATTTATTTTTGTAAATAAAATTAACCAATTAATTTAGTTTTAATTAGGTTCAATTTCAATATATTTTGCATTAAATTAAAATCAATATAGAATTATGGTTTTTTTTAATATTTTTAACCATTTTTTTATTTCCTTAATTAAAATAAAAAACTCAAAAATATTTTCTTTTAATTAATTAATTATTAGTTTAGACTTAATTCTTAAATAAAAAATAACAAAAAAATATGCTTTATTTAATGAAAAAAGGGTCAAAACCCTAGGACACTCCGATTCAATTTTTCCCACGCGCATATTATTTTTGATCCATATATTGTAATTGCTCCGAGGATGTAATAGTTTTTTAACTTAGGATTTATTTATTTATCGCTTTTATTTACTTTTCGCAATTTAATTTTCAAGGGTTTGTTTTTGGCGATGTAAATACCCGACGCCTTGTAATAACTTAGATTTATTTTCCGCAATTTATATTCCGCAACTATTAACTGTTGGATGTTTGAATAATAGGCTATGCATGACAAGATCAATTTTTAACTTAAAATCAACAGTAGCTCACCATGACATGTACAAAGATAATATAATTGAAAAAACAATACACTCGCACATGCCACCCCTAGGGTACACCTCACTTGGTTGCCTCGAACATGGTCATTGAGTATAGGATGTTTTAGAGGTCGCCCTCTTGTCCAAAGATCATAAGTTGCCTCGAAACGGTTGCCTCGGATAAAAATGATCTAAGACATTAGGGTTACCGTTAAGGCATCCTAACATTGCTTTAGCGACCACACGTCCCTTAATCGAATTGACCCGAAAACTCCAACGCCGGTGCTACCCACTCATCCATAGTGGGCTAGCATTGTCTAAAGGACATTTGCACAGTTTAAATCCTTTTTGAGTAGGTAGATGTTCTTAAGTACTTGCTCCTTTTAAAAAACAAAATAAACTTTTCGCACTTACACCCCTTTCAAAACAAAAACTCTTCTCAAACCCACAAACACAAAGAAAAGCAAACTTTTGAAAACATAGTGAGCAAGTACCTAAGAGCCCGTGGATAACCACAGATAGAAAGGGTGCTAACACTTTCCCTTTCTATAATCTACCTCCCGAACCCAAGAAACATCTCAAAAAGGAATTTTTCTGTGCTTTTGTCCTTTCCTTGTTGGATAAAATAAAAGACGGTGGCGACTTTTTCTTACCGCGACATTTTACAAAAACAAACGTAAACGCGAACCAACATTCCAAAACAGTCAGTTCTATTCCCACCAATCACAAATACCAACATAATGTTGACCTTGCACCAACTCGCGTGCAATTGCAAAGCATGACTATGGGCTTGAATGAAGGCTTTAAAGAGTATGCCCAGAAATGGAGGGACCTGGATGGTAGGGTGCAACCCCCTTTGACTGACAGAGAATTAATGGACATGTTCATGGGCACCTTGACTGGTCCATTCTTTAATTTGCTGATTAGGAGTTCTTCATCAGGATTTATTGAGTTGATCTTGACTGGCGAGCAAGTTGAAAGTGGAATCAAAAGTGGGAAGATCCCAATGGCCTCAACCTCTAATGTTGTAAAGAAACCAAGTGTTGGTAAGAAGGAAACTAATGTTGTTTATAGACAAAGGAACTGTATCAAGGATGATCATCATCAGTCGGTAGGAGCCGTATTGATTTCAAACCTGACCCTAGTTCAACGACTATAACAATCAAGCAATCAGCAAAGGCCGGATGCCCTAAGGAGGCAATTCACTAGAATCGACATGCCATTGTCTCAAGTTCTACAACATCTATTACAGGCTGATTTGGTAATGCTGCAAAATCCCCCTCCTAATCCTAATACTTCCTCTCCCAAATATAATCCGAATGTGAAATGCGCATATCATTCAAATAGCCCTGGAAATGATACCAACAACTGTTGGGCATTGAAGAACAAGATCCAAGATTTGATTGACAACAAAATGATTGATTTTGACCCTCCATAGACCCCTAATGTGATTACCGCACCCATGCCCAGTCATGGTAAAAGTTTCAATGCCATTGACGATGCCTCATTTGTCTCCACCGTCGGTGATTTGACTACTCCCTTAATGATTGTTAAGAAGAATCTATTGAGAGCCAGTTTATTTCCTGGCTTCCTTGAAATTTTTTACCATTGTGCTTCCCAAACTAATGGCTATATGTGGCTGAGGAAAGGTATTCAACGCCTAATTGATAGCCATGAAATTTTATTTGAGAAAACTTCGTCCATGAAAGGTTTTCCTGAAAGTATATCTCTAGAGTTGAGACTTGAAGATGTTTCCATAATCACAATTTCCAATACTCCTATTAGGATCACCTCTAAAGGTCCTATAAGGATTCTTGCTGAGCCAAGAGTGGCTCCCTTGATCATCACTGCATCGGGGCTAGTCCCCTATTCCTATGACAAAGTTGTGCCCTGGAACTACGGGGCAGAAGTTTATTATCATGGTGTCAAGCAAGAGCCATGGATTACTGAAAACGGATGTTGTACCCCAAAATTTTCCCTCTCATTTGTCAAGACTTTTCTCACAAGACTTCTTTGATGCAAGACAAGATTAGGGTTTGGTCAGCTCAAGACATCTCATCTTGCACTAATAACCCAAAATTAGGGTTTGAGTTTGCACAAAGATTTTTGGACCACCAATGCTTCATGTGACTTTCATACAACATTTTGGACCCCTAAGATTGCTCATGATAAGTTTCAAGCCTTGAACCACATTTTTGATCAGTCAATGGGACAGTTGACCTAAAAATCAGTTATATTGGGGAAAAAGTCAACCATGGCCAATTTAAAGTAAAACTTCATAATTTTTGATCCACATCAACATTTTAGACTCATATGTACCATTTTATCAAGTTTTGATTACAACTCCTCAAGAAATTTGATCAAATCACCAAAAGGGCAAAATGTCAAAATTAGGATTTTGGCTGAGAAAGGGAAATTTCTGATTTTTAACCTAGCCAGTGACCAATTTAGTTCAAGAATGATTTCAAGGATTCAATGGCATCATCTTGACTTAATTACATGGTTCAAAATATCTCAAGATCATTGGATTGACAGATGAAAATTACAGTCAACTCATCAAAAGTAAAATGTATACTGAAAAGTCAAACTTTGACTTTTTGGTCTAAATCAAGTACCAAGAGTCATAATTCATCAAGATATGTCAAAATGTGAAACTTGTTCACCAAGAAAACCAAATTTGAAAATTAGGGTTTAAATTTGAAAATTTTCATAACTTAGAAATTTTCTAAGTATAAAAATTTTCTTAATTTTTCTCAACTTTACACCACTTTTTCACCATGATGCATTTTGATTCAAGGAAAATCCCCAACATGAAAGTTATAGATATCCATGAAATCTACAACTTTTCATCACAAACTTTTCCCTAAAGATGCTTGGATCTCAAGTTATAAATTTGTGAATACATGGTCATGAACTTCTTAACTTAGTGAAATTTTGCCCTAATTTAGGCAGGTTTTGGACCCAACTTCATGGAAATTTTTCACCTAGTTCCAAGAGGTATCTCAAAATGAATTTCAAATATAAATTATATAGCACATTGCAAGCTTTCCAAAATGTCCAAGAACTCTCCAAGATCATTTTTGAGTAGGGAGAATCGAAGAGAGGAAATTGGCATTTTCTCACTTTTTGTTCAAGCCATTTTCATGAAGAACCAAGTTGCAAACCAATCCTATGTTGGCTATTTCATGCTTTATAGGTCCTAAACTTGCTACACATTCCTTAATTAAATGCTTACTCAGTTGACAAAGCCTCTATCCATGCTTTTGAACCTTTATCCAATTGATAATTCCACTTATGGCAAAAAGGTTCCATTGCCATTTTCATAAAGAAACACTTTTGCAAACTTTTCAACTTGGAGCTTTGAACCTGTCCCCTTAATGCATACAAACCACACAGGTCTCAAGAAAGTTGTACAAACTCATACCAACCCTAAGCAAGCTGGTACAAGCATGTGAAGCTTTGGTCTTGTCACTTTGCTTCAAGTACAAGAAAGTTGGCAAAAAGGCTAGCATTGGCATATCTGTTGGGAACCTGACTTTAGATCATTCCGATACTAATATGCAAACAATATGCAACACATAACACGCTTGGCAAGGACCTGAAACTCTCTCAAGTTGAAAAAAACCCAAAACCTGTCCAAAACTGCAGATTCTGCACAAGCATCCCCATATTCCATTTTGCTCGTGCGTTTTGAGTTTGGATCATTCAAACACATTACATACTTGATACCTAGTCAATCCAAAAACCATCATCCCTGTTCTGTAACCTCTGTTTCACTACCTTCCATTGTTAACTTTGAAGCTTGCAGTTGGACTTGGTCATGGAGTTCTAGCCATTTTCAGAGCAAGGTAAGAGTTTGTATAGATTCAGGGAAGCTCAAGGAAGCTCAAGCAATCATCAGGCCTCCATTAAAGTCCCTGCATTTCCATACACGATTCCAGCTGAAGGAGGTAATTTTTCAAACTCTATCTCTTTGTACAGGCAACCTCAGGCCACGATATGTGAATGAAAAATGTAGTTCTCATCATAACGAAGTTGTACATATCATTATCTTGCATTTATATTACTTGTGCTAAGAGAATTTGGAGTTTGAAATCTCTGAAAATTTTAGGTTAGGATTTAGGGATTTCAAAATTCTCTTTGATCTTTGATAGTTAGATTACATAATTTATATGGTTGGAATCGTGAGTTCAAAGGCTACATTTTTCATGTTATAAGTTTTCATTTTTATGCAAGCATGAGGAAGTTACAGGATGAACCGGCCATGGCGTGAGGAAGAGAAGGCAGGACAGGGATGAAGCCTGTATTGGGCTTTTTGCTTCTTGGGCTTTTTATTTTTGCTAGCATCACTCCTAATTTGCTTTCTCACCCCCTGCTAACTCTTTTCATATTTTTTTTTTATATTTAATACTTTTAATTTTTTTTAATGATAAAAAATCCTAAAAAATAATTTAATTATTCTTACACTTTTTTTTTATTTTTTATTTCTCACATAAAAATTTAATTTATTTTGATAGGATTTAATTTATTTTCTTAATAAACTTATAAATATAATTAAATATACTTACTATTTTTATTTTACATTTCATACTTAGAAATACCTATTTCTTGCATATATTTAATTTTTAATATTTATATACAAAATTATTTATTATTTTCATCCAAAAAAAATGCACAAAATAATAATATAGAAACATTATTTTCTTTTAAATGAAAATTAGGGTTTAATCCCTTTCAAAAGAATTAAATATTTTTCCTTGTATTTTTTAGGTTTAAATTAAATATTCCTTTACACAAAAGCAAGACATAAAACATCTTTTTTACATGTACATTGAATTACATTTTAAATATTGTATTATATTTATCTTAATTCGCACAAGTTCGATTTGGTTGTAATAATTTATTTAGCTTTATATTTGTGCAAATCCCCATTCAAACTTGTATTCCCCCCTCCCATAAAATTGTTGTAATAGCTTAGTATGTTTACATTACGCAATTTATTGCTTTATATGACAAGAACAAAACAAAGCAAAATAGAAAATCCTAAATACAAGACAAAATCAAAAGCATGAAAATAATGCACTTTGCACACAAGCACCCTTAGGGTTTCTCCCACTTGGTTGCCTAAAATAAAATGGCCATGTTACACATGCGAAGTATCTTGGAAAAACAAAACAAATATAAGATCATAGTCCCTCAATGACGTTATTCAAAAGTTGCCTTACAAAATGATCTTTGTCCCTAAAAAATGCTAAGATACTTTGCAACATTGCTATCATGGTTGTACGATGACCCACGCCCGTCCCGTTTACATCCAAAGGTAGGGTTGCTTACCAAATCAATGGTAAGTCAACAATGTCAAAGGAATAGAAAATGTATGTGATCGGTGGATCTGGAACTGACTGTTTAACGCTGGTTCGCGAAATGTCGCGGAAGCAAGAGTCGCCACTATCTTTTATTTTCTCCAAATGGAATGGACAAAAGCACAGAAAAATTCCTTAAAGAGATTGCTCTCGGTCCGGGAGGTAGGTTATAGAAAGGGAAGGTGTTAGCACCCTTTCTATCCATGGTTATCCATGGGCTCTTAGATACTTGCTCATTGTGTTTTCAAAAGTGGTTTGTTTGCTTTTCAATGTGGGTTTTAAAAAGTTTCTTTGAAAATTCCAGTTCGACTCTTGTATCGGTCCTCAAGAGTGTTTGAAAAATTGCTTTCGAAAGCTTTTTTGAAAATGTGTTGGTGTGAAAAGTATTTTTGATTTGTTTTGAAATTAGAGCAAGTATCTACGAGAACCTACCTACCCTAAGGAATTCGTCTGTGTAGATGTCCTTTAAAGTAGCGCCATCCCACCATTGAGAGGTAGGTAGCATCACCGTTGGAGGTGTTCGGGTCAATTCGAGTTTAGGGACATTGTGGTCACCGAGCAAAGGTAAGACACCTTAGAAGCTACCCTTATGCCATTGATCTTTTATTCCGAGGCAACCGTTCCGAGGCAACTTGTTTCGAGGCAACTTTGTTTTAGGTAACTAGATCAATGGACACAAGGACTCATTAAGACGTCCTATAGTCGACGGCCACGTTTCGAGGGACAAGGCAACAGTGTGATCACCGGAGTAATGGGAAGACACCTTAGAAGCTACCCTCATGCCAGGTTCCCGGATCATGAGGACTTACTAAGACATCCTCTACTCGACGATCACCTTTCGAAGGCAAGGCAACAATGAGGCGTACCCTAGGGGTGGTGTGTGATTTGTGTGTCATGTTCAGTTATTTTGTCTTATTCATGTCAAGGTGATCTATGCGTTTGTTTTTATTTAGACATTCATTCTTGCATGCAATTATTAACAGTTAAAAAGTTGCGGAAATTAAAGTTCCTAAACTATTACAAAGGCGCGGGTCCACATCGCCAAAATTAAACCAGGACCCGATTTGACATAAAATAAAGAAATAAAATGCGGGAAATATAAAATGTCCGAGTTACATGGCTTGAGCAATTACATAATATTTGAAAGAAAATAAATGTGCGAAAGAAATAGAAATAGAACGTTCGAGGGCGTTGGACCCTTTAAAGAAATTAAATGAAATTAAAAATTAATTAATTATTTATTGAAATAAAAGAAATGTTTTTTAGGTTTTTTTTTTTGTATTTTTGAAATAAGAAAATTAAAATTAAAATTTAAAGAAACCCTAATTCTAAGTTATTTTTAATTATTTGAGAAAAATGTTAAAGTTTAACTTAATTTACTAAAGAATTTATGTACATGTTTATTTACAAAATAAATTAGTAGTTAATAATAATAATAATGATGAAAAAATTATTTATTAAAAAAAATGATGAAAAAGTTAAAAACCCTAATTTCTACATATTTAATTTATTAAGAAAAATATTAAAGTTTTGAAACCTAAATTCATCTAATTAATTGTTTAAAGTTTATTTACAAAAATAATAATAGTAAAATTAATATTAATAAAATAAACATTTTTTGATTTTTCTGTATTTTATATTTATTATGAAAATTATTTTATGGAATTAAAAGAAAACAATAAAAAAAACAATTAAAAGAATAAAAAGGAAAAACAAATAAAAATTAAAAATTGAGCAAACCATAAGGGGTGTCTGGCCCAAGGGGAGGTTTTTTGAAGTATTGACTCCTGAGTACCGTGGTCTGCATTCTTTGGCCATTGGATTGAGTTTCATGCATAAGTTGTTCTACTTTGGCCATTTGGCTTTTGGCTTTTGGCTTTTGGCCATTTGTGTTCTGGCTTCAACGTTCCTTTAATGTCTGCCTCGCCATGTATTGGTGTCATGCATAAGTTTTTCTAGTCTTGCCGGCCATTTGGCTTTTGGTTTTTGGCCATTTGGCTTTTGGCCTCAATGTTCCTTAATGAACCTGCCTGGGATCCTGTCTAAATCTGCAGTGTTGAATCTCACAAACACATCAAATAAAATCATAAAATGCAAATAAAGCCAATATATGAAGAAATTTAATGTTTAGGCACAATATGGCATGTATGAATGATTATACTCTTTTGATCATGGAGATCAAATCAACCTTACCCTTACTGGAAAAGTAGTGACATGAATGCTTTTATGCCCTTTGGATCATGGAGATCAAGCCAGCCTTACCCTTACTGAAGAAGTAATAAGATGTTGGTTTGTAACTGAGATGGCTTTGTTTGTAGTGAGAGAGGGATTTGTAATAAGGATTTCAAGGTTTTAGGGTTCTTGAAAGAGTTTGATATTCCAACAGTGTTGTGGCAAGGTTTTTTCTCTCTTTTTTTCTTCCCTCTTTTTTTCTTTTTTTCTCCCCTGGTTTGTGTGACAAGAAGGTGATTATATAGTGGAAATTAGGGTAAAGAAAATGGGCTTTGAATGTGCAATTGGGCCTCCAATATTCACTTGAATTCGTCACTTTCCAGGCTAAATCGCAGGGACTTAAGTGCATTTTTTGAAGTTGAAATGTGAAAACAAAATGTAGCCGGCATCGAGAACTAACTCCTGTCCGAAAATCGACTCAATCGGATAAACGGTAAATTAGTTATGAATTTTTGAAGTTTCAGCTCAGACAAACTTATTTTGGGCTCCAGTGTCGACTCTGACATGTTCTTCAATAAAAAACTGGTATTGATCGGTGCATAATTTGGTCTCGACTTTTGAAGCAAAGTTGTAGATCTACAAGTCAGGGACCTTGTGTAAAAATATGAGTCCAATCCGATAAAAATTGACCGAGTTATGAATTTTCGAAGTTTCGGCCCAGATGAAATATTATTCAGCATTCAGGATTTTCAGCGTGTCACGCACTCTGAGCAAAAAATGAAGGCCTTTTGAACACCGTTTGAACTCAATACCTTCTGTGAAAATGTAGCCAACTCAATTTGTGAAATTTTGGCACTGGAACCAGCTCGATACAATGAAAATCGACCAAGTTATGATTTTTTGAACATGACGCAGATAAACTTCTGTCACAAATTTTCTGCACGAAAATACTTGATAAATCCACATTTTTGAAGACCTTCTGATCAAAATTGGCTTCCAGCCGTGAGAGATGAAAACGTAGATAATGTCAAGACGGAATTTTGGCCACCGGAATGGGTTCAAAACGAGTCACGATGTTCAAGTTATGAATTTTTTAGCGCGTAAAAACTGCACTTTCAGCACACTTTTTCACTATATTTCTTCAAGAAAACTCACACATTCGGATACCTTCTTTAAAGAATTGACTCTTGAGCCGAACCTGAATTTGAGAATATGTTATCAGAGATATCTTGGCGAAAGAACACCTGAATATAACGCGCCGGGTTGGACTTGTGAATTTTCTTGAAGAATATGGGAGGGCAAATTTTGGGGTAAAACAGTTGCCCCTGTTCAATCTTCTTAGACCTGAGGATGCAGATTGGCTGACGTGCCTTTCGTAATCCGAAGGTGGAAGATGATTGAACACTAGAGTGCCCAGAAATTTGCGCTCACATAGTGGCAGTGTGGTGGGAATGGGCTTATAGATGCCATTTAGAGGTTGCTGGATAGGATGATGGGCTTATAGATGCCATCTGGATGTTGATCGCGTAAGAGATTCCTTGGCGAGAACCTGCATACCTGCAAAACAGAAAATGAGTACCTGACACGTTGCAGGAGCTGATTTTTAGATGCTTGGTATAGATATGTCCTGACTGGTTGCAGGAGCTGATTTTTAGATGCTTGGTATAGATATGTCCTGACTGGTTGCATGAGCTGGGTCTGGAGCTTCGAAAGATGATGAATGAACTATGGATGGTTACTACTTCAACGGGACGGCGAGAGAACCTTGGACGATTACTACCCCAACAGGAACGCTGAGAGAATCTTGGGTGTCTTCTACTGGGATAAGAATCAGGGAGATCTTAGGGTCGATCTGACTGAACCAGAGAAGGCCTTTGACTGGGTAAGAATCAGGAAAATCTTAGGGTCGATTTAACTGAACCGGACAAGGTCTTGAAATCTTCAACTGGATAAGAATCAGGGAGATCTTAGGGTCGATCTGACTGAACCAGAGAAGGCCTTTGACTGGATAAGCATCAGGAAAATCTTAGGGTCGATTTAACTGAACCGGACAAGGTCTTGGAATATCTTCAACTGGATAAGCATCAGGGAGATCTTAGGGTCGATCTGACTGAACCAGAGAAGGCCTTTGACTGGATAAGCATCAGGAAAATCTTAGGGTCGATTTAACTGAACCGGACAAGGTCTTGGAATATCTTCAACTGGATAAGCATCAGGGAGATCTTAGGGTCGATCTGACTGAACCAGAGAAGGCCTTTGACTGGATAAGCATCAGGAAAATCTTAGGGTCGATTTAACTGAACCGGACAAGGTCTTGGAATATCTTCAACTGGATAAGCATCAGGAAAATCTTAGGGTCGATCTGACTGAACCAGAGAAGGCCTTTGACTGGATAAGCATCAGGAAAATCTTAGGGTCGATTTAACTGAACCGGACGAGGTCTTGAAATATCTTCAACTGGATAAGCATCAGGGAGATCTTAGGGTCGATCTAACTGAACCAGAGAAGGCCTTTGACTGGATAAGCATCAGGAAAATCTTAGGGTCGATTTAACTGAACCGGACAAGGTCTTGAAATATCTTCAACTGGATAAGCATCAGGGAGATCTTAGGGTCGATCTGACTGAACCAGAGAAGGCCTTTGACTGGATAAGCATCAGGAAAATCTTAGGGTCGATTTAACTGAACCAGGCTAGGTCTTGAAAGATGATTGAGAATTTAGCTGATTCTTTCCTGAAAGGTAAAGGTCAGACATATGCAATGCATGATATGAATCAAGCAATAATATTCTCAACATAAATGAGATTCGTGAGATATGATGCGTCTATGCATGCTATAATGATGTATGGAAGTGTGATGTTTATGAATGTTTGTTTTCGTCTAGGAAAGTAAATCCTTGACGGGTGCCGGGAAGTCATATCTTGGGCTGACGTTGAAGAATAGATTTTGTTTCCGCTGGGGATGATAACTGCAAGAATACCGGTAGGAGGAGATGACTCCGTTGCGGAATAAACTTGGCAAATGGAAGATTCTGCGGGGAGGAAAGATACTCTAGCGACCATGCTGGGAAGTGATGCTCTGTGGGGAGAGGAATGCTTTTGCTGAATTGTTGATGATAACTTGCTGAGGATATCTTTGCTGTGTTGGAAGTGTTGATAGACTTCGCTGGGGGTAAGAAGACTGTGTTGACGCCGACCTTTCCGTGGCTTTTGGCTGAGGATAACCCAGTTATATCCTGGTAGGGAAATAACTCTTTGAATAAAGCCGGGGACGCGCTCGTGCTCTGCGAGGGATAAGCTTCCAGAATCTACTGGGGATAAGCTTACCGCTGGGGGAGATGATTCCAACTTTCCTGGGGAACTAGATTGGACTCTCTTGGGGAAGTATTGAACTGTATTGGTTATGTTTTTCCACGGAACCTACCTTGATACCTTGGAGGACAGAAATAATCAGATTGCTTAGACCACCCGTTATTGCCCCTGTTTTTGAGGAGAGGAAGACCTGTGAGGCGCTGATAGTGGTTGATGGACAAACCTTCTTCTGGTAGGCAAGTGACAAGATGTCGGGACATAGTCGTACGCTTTGATCCCTAACTTTTGCCTGGACCGCCCTTTCGGGTTTTCGGTCCACCGGGATACCCATTTTTGCCCAAGCCGCCCTTTCAGGTTTTCGACTTGCCGGGTGTACAGATTTTTTTATTTCATCCCTTATTTTGCCCGAACCCTTTTGGTTCGCCGGGAAGCCCTTATTTTTGCCTAGGTATGTCAACCTAGCGGGTCTTTGACTTTGCGTAGTATTTTTTCGACTATGTCCACGCTCTTAGAATGCAGGGAGGTGCCCCTGGCTGCTTTTGTTGCCATGTTACCAGAATATGTCAGACCAGGCAAGATTCGTTGCTGGAGTGCCCCAAGTAACTCAGGCGGAGATTTGCCCCAGGCTATTTTGGATTTTGAGAGATTCTCCGAATCTTGATTGGATTGCCCCAGATGACGGACCATGATCATGTCTGCCCCTTGACTGGGAGTACTTCTGTTCATTAGGCGTTCGTCGTGCGAATTTCTATGCTGTTCAAACAAAAAGTCATATGCAAACAAAGTTATGTTAAAAATGCAAAGCTTATGTCTGTCTTGAAGTTTTTGAAAAATGCATTTTTCAGTAAAACCAACAAATTTTGTAAAATGTGATGTCAACTCAATATTTTATAGCAAGCCTTAAGGAGTCAGGATACCTTTCGTACAGTATGCTTTCGAACTAACCCATGCTTCAGCTAGGACTTTTAAGGGTTATAACGTGGCTTGGTTCACGGTTTAAGAAACAAAGGATAAAGGCTCAAATTATTTGTACCCACCCGCTCTTCGTTATGTTCTTCAAACCTAAGCTCAGTTGATCGTGCCTTAGACTTTGTTTGAGTCTTTGCTCTGATTTTCCGGTGATGATTCGGATGTTGATAACTTATTTTGAATAGGCAGTCATTCCTTTCTTGTTGAGGGTTTGTAAGACCTCTTTCTTTTTGATTTTGTTATCCCTATTTTTTGCCTGAACTGTTTCCTTTTTGGAATTACAGTCAGCGGGATGCCCCAGTTTCATAAGTCCCTTTTTTATAGGTTTTGACTTCTTGGGCTTTTCGTTTATGATTTTTTTGATAATGACTGCCTGTCTTTATGATTGTTCTGAACCATCACTGTCTTTCTTCGTTTTGTAAAGACTTCTTTGGTGCCATTCGTTATGCACTTGGATCAACTGAGAGACTACCATGCCCCTGGTTATGATTAAGGTTTTGATTTTCGAAAATAAAAACTCCTACTTCTTTGGCTCAGATGGGTTGACGAGGGATTATCATCCTTATAACTCCAGTGTTTAGGGATTGAAACAATGCTTGTACCTCATCAGCGGGGTCTGTTCAAAAGCATACTGTATATTGTCGTGGTATCATTTTCGTCATCCTCCCTCAAGAGGCTTAGAATTTTAGATCAAGAGTTGACATCAGAAAAAAAATATGAAAATAATTTGCATTTAGTGAATACGAATATATTGTTTCAAAACAGACATATGTGATGCATTAATGAAATAACAATGTTTAACAAGAGTAAATGTTTGAACAAAAGGAAATTGCAACTTGAACATTCGAATGAACAAAAATTTCTCAATCCTAGCCATGTTTTGGCAAAGGAGCAGTGATCACATTGGGAGTCTCGGCGGGCTCGAACTTGATCTCTTTAGCATCGATCATGTTCTGAATTTTGTATTTTAGCGCCCAACAGTCCTCGGTATCGTGCCCCGGGCTGTCAGAGTGATAAGCACACCTTGCTTCTGGATTGTAGCTTGGAGAGGAGGTCTTAGGATTTGCAGGAGGGTTGATCACCGCAATCAGGTTCGTCCTTAGCATATGCTGCAAAGCTCGTGACCATGACATGTTGATGTTGGTGAATTGTCTCTTAGGCTTGTCCGACCTGTTCTGATCAACCCGCTGTTCTTGGCGAGGTCGTTGTTGGACCTGTGGAGTAGTAGCAACTCGGAGAGGTCTATTCATTGGACCCGGCCTTTTCCTTCTTGGAAGCTGTTCCATGACCTGGTCCCTGATTTGGGCTGGTTGCTTCATTCCTTGAGGAAGCTGACTGATCATGGCTCTCAGCTCTCCTTGCTCCTGAGCTAAACCTTGAATGAGGGCCCTTTGCCCCAGCATCTGGGTTTTTAATGTGTCTACCTCAGCTTGTAGACGTTTCAGCTGTTCGTCCTTGTCATCCTCAGGACTTTTTCTGATCAGATTCCCCATGAGGAGTGTCCTCAACTCTTCTTGCCCCTTGGATAGACCTAGGAAGATTTCCCTGAACTGAGTCCCTTGAGCATGAAGACCCTGGTTATCTGGTTGGAAGGCCATTGCTGAAATAAACAGCGAGAAAGGTAAGTGACCTGCAACAAAGATACCTGTTATGCAATGTTATGTATGATATGCATGTATGCAATGTTTTCAAGGACCTCGCGGGGTAAACAAGAAAATTGTTATTGTTGGGATCCCGTAGTTTGATTGAAAGAACTGCATGTTGTTGAGAGCTTTTCTTCCAAGGGTCAAAGGCTCACCATATCAAGTGGGTCATAGCCCCTGACTTTAGTCATCATGTCTGGTTTTGATTTCCAAACAACCTTGGGTAGGGGAACCTTCTTCAGGAATCAGAGCTCACCATATCAAGTGGGTCATAGCCCCTGACAATTTTGGCTAGAGGAAAATAAATCCTCTTTGCCCCTTGCTAGACGTTTGATTCATCATGACCTGCATTACAAGCCCTTGAGATCCTTGAAATGGGTTAAGATGTATGCAATGGTATGATGTCATGATGCATGGGGTGATATGGATAAACCCTGTTATGAGCCCTTATTAAGGACTATAAACCAAAACCTGCAAGAAACTTAGTAAACCTTGTTATGAGTCCTAATTAAGGACTATAAACAAAACCTGCAAGAAATTCAGTAAACTTTGTTATGAGTCCCAATTAAGGACTATAAACAAAACCTGCAAGAAATTCAAGGGTCAGATAATAAGCATGCAAGTAGTCAAGTACGAAGGCACACAAGTCACACAAGAGAAGCCCTTAGAGTTTAGGCCAGCATGAGGTCTAGGTATTACCCTCTTTCAGTTTGTTGGGTTCATACCTGTCCTAATCAAAAGTAACCGGGTTCTTAGAGGATCCCAATATCATTGACTACCCTCAATCGGTCATAACTCCAGCATCGCAATCTTTTCTTGCGGCCAGAACCATCACGAGAGTTTAGCCTCAATGGGCGTAGCATACTGCTACTGTTCTAATGGCCAAGTTGTGTCATTTAAGGTTCTAAGGTTGTTGGTGCTTAATGACTCCTCAGAAGACCCATATTCTCCTCGTTGCAACACAAGGGATATCGGTACAGACCAAGGTGCCACACCAACGTAGCCATTGTTTCACCCGTGTCGGTCTACGCCGGACAGGTCCCTCACAACTTATGCTACCTAAAAAGGGTATCCCCAGATCCGGGTTAGGATCTATGTAACTCCCATGCGACCCACAAATTTAAAGCAGACAAGTCAATACAATTGAAAACACAGTTATGAACTAACCCTAAGGTACACCTCACTTTATAAAGTAGTCCCCAGCAGAGTCGCCAGTTCTGTGATCGGTGGATCTAGAACTGACTGTTTAACGCTGGTTCGCGAAATGTCGCGGAAGCAAGAGTCGCCACCGTCTTTTATTTTCTCCAAATGGAAAGGACAAAAGCACAGAAAAATTCCTTAAAGAGACTGCTCTCGGTCCGGGAGGTAGGTTATAGAAAGGGAAGGTGTTAGCACCCTTTCTATCCATGGTTATCCATGGGCTCTTAGATACTTGCTCATTGTGTTTTCAAAAGTGGTTTGTTTACTTTTCAATGTGGGTTTTAAAAAGTTTCTTTGAAAATTCCAGTTCGACTCTTGTATCGGTCCTCAAGAGTGTTTGAAAAATTGCTTTCAAAAGCTTTTTTGAAAATGTCTTGGTGTGAAAAGTATTTTTGATTTGTTTTGAAATTAGAGCAAGTATCTACGAGAACCTACCTACCCTAAGGAATTCGTCTGTGTAGATGTCCTTTAAAGTAGCGCCATCCCACCATTGAGAGGTAGGTAGCATCACCGTTGGAGGTGTTCGGGTCAATTCGAGTTTAGGGACATTGTGGTCACCGAGCAAAGGTAAGACACCTTAGAAGCTACCCTTATGCCATTGATCTTTTATTCCGAGGCAACCGTTCCGAGGCAACTTGTTTCGAGGCAACTTTGTTTTAGGTAACTAGATCAATGGACACAAGGACTCACTAAGACGTCCTATAGTCGACGGCCACGTTTCGAGGGACAAGGCAACAGTGTGATCACCGGAGTAATGGGAAGACACCTTAGAAGCTACCCTCATGCCAGGTTCCCGGATCATGAGGACTTACTAAGACATCCTCTACTCGATGATCACCTTTCGAAGGCAAGGCAACAATGAGGCGTACCCTAGGGGTGGTGTGTGATTTGTGTGTCATGTTCAGTTATTTTGTCTTATTCATGTCAAGGTGATCTATGCGTTTGTTTTTATTTAGACATTCATTCTTGCATGCAATTATTAACAGTTAAAAAAGTTGCGGAAATTAAAGTTCCTAAACTATTACAAAGGCGCGGGTCCACATCGCCAAAATTAAACCAGGACCCGATTTGACATAAAATAAAGAAATAAAATGCGGGAAATATAAAATGTCCGAGTTACATGGCTTGAGCAATTACATAATATTTGAAAGAAAATAAATGTGCGAAAGAAATAGAAATAGAACGTTCGAGGGCGTTGGACCCTTTAAAGAAATTAAATGAAATTAAAAATTAATTAATTATTTATTGAAATAAAAGAAATGTTTTTTAGGTTTTTTTTTTGTATTTATGAAATAAGAAAATTAAAATTAAAATTAAAAGAAACCCTAATTCTAAGTTATTTTTAATTATTTGAGAAAAATGTTAAAGTTTAACTTAATTTACTAAAGAATTTATGTACATGTTTATTTACAAAATAAATTAGTAGTTAATAATAATAATAATGATGAGAAAATTATTTATTAAAAAAAATGATGAAAAAGTTAAAAACCCTAATTTCTACATATTTAATTTATTAAGAAAAATATTAAAGTTTTGAAACCTAAATTCATCTAATTAATTGTTTAAAGTTTATTTACAAAAATAATAATAGTAAAATTAATATTAATTAAATAAACATTTTTTGATTTTTCTGTATTTTATATTTATTATGAAAATTATTTTATGGAATTAAAAGAAAACAATAAAAAAAACAATTAAAAGAATAAAAAGGAAAAACAAATAAAAATTAAAAATTGAGCAAACCATAGGGTGTCTGGCCCAAGGGGAGGTTTTTTGAAGTATTGACTCCTGAGTACCGTGGTCTGCATTCTTTGGCCATTGGATTGAGTTTCATGCATAAGTTGTTCTACTTTGGCCATTTGGCTTTTGGCTTTTGGCTTTTGGCCATTTGTGTTCTGGCTTCAACGTTCCTTTAATGTCTGGCTTAATGTCTGCCTCGCCATGTATTGGTGTCATGCATAAGTTTTTCTAGTCTGGCCGGCCATTTGGCTTTTGGTTTTTGGCCATTTGGCTTTTGGCCTCAACGTTCCTTAATGAACCTGCCTGGGATCCTGTCTAAATCTGCAGTGTTGAATCTCACAAACACATCAAATAAAATCATAAAATGCAAATAAAGCCAATATATGAAGAAATTTAATGTTTAGGCACAATATGGCATGTATGAATGATTATACTCTTTTGATCATGGAGATCAAATCAACCTTACCCTTACTGGAAAAGTAGTGACATGAATGCTTTTATGCCCTTTGGATCATGGAGATCAAGCCAGCCTTACCCTTACTGAAGAAGTAATAAGATGTTGGTTTGTAACTGAGATGGCTTTGTTTGTAGTGAGAGAGGGATTTGTAATAAGGATTTCAAGGTTTTAGGGTTCTTGAAAGAGTTTGATATTCCAACAGTGTTGTGGCAAGGTTTTTTCTCTCTTTTTTTCTTCCCTCTTTTTTTCTTTTTTTCTCCCCTGGTTTGTGTGACAAGAAGGTGATTATATAGTGGAAATTAGGGTAAACAAAATGGACTTTGAATGTGCAATTGGGCCTCCAATATTCACTTGAATTCGTCACTTTCCAGGCTAAATCGCAGGGACTTAAGTGCATTTTTTGAAGTTGAAATGTGAAAACAAAATGTAGCCGGCATCGAGAACTAACTACTGTCCGAAAATCGACTCAATCGGATAAACGGTGAATTAGTTATGAAGTTTTGAAGTTTCAGCTCAGACAAACTTATTTTGGGCTCCAGTGTCGACTCTGACATGTTCTTCAATAAAAAACTGGTATTGATCGGTGCATAATTTGGTCTCGACTTTTGAAGCAAAGTTGTAGATCTACAAGTCAGGGACCTTGTGTAAAAATATGAGTCCAATCCGATAAAAATTGACCGAGTTATGAATTTTCGAAGTTTCGGCCCAGATGAAATATTATTCAGCATTCAGGATTTTCAGCGTGTCACGCACTCTGAGCAAAAAATGAAGGCCTTTTGAACACCGTTTGAACTCAATACCTTCTGTGAAAATGTAGCCAACTCAATTTGTGAAATTTTGGCACTGGAACCAGCTCGATACAATGAAAATCGACCAAGTTATGATTTTTTGAACATGACGCAGATAAACTTCTGTCACAAATTTTCTGCACGAAAATACTTGATAAATCCACATTTTTGAAGACCTTCTGATCAAAATTGGCTTCTAGACGTGAGAGATGAAAACATAGATAATGTCAAGACGGAATTTTGGCCACCGGAACGGGTTCAAAACGAGTCACGATGTTCAAGTTATGAATTTTTTAGCGCGTAAAAACTGCACTTTCAGCACACTTTTTCACTATATTTCTTCAAGAAAACTCACACATTCGGATACCTTCTTTAAAGAATTGACTCTTGAGCCGAACCTGAATTTGAGAATATGTTATCAGAGATATCTTGGCGAAAGAACACCTGAATATAACGCGCCGGGTTGGACTTGTGAATTTTCTTGAAGAATATGGGAGGGCAAATTTTGGGGTACAACAATGTATAAGAAAGACATTTGAATAGGTAGATAGCTTCTAAGTTACTTGCTCCATTTCAAACAAACCCTTGCTATTTTCAAAACAAACACACACACATTTCAAAAACATCTTACAAGCATTGAAAACATTTTCAAAAGACAAACATCTTTGTATACATTCTTACGAACGAGAATCATTACAAAGATTGCCTAAATGAATGGCCTCTTTTACAAAATACTTTCAAAATCACACCAAACACCATTTCAAACAAAACAAAGCAAGTGATCTAAGCAAGTAACTAAGAGCCCATGGAAAACCATGGATGAAAAGGGTGCTAGCACTTTCCCTTTTCATAATCTACCCCTCGAACTCATGAAAACATCTCAAAGGTCTTTCCTGTGCTTTTTCACCTTTCCTTTTGGATAAAAGAAAAGTAGGTGGCGACTCTTGCTAACCGTGACATTTGCGATAAAACGCAAAACCTCAAGTCAGTTCTCCCACCGTATCACAGAACTGGCGACTCTGCTGGGGAATTGTATAAAAGTGGGGTTACCTTAGGGTTTAGATCACATTTATTTGCTTACCTTGTTTGACTTGTTTGCTTTACATTTTGGTTCTTTGTTTGGGTTTGAAACCTCCACCCGGATTTGGGAAACATTATAGGTAAATAGCAATACGTTGTGGAAACTGTGCAGGGTATACTGACATGGTATAAGCAATAGTTATGTTAGTGTGATATATTTGTGGGTACCGATAGCCTTTGAGTCAATCAAAGAGAATACAGGGCCGATGAGTGATTTCGTGAAGCACTAATGAACTTCTAGAACCCTTTACTTGACCAACTTGGCCTTTAGGATGTAGTGGGATGACCGGCTTTGGTGCAGTCCGAAGTTGGTAGATACTCGATACTACACTCATTGAGGGTTGGTTTCTTGGGATATTTCGGTCGCCATTAAAGAGGCTTGAACTGAAACAATGAACAAGGAAACAATCCGGTGATATTGAGCTCCTTAGAATCCGATTACTATTATTAGGACAGGTTGAGCCAACTAAACTTCAAGAGGGTACTTACCTATAAAACCCCATGCAAGCCTAAACTAAGAACTTATTTGATTTTCTTGTACATATATACTTGTGCATAACATCATGGACATCATGAGCATCATATACATCCACTAACCATTTCAAGGATTTTGGAAATTCATCTTTGTTATTATTTTGTAGGGTATGGACTCACTTCGCAGGAAAACTATCCAAGTCAACCTTATAAGAACCCCTCCACAACTCAAAGAGCTAGCTTCAAGGATTCCCGAGAACTCTCCATTCACCGAGAGGCATGGTCGTCTACTCAACTTGGTCACCTTCAACACAGAGGAGGACATGATGAAGGTTCTCTTCCAGTTCTTTGATCCTTTGCATCATTGTTTCACATTTCCTGACTACCAGCTTGTGCCTACTTTGGAAGAATTCTCTCAACTCTTGAGGATTCACATTCTCAATCAACTACCTTTCAACGGTACGAAAATAGATCCAAAGCCAGAAGAGATTACTCAAGCCCTGCACTTGCACTCATCTAATGTCACAACCCATTGGGAAACTAGAAGTGGTGTCAAAGGCTTCTTGGCAAAGTTCTTGTTTGAGAAGACCCAAAGCTGTTGGAATTACTTGGATTTGCAAGCATTTGAGGAAATTGTGGCTCTTCTTATCTATGGTATGGTCTTGTTTCCTAACCCTAACCAACTCATAAATGTGAGTGCTGTCAAAATCTTCATGTCACGCAATCCGGTGCCTACGTTGCTTGGAGATATCTTGCACTCTTTTCACACTCGTACAATGAGGAAAAGAGGTGTTATTATGTGTTGTACTCCTCTCCTGGCAAGATGGTTTATTTCTCATCTTCCCCAATCAGTCTTAAAGAATGAGAAAGACTTGAGGTGGTGACAAAGGTTGATGACACTCAAACATTCAGATATTCATTGGTGTTCTCGATCCAAAGAGAATGTTATCATTGTTGACCGTTGTGGGGAATTCCCTAATGTCCCTCTACTTGGCATTAGGGGAGGCATCACCTACAACCCATGCTTGGCTCTAAGACAGTTTGGTTATGCTCGAAGGGATGGCCCACATGATATGATGATTCAAGGCTTGGTTTTCGACTATGATAAATACGATCAAGCGAGAAGTCTTATGATGCCTTATCCTTCCGTTCTCCCGGTGATCATTGAGCCTGTTAAGGAGGGAGAAGTTCCATACATTATCCTACATCCTGACATGCCCACATCTCTTGAAGACCTATAAAGGGATTGGATACATCTCAAAGGAGAGCGTGATACTTTCGAAGCCCAATTCTACGCAAGCGAGTAGAATGTTTTGGAACTCACTAGGCTACTTCATGAGGAGCAGACTCTAAATGCCTACATTGCGCCAAAGAGGATGCACACTACTTTTTTTATCTTAGAGCATTATATTATTTTTCCCAAGCGGCATTGATGTACTCAAACTCTTTCTTATTAATATAACGTGTGTTTCCTTTTGTTTAAAGCGAATTTGAATCTTTTAAAATCCTTGAAAACATTACATGTGCACATATCATTAATTATAACATAAACAGGTCTTTGCAACAAGTTTCCTCATCTCTCTACTTTTTATTTCAGTAAGATGGATCTCGAACAGACAGTCAAAGATCTTCAAACTCAAAACATGCAGTTTCAATAGTTACTCACAACCTTGGCCAAAGGACAAGAGGCGCTGAAGACTCTGCTAGCAAAAGAGAAGAAACCAACTGGCGTGGTAATCATGGGAAGAAGGTTTCAGGGACAGGCTAGAAGAACCTTGGATTTTCCAACAACATCTGATGAAGGAGAAATAAAAGGAAAAGAAACAGTAGTTCCGCCAGAGTCTGAAGAAGAGGAGGAAGAGGAGGATTATTCCGAGGAGCAGTATCCTCCAGCGGATGATAAATACCGACATCTTGAAGAGTGTCTAAACTCTATGGAAATATAGAAAGTACCAGGTATAGACTTTGAGGAATTGGGGCTAGTGTTAGGAATTGTGATCCCACCAAAGTTCAAAGTGCCTCTATTTGCAAAATATGATGGGGTGTCATGTCCCAAAATGCACCTCCGATCATACGTGAGGAAGATTCAGCCACACTCCGCCGACAAAGACTTGTGGGTCCATTTCTTTCAAGACAGTTTATCCGGAACACAACTTGATTGGTTTTACCAATTGGAAAGGGCCGACGTCCACAACTGGGAAGATCTTGCCGCTGCTTTCTATAAGCAATACCAGTACAACGCAGATTTTGCACCAACCCGTACTCAACTTCAGAGTATGGCTATGGTTTCAAATGAGGGTTTCAAAGATTACCCGCAAAAATGGAGAGATCTAGCTGTAAGAGTACAACCCCCTATGTCTGAGAGGGAGTTGGTGGATATGTTCTTGGGTACCCTATCGGGTCCCTTCTTCAACCATATGATTGGGAGCTCATCTGCCGGGTTTACTGAGCTAATATTAACCGGAGAAAGGGTGGAAGCCGGTATAAAAAGTGGGAAGATTCAGAAGGATGCGTCTGCTTCTACAACTATGAGAAAGCCTTTCATTGGGAAGAAGGAAGTGTCTGCTGTTTATTCATAAAGGAATCAAGGAAGAGTTGAACGCCGACCAACGATGGGGGCCGTTATGATCCCAAAGTCTACATCTGATCAATTGAGAACTAATCAGCCGAGGGTGGAAAGGCCAGTTCGGCAATTCACCAGGATTAATATGACTTTGGCCCAGGTTTTACCATATCTTCTGAAATTGAATCTGGAAACTTTAAAAGAGGCCCCGAAGAATCTCAATACTGCATCCCCTCATTATCACCCAAATTCCAGATACGCATACCATTCTGAAAGTCCAGGGCACAACACTAACAACTGTTGGGCTCTGAAGAACAAAATTCAAGACCTTATAGATGTAAAGGAAGTTAAGTTTGATGCACCAGAAAAACCAAATGTCATTTCCGCTCCGATGCCTAGGCATGGTCACAATGCCAATGCTGCCGAGGAAGATTTATTTGTTGCCACATTGGATGAACTGTTGACTCCGCTCCCGGTCATTAAAATGAACTTATTGAAAGTTGGGGTATTCCCAGGTTGTAAGGAAGACTACCATCATTGCTTATCCTCACCCGCCAATTTCCCTCTGTTGAAGACAGGTATGCAACGCCTGATTGATAACCAAGAAATTCTGTTTGAAAAAGCTCATGTTTTGCCTATTCCTGTTGAAGACATTTCGATCATAACCATCTCCGCCAATCCTTCCAGGGTCCCTAAAAGACCTGTTAGGATTACATCAACTCCAAAAACTACTCCACTTAAGATCACAATGCCCGGGCCAGTCCCGTATGAGTCAGATAAAACAGTGCCATGGAATTATGGTGGAGAAATCTACTACTATGGTGTTAAACAAGATGAACTGACTGCCGAAGAAGAGAGCTCCGAAGAAGAAAACTCTGACATTAGCAATATTGTCGGAACAAGCAAGATTACCCGTAGCGGTAGAATCTTCTCTCCAAAAATTGCCCCTCCAAAGGCAATTTTTGGACCCGTGGCCGCTCCAAAGGTTACCTTCATACCAATAATCATATCCGCAAGTACTCCTATCAATAAAGAGGACACAACCCCTGCTGTTATCCCCACCAATACTTTTGTTGCTGATGTTCTGGGAAAACGTATTCCAGAAGAGCCTGTCAGGACGAAGGCTCAACCACTAATCATCCCCGAAACCTCCAAGAAGGAAATGGAGGAGATCCCGAGAATAATAAAGAAGAGTGATTATGATGTGGTTGAACAGTTTTAGCAAACCCCTTCCAAGAGCTCCATGTTGGCTTTGTTGCTGTGTTCCGAGGCACATGCGAAAGCTCTGGTGAAGTTTCTAAAGACAGCCCATGTGCCACAAGTGACATCCGTTGACCAATTCTAGGACTATGTGGCCAGTTTGATAGCTGATAATGGTTTAGGTTTCTCCGATGCAGATCTAACACCAAAAGGGAGAAAACACAATGAGGCATTACATGTCTCTGTGGAGTGTAGAGGAACAACCCTAGCCCATGTATTGGTAGACACTGGTTTGTCTTTGAATGTTTTATTAAAGAAAGCTCTCGATAGATTGGATTGCGAAGGACTGACCTTGAAACCCAGTAACATAGTCGTGAGAGCGTTTGATGGTTCAAAGAGGATGGTCCACGGGGAGGTGGACATCCCGATAAAGGTGGGAAATCAGACTTTCAACTCAACTTTCTATGTGATGGACATCCGTCCCTCTTATTCCTGTCTGTTGGGACGGCCTTGGATCCACGATGCTGGTGCTGTCACCTCCACATTGCACCAGATGCTGAAGTACCCGGTCCAAGGGAAGATCATAATTATCCATGGGGAAGAAGAATACATGATTAGTCATCTGAATTCTTTCCGGTATGTGGAATTGGATGGCGAGTTCATTGAAACTCCTTTTCAACATTTCGAAGAGGTCTCTCAAGAAGTAGCGGCAACCAAGACGGTATCCTCGATTCCCAGGATCACAAGACCTCCGCTTCGGATGTCATCTCTAAAGGACGGAAAGGCGGTAATAGAGGAGGGTGGATGCACCATCTGGGGGCAGTTTCCGGACATCCCTTATAAATCAGACAAGTTTGGCTTGGGGTTTACTTTAACTGCTCAGAAGGCTGTGCGTCGTGCCCGTGCTGGAGGGCCACCTTTGAAGATTAGCAACCAAGAGGTCAATGCAGTGGAAGACATTGAAGAAGATGGTGGCTTGGAAGATTGGATATTTCCTACTGTCAACGGAGGACTTCGCAACTGGGAAGCCAAAGACTTTGTCCCAATAAATTTCATCTCTCAGTAATTTATCTTTTAAATTTCTGTTGGACTTGTAATATTCACAAAAAATTCGTACATTTTCAACCTTGTGTCTTACCCGAGGCACAATGGTCCATTTGTAAGGGTTTTTATTTCATCTTCATATGACATTCAATGAATCATGGAAGTTTTTCACATACAAACTTTTTGTGCTCATTGTCTTTCTTTTACATTTTATTGTTTAAAGATGGCTATACCCTTACACACACCCACACTCACAAATGCAGGTACCCCTCCATTCCGGATCCCATGGGTAACGATACTGCTATGGACTTTAGCGACTCTGACGATCTAATCTACCAAGCCGAAGACAAAGGCGAGGAAGATTGTGAAGTACCAGGGGAATTGGCTAGGCTACTACAACAAGAGGAAAGAGATATTCAGCCTCATGAGGAGCTGTTGGATACAATCAACTTGGGTACCGAGGAGGATAAAAAGGAAATCAAAGTGGGTGCCAACCTAGAGTCGAGTGTCAAGGAGCGTCTAATTCAGCTATTGCATAATTATGTTGAGATCTTTGCCTGGTCATACGAAGATATGCCGGGACTTGATACAGACATCGTGGTACACCGTCTACCGACAAGAGAAGACTGTCCACCAGTGAAACAAAAATTTCGCTGCATGAGACCTGACATGTTGGAGAAGATCAAAGCAGAAGTTATGAAACAGTTCAATGCTGGATTTCTGGCTGTTACTTCCTATCCTCAATGGGTTGCCAACATTGTTCTTGTGCCTAAAAAGGACGGTAAAGTACGGATGTGTGTGGATTATAGAGATTTAAATAGGGCCAGTCCTAAAGATGATTTTCCACTTCCCCACATCGACATCCTGGTTGATAATACGACCCAACACAAAGTATTTTCTTTCATGGACGGATTCTCAGGCTATAACCAGATCAAAATGGCACCTGAGGACATGGAGAAAACTACATTTGTCACACAGTGGGGCACGTTCTGCTACAAAGTAATGCCATTCGGGCTGAAGAATGTCGGGGCAACCTATCAACGCGCCATGGTAGCTTTATTTCATGATATGATGCATTATGAGATATAGGTCTATGTAGATGATATGATAGCCCGATCACAAACTGAAGAGGAACACCTTGATCACTTGCAAAAGCTGTTTGTCATATTGAAGGAGTAAAAACTAAGGTTGAATCCAAACAAGTGCATATTCGTAGTCCGGTCCGGTAAACTCTTAGGTTTCATTGACAACAACAAAAGTATTGAGGTTGATCCTGCCAAGGTCAAAGAAATACAAGAAATACTTGCTCCTCGTACTGAGAAGGAAGTCAGAGGATTCCTGGGATGCCTGAACTATATTGCTAGATTCATTTCTCACCTAACATCTACCTGTGAACCAATCTTCAAGATGTTGAAGAAAGATCGAGTAGTCAGATGGAATGATGAATGCCAGATCTCTTTTGACAAAATCAAAGAGTATTTACAAGAGCCTCTTGTCTTGATGCCACCAGTCGAGGGAAGACCACTAATCATGTAACTGACCATTTTAGAGAATTCAATGGGGTGTGTATTGGGGCAGCATGACGAGTCTGGCCGAAAAAAGCACGCTATTTACTACCTGAGCAAAAAGTTTACTGACTGTGAAACTAGATATTCACTGCTTGAGAAAACTTGTTGTGCTCTGGTATGGGCTGCTCGCCGGCTAAGACAGAATATGTTGACTCATACCACTTTGTTGATATCTAAGATGGATCTGATAAAATACATCTTTGAGAAGCCTGCTCTGTCTGGAAGGATAGCTAGATGGCAGATGATCCTAACAGAATATGACATACAGTACACGACCCAAAAATCTATAAAGGGCAGTGTGTTAGCTGATCATCTTGCCCATCAAGCTGTAGAAGATTATCAGTCTATGAAGTTTGAATTCCCAGATGAAGACATCATGACATTAGACAATTGTGAAGAAATCAGACCATATGACGGACCTGAACAAGGATCCCGATGGACCCTGTTCTTTGATGGGGCATCCAATGCACTTGGTAATGGTATCAGTGTTGTACTCATATCTCCGAAAGGATGCCATACTCCTTTTACGGCCCGACTTTGCTTCAACTGTACGAACAACATGGTGGAGTACAAAGCATGCATCTTTGGTCTCAAGGCTGCCTTAGACTTGGGAATCAAGTCTTTAAATGTGTTTGGAGATTCAGCTTTGGTCATCAGTCAGATCAAAGGAGAGTGGGACACTAAGCACCCGAACCTTATCCCTTACAAAGAACATGTTTTGACATTGTTACCACATTTCGAGCAGATTACCTTCGAGCATTTCCCGCGAGAAGAAAATCAGCTAGCAGATGCTCTAGCCACAATGTCATCTGTGATACGGTGGGAGAACTGACTTGAGGTTTTGCGTTTGTGTTCGCAAATGTTTCGGTTTAGCAAGAGTCGCCACCGACTTTTTATTTTATCCTAAGGAAAGGTCAAAAAGCACAGGAAAGACCTTTGAGATGTTTTCTTGGGTTCGGGGAGTAGATTATGAAAAGGGAAGGTGCAAGCACCTTTTTCATCCATGGTTATCCATGGGCTCTTAGTTACTTGTTTAGATCACTTGCTTTGCTTTTCAATTGTTTGAAATGGTGCTCTTCAATTGTTTGAAATGGTGTTTTGTGTGTGGTTTTGAAAGATGTTTTGGAAAGAGGCCATCATTGTGGCGACCTTTGTAATGATTCTTGTTTGAATGTATACAAAGTTGTTTTTGTCTTTTGAAAAGATTTCAATGTTTGAAAGTTTGTTTTGAAATTGTGTTGTGAAGTGTGTTTGAAAAGAGCAAGGATGTTTTTGCAAGCTTTTGATCAAGTAACTAAGAGATATCTACCCTATTTTACTCAAATATCTTTCTTATGTTTTTAACCCTTTTAACAGTGTTGTTTCACCATTGCATTTGGTGAACAACCATGTGTTAGGATGTTTAACGGGACAGGCGCGGGTCATCGTATAGACCATGATAGCAATTGTGTCAGGTATCTTTGGCAATTTTCTTGAGGGACTTGATCATTTTTATTTAGGCAACCAAGATAGCGTCATCGAGGGACTATGATCTTTTGTTTTGTTTTTGTTTTGCCAAAGTACTTAACATGCATACCATGGCCCATTTTTGAAGGCAACAAGTGGATTATAACCCTAGGGGTGTAAGTGTGCATTGTTTTTGATTTTCATGCATTTTTGTCTTTGATTAGGTCAAACTATTTGTTAATTTGATTTTGGCATACAAACCCTAGTTTTCTAATCATGGCATAATTGAAAGCGTTAAGTGCGAGAATTTAAATTCTAAGCTATTACAATATGATTATGGGGATGGGGGTATAATTTTTGAATAAGGGGGTATTTGACAAGAAATATAAACCCTAGTTACTATTACAGCCAAATTGAATCTCAATGCAACAATATTTAAATGTATAATATTTAAATAAATAAAAAAATAAACATTGAATAAAATGTATTATGCAAAAAGAATCTTTTATTTGTTTATGTATGTAAAGTATTTTTAATGTGAAGAAGTATAAAGAAATGAAAATAAAAAAAAAGATTAATTTTATCTATTAAAGGGGTAAACCCTAATTCCTTTAAGAAAATAATATATTATATTACTTATTTACAAGAAATATATTAATATGTACAAAATAAAATATATTGGAAAAAAATGTTTTTTAGTATAAATAATAATAAAAATAAAAATGTAATATTTTTGTATTTTTATTCCAAGTATTTAATAAAATAAAAGTATATATATATATATATATATATATATATATATATATATATATATATATATATATATATATATATATATATATATATATATATATATATATATATATATATATATATATATATATATATATATATATATATATATATATATATATATATATATATATATATATATATATATATATATATATATATATATATATATTAAATATATTAAGTATGTATAAAATAAAATAAAATATTTACAAAAATAAATTATATTTTAAATAATATTTTCAATGTGAATAAAAGTATCATTTACATTATTTTCAAGTTTAAACAATTAATATAAAAGTATTAAAAGTGTTTTCTATATTGGAAAAAATTAAAATAAATACCAAATAAATATAAAAAATTATGAAAATATTTTTTATGCATTTTTATAATTGGAAATAAATAAAGAAAATCAGAAATGAAAATAGAAATGCAAAAATATGAAAATATAAGAAATTGGGCCAGGGGGTATGAAACTGAAAATGGGGGGTGTTAGAAGCAGAAACAAGCCAGCCCAGCCCATTTCCACTTCATCTTCTTCCTTGTGACTGAAACACGCGCGCCCTGTATTCAAACTGCTAACTCCTGTATTTGTAATCTTTTGCCAAAACTCAAAACATGAAACTTGTAGAACATTAAATCACGATTCTAACCATATAAAAAAATTAATCTAACTCTCAAAGACCAGAGAGAATTTCTCTGGCCCTAAAATATGTCCTAGTTTTTTCAGCATGTTCATGGATGAAATTCTCTTAGCACACTTAATATAAATGAAAATTGAGCATATGTACAGCTTCATGGCATTGAATACTACATTTTTCATTCACAAACCTAAGGCTAAATGTTCCTAAATAGAGAGATAGAAGTTTGAGAAATACCTGTTTCAGTTGGATTTGAGTTGGACAATGCAGAGCTTCTCAACAAGTTTTGAGGTTCCTGGTATCTTGCCTGAACTTCACTTGGTGTTTTCCAATAGCTAGATTGCTTCGAATGCCCCTGAATCAGCCTCCAGAAGTCAACCTGCACAAGCTTGAAATGAAAATGGTGAACACTGTAAATGGAGTTACAGTTGGCAATGGAGGTTTGGGATAGTTTGAGTGAGTTGAATGGAAGGTATTGGAACAGGTTTGAGGCCAAACGCACGAGCGGTTTGTGTGATGGATGTGAATCTGCAGGGAGTGCCCTGTTTTGCAAGAAGAGTGTGATTTGGTCTTTTGGAAGGCTTGAGGGCTCAATAATTTGTGTTTCTGGCTCAAGGCAATGCACAAAACTTGTTTGGAACGTTGGCCAGAGTTGATTATATCAGATATGCAAGTTGTTGACCTTTTGCACAATTACTTGGTTTTTGAAGTAAAAGTGAGAGTTGACAATGCTATGGTTGTACTGGCTTGTACTCTAGCTGCTCAAAGTGGTTGAACTTTTCCTGACATTAGGGAGCTTTGTTTGCAGAAAAGGGCTTGGTGTATGGCTCAAGAAATACAATTTGACATAAAGCATGCTTTATGTAAATGGTATTGCAACCTTTATGCCATAAATGGATTTATTCATTGTGCCAAGATCTATTGATCAGAATAAGACCAATGTCCAATGTATTTTCATTTAATTATTGAGTAAGGAAGGGTTTAGAGACCTGTAATCAATTACAGAGCTAGTTTGGACAGATTTTGCACCTTGTGTCAACATGAAAATGCCATGGATCAAAGTGAGTGTTTGCCAACTTCAAGCATTCGATTCTCCCTAACCACAAATGTGTTTGAGGAGTTACTTGACAATTTGGAAAGCTTGCAACATGCACTATAATCCATCTTTGAAATTCAACTAGAGACTCCAAGTGGAACTATGTGAAAAATGGCCAAGAAGATAGGGCAAAATCCTGCCTAAACTAGGGCAAAATTTCTCTAAGTTAAAAGTTTTAGGGACCCTTGTTCCAAAAATCATAACTTAAGATCTAAGCTTCTTTTGAGAAAACTTTATGAATAAAAGTTGTATAATTTGTGGAGGACTACAACTTTCATGTTGTAAGTTTTGTTTGAATCCATTTGCATCATGGTGAAAATGTGGGGCAAAGTTAGGAAAAATTAAGAAATTTTCATAACTTAGAAAATTTCTAAGTTATGAAAATTTTCAATTTCAAACCCTAATTTAAAAATTTGGGTTTCTTGATGAAAAAGTTTTATAATTTGACATGTCTTGATGAAACATGACCCTTGGCACTTGATTTTGACCAAAAAGTCAAAGTTTGACTTTTCAGTGTACTGTCAAATTTTGATCAGTTGACTGAAAAATTCAACTGTCAATCCAATGCATTTGAGATCTTTTAAACTTGTTGAATAGGTCAAGATAATTTCATTGAGTCCTTGAGTCCATGGTTGAACTTGGTTTGCCATTGGCTAGGTCAAACAGTCAAAAATTGCCTTTGTACAATCAAAACCCTAAAAATGACCATTTTGCCCTTTTGGTGATCTGATCAAATTTCTTGTGGAATTGTGGTCCAAACTTGATCAAATGGTTCATATGAGTTCATAATGTTTATGTGGGTCAAAATTCACGAGGTTTAACTGTAAATTGGTCACAGTTGACTTTTTGCCCAATACAACTGATTTCTAGGTCAACTGTCCAATTGACTGGGCAAAAATTTGATTCAAGGCTTGAAACTTATTATGGACAAACTTATGAGTCCAACATGAAGTATGAAAGTCAATTTGGGCATTAGAGGTCCAAAAATCCCTGTGCAAACTTAAACCCTAATTTAGGTCAACAGTGCAAGGAGGTGTCTTGAGCAGAGCAAACCCTAGCTTTATCTTGAATTCCAAGAGCCTTGTGATGAGAAATGTTGATAAAATGAGAGGGCAAATTTTTGGGTACAAAATCATCTATGTTTAAACTTAATTGGGATAATGGGGCTCCCCAGATCACCATTGAACGAATGGATCAACCAACACAATGTCACGAGATTAATACTGAAGAAGTAGTGGACCAACCTTGGTTTCATGAAGTCAAAAGGTATCTTGAGGCTCAAGAATATCCAGAAGGAGCTTCAATCAATGATAAAAATTTCTTAAGGAGATTCTCTGCTAAGTTCTTCCTAAGTAATGGCATCATGTACAAACGTAATCACGATTCTATTCTGCTCCGTTGTATGGATAAGATTGAAGCTGAAAAGATCATGGTTGAATTACATGAAGGTACCTTTGGCACTCACTCTAGTGGGCATACAATGACAAAGAAAATCCTACGGGCAGACTATTATTGGTCTACCATAGAAGTAGATTGCTATCAACACTCCCGAACCTGTCATAAGTGTCAAATCTATGCAGACAAGGTGCAAGTGCCTCCGGTTCCTCTAAATGTCTTGACGGATCCTTGGCCCTTTTCTATGTAGGGAATCGATATGATTGGGGAGACCAAGCCTACAGCCTCCAATGGACACCGTTTCATTCTAGTGGCTATTGATTATTTCACAAAGTGGGTTGAAGCAGCTTCATTCACATCCGTTACTAAGAATGTTGTTGCCCGCTTCATCAAGCAGAATCCTATCTGCCGGTACGGTATCCCAGAAAGGATCATCACTGATAATGGTACAAACCTTAATAATACTATGATCACCGCCTTGTGCGAGCAGTTCAAGATTCAACATCACAATTCATCCCCATATCAGCCAAAGATGAATGGTGCCGTCGAAGCTGCAAATAAAAACATTAAAAAGATCATACAGAAGATGACATTCACCTATAAAGACTGGCATGAGATGCTACCGTTTGCTCTCCATGGGTACCGTACCACGGCTCACACATCAACTAGGGCAACACCTTATTCTTTGGTTTATGGCATGGAGGTTGTCTTGCCTATTGAGGTTCAGATCCCCTCTTTGAGAATTATGAAGGATGCGAGGCTAAACAAAGACGATTGGATCTAGACCCGACTTGATCAACTGAACTTAATTGATGAAAAGAGACTTACTGTTGTTTACCATGGTCAGATGTATCAAAAACGGATGATCAAGGCTTTCAATAAGAAAGTCAGACGCCAAGAATATCAAGTTGGAGATCCAGTGATCAAGCGCATGATCTTGCCACAAAGTGATCCCAGGGAAAAATGGACTCCTACCTATGAAGGACCATTTGTAATCAAGAACATCTTTTCCGGTGGGGAAATGATCTTAACCACCATGGATGGAGACGACCTGCCACACCCTGCAAATGCAGACATAGTCAAAAGATACTACGCATAAGAGACCCGCTAGGTTGACACGCCTAGGAAAAACAAGGGCATCCCGGCGAACCAAAAGGTTCGGGCAAAAATTAGGGATAAAAAAAAATTTGTACACCCGGCAAGTTGAAAACCCGTAAGGGTGACTTGGGCAAAAAAGGGTTTCCAGGTGGATCGAAAACCTGAAAGGGCGGTCCAGGAAAAAGTTAGGGAATTAAAGCGTATGACTATGTCTCGTCGAATCACTTTGAGGACAATCTCTTCACTGACAAACTCGGAGCTTCTGATCAATTCAATCATCTTCTGACGAAGCAACAAATGGACAAGATATTCGAAGATACGGAGGCTATAGCAGAATGGGAACCCCATGGGATTATCACACATAGCTATCTTTCTTTGTATAAATTTTTCTTATTTTCATGACACCGTCCTCTTACTAGAATGTCTGTCTCCTTTGTACAAAATACTTACTCAAAGTAAATACAAAGATATCTCTTTAAAGTACAAAAAACCATTTGTCCTTTACACTTGTGTTTTTATTTGCAAAAACGTCCAATGATTCATTAATGAACATATGCATTTAAACATAATTACTGTTTACAAATAAACAAAATGAAAAAGAACAATTACTGACATGTTGAAAGAATAGGAAAACGTCTTTAGGCTATTCCATGAGCAATCCCTATAGTACGTCATTAAGATCCCCAGCGGAGCTGGAACTTCAAACTATTAATCCCCAGTGGAAACCATCCAGTTTCTTCAAATTCCCAAGCAAGTTGTCTTAAAACCTGAAAATCAACCGGATAACAGTTAACTTATGTTTCTCCCCAACCTAGGATAATTCCCCGGTAGGGTGACAGACGACCGAAATTCCTGAACTTTTTCCCAAACAGGAATAAGCTTTTCCCCACATAGTTTTCAATATTCCCCAACGGAACAAAGACTCCCATTATTAATTCCCAATAGAAGTCATCAAAATTCTCTGGATTCCCCAAGCAGATTCCTCAAGCAGTACTTGGCATTACTCTCACAACAGAATTTTTGTCAATACTCCAACTTCAAGACATGAAGAATCCACATATCCTCAGCAACAGTCAAGGATTTATTTTCCTCAGCAATACAACAAATCAGCTTACATGCGCATACATTACATCCACATATCATAAACATTGATAAAAAACATATATTGCATCATACATTTCATGCAACATAACTTTATGTTTCAGCTAACATTTTACCCTTTTCAGAATAAGATTAACAAGCTACCATTAACAATATACAATCTAGATACAGTACAGATACGCTCCAGACACGGTGGCTATTCTGTTACTCATTCAGATTCAACTTTCAGATACAGTTCAGATACGCTCCAAACACGGATGGCATCCTGATACTCATTCAGATTTTCAAGTTCAGATATGCTCCAGACACGGTTGCCATTCTGTTACTCATTCAGATTCATCTTTCAGATACATTTCAGATACGCTCCAGACACGGATGCCATTCTGACACTTATTCAGATTTCAAGTTCATGATACAGTCCAGATACGCTCCAGACACGGAAGCCATTCTGTTACTCATTCAGATTCAATTTTAGATACGGCTCAGATATGCTCCAGACACGGATGCTATTCTGTTGCTCATACAGATTCTGTCTCCAAATACAGCTCAGATACGTTCCAGATACGGACACCATCCTGATGCTTATTCTTTTGATTTACAACAAACATTCTTGGATGGCATCTACAAGCCCATCTCCAACAAGATTCTATCACCTCTCCAAATGGCATATTTAAGTCCATTCCCTCAGCTACACTTTGTCGAGTGCAAATTTTCGGGCACTCTAGTGTCCAATCATCTTTTACCTTCGAGTCAAGAATGACAAAGCTCGCCAATCTAACTCTTCAGGTTCAAGAAGATTGAACAGGGGCAGCTGTTGTACCCCGAAATTTGCCCTCTCATTTGTCAAGACTTTTCTCACAAGACTTCTTTGACTCAAGACAAGATTAGGGTTTGGTCAGCTCAAGACATCTCATCTTGCACTGATAACCCAAAATTAGGGTTTGAGTTTGCACAAATATTTTTGGACCACCAATGCTTCATGTGACTTTCATACACCATTTTGGACCCCTAAGATTGCTCATGATAAGTTTCAAGCCTTGAACCACATTCTTTATCAGTCAATGGGACAGTTGACCTAAAAATCAGTTGTATTGGGGAAAAAGTCAACCATGGCCAATTTACATTCAAACTTCATAATTTTTTATCCACATCAACATTTTAGACTCATATGTACCATTTGATCAAGTTTGGATTACAACTCCTCAAGAAATTTGATCAAATTACCAAAAGGGCAAAATGGTCAAAATTAGGGTTTTGGCTGAGAAAGGGCAATTTCTGATTTTTAACCTAGACAATGACCAATTAAGTTCAAGCATGATTTCAAGGATTCAATGGTATCATCTTGACTTAATTACATGGTTCAAAAGATATCAAGTTCATTGGATTGACAGATGAAAATTATAGTCAATTGATCAAAAGTCAATTGTATACTGAAAAGTCAAACTTTGACTTTTTGGTCAAAATCAAGTACCAAGAGTCATAATTCATCAAGATATGTCAAAATGTGAAACTTCTTCACCAAAAAAACCTAATTTGAAAATTAGGGTTTAAATTTGAAAATTTTCATAACTTAGAAATTTTCTAAGTATAAAAAATTTCTTATTTTTTCTCAACTTTACACCACTTTTTCACCATGATGAATTTTGATTCAAGGCAAATCCCCAACATGAAAGTTGTATATCTCCATGAAATATACAACTTTTCTTCACAAACTTTTCCCTAAATATGCTTGGATCTCAAGTTATAAATTTGTGAATACATGGTCATGAACTTCTTAGGCAGGTTTTGGACCCAACTTCATGGAAATTTTTCACCTAGTTCCAAGGGGTATCTCAAAATTCATTTCAAAGATGAATTATAGATAACATTGCAAGCTTTCCAAAATGTCTAAGAACTCTCCAAGATCATTTTTTAGTAGGGAGAATCGAAGAGAGGAAATTGGCATTTTCTCACTTTTTGTTCAAGCCATTTTCATGAAGAACCAAGTTGCAAACCAATCCTATGCTGGCTATTTCATGTTTATAGGTCCTAAACTTGCTACACACTCCTTAATTAAATGCTTAATCAGTTGACAAATCCTCTATCCATGCTTTTGAACCTTTATCCAATTGATATTTCCACTTATGGCAAAAAGGTTCCATTGCAATTTTCATAAAGAAACACTTTTGCAAACTTTTCAAATTGGAGCTTTGAACTTGTCCCCTTGATGCATACAAACCACACAGGTCTCAAGCAAGTTGTACAAACTCATACCAACCCTAAGCAAGCTGGTACAAGCATGTGAAGCTTTGGTCTTGTCACTTTGCTTCAAGTACAAGAAAGTTGGCAAAAAGGCTAGCATTGGCAGATCTGTTGGGAAGCTGACTTTAGATCATTTCAATACTAATATGCAAAAAAATGCAACACATAACACGCTTGGCAAGGACCTGAAACTCTCTCAAGTTGAAAAACACCCAAAACCTGTCCAAATCCCCATATTCCATTTGGCTCGTGCGTTTTGAGTTTGGATCATTCAAACACATTACATACTTGATACCTAGTCAATCCAAACCATCATCCCTGTTCTGTAACCTCTGTTTCACTACCTGCCATTGTTAACTTTAAAGCTTGCAGTTGGACTTGGTCAGGGAGTTCTAGCCATTTTCAGAGCAAGGTAAGAGTTGGTATAGATTCGGGGAAGCTCAAGGAAGCTCATGCAATCATCAGGCCTCCATTAAAGTCCCTGCATTTCCATACACGATTCCAGTTGAAGAAGGTAATTTTTCAAACTCTATCTCTTTGTACAGGCAACCTCATGCCACGATTTGTGAATGAAAAATGTAGTTCTCATCATAACGAAGTTGTACATATCATTATCTTGCATTTATATTACTTGTGCTAAGAGAATTTGGAGTTTGAAATCTCTGAAAATTTTAGGTTAGG
Organism: Vicia faba; assembly: GCA_948472305.1. Lineage (NCBI taxonomy): Eukaryota > Viridiplantae > Streptophyta > Magnoliopsida > Fabales > Fabaceae > Vicia > Vicia faba. Next base: position 1,086,236,670 of record OX451736.1, read on the forward strand.
ATTTAGGGATTTCAAAATTCTCTTTGATCTTTGATAGTTAGATTACATAATTTATATGGTTGGAATTGTGAGTTCAAATGCTACATTTTCATGTTATAAGTTTTCATTTTTATGCAAGCATGAGGAAGTTACAGGATGAACCGGCCATGGCGTGAGGAAGAGAAGGCAGGACAGGGATGAAGCCTGTATTGGGCTTTTTGCTTCTTGGGCTTTTTGTTTTTGCTAGCATCACTCCTGATTTGCTTTCTCACCCCCTGCTAACTCTTTTCATATTTTTCTTTATATTTAATACTTTTAATTTTTTTAATGATAAAAAATCCTAAAAAATAATTTAATTATTCTTACACTTTTATTTTATTTTTTTATTATTTCTCACATAAAAATTTAATTTATTTTGATAGGATTTAATTTATTTTCTTAATAAACTTATAAATATAATTAAATATACTTAGTATTTTTATTTTACATTTCATACTTACAAATACATATTTCTTGCATATATTTAATTTTTAATATTTATATACAAAATTATTTATTATTTTCATACAAAAAATGCACAAAATAATAATATAGAAACATTATTTTCTTTTAAATGAAAATTAGGGTTTAATCCCTTTCAAAAGAATTAAATATTTTTCCTTGTATTTTTTAGGTTTAAATTAAATACTCCTTTTCACAAAAGCAAGACATAAAACATCTTTTTTTACATGTACATTGCATTATATTTTAAATATTGTATTATATTTATCTTAATTCGCACAAGTTCGATTTGGTTGTAATAATTTATTTAGCTTTATGTTTGTGCAAATCCCCATTCAAACATGTATTCCCACATCCCATAAAATTGTTGTAATAGCTTAGTATGTTTACATTATGCAATTTATCGCTTTATATGCCATGATTAGTAATTAGGGTTTGTATGACAAGAACAAAACAAAGCAAAATAGAAAACCCTAAATACAAGACAAAATCAAAAGCATGAAAATAATGTGCTTTGCACACAAGCACCCTTAGGGTTTCTCCCACTTGGTTTCCTAAAATAAAATGGCCATGTTACGCATGCGAAGTATCTTGGCAAAACAAAACAAATATAAGATCATAGTCCCTCGATGACACTATTCAAAAGTTGTCTTACAAAATGATCTTGGTCCCTCAAAAATACTAAGATACTTGGCAACATTGCTATCATGCTTGTATGATGACCCACGCCTATCCCGTTTCATCCAAAGATAGGGTTGCTTACCAAATCAATGGTAAGTCAACAATGTCAAAGGAATAGAAAATGCATAAGAAAGACATTTGAATAGGTAGATAGCTTCTAAGTTACTTGCTCCATTTCAAACAAACCCTTGCTATTTTCAAAACAAACACACACACATTTCAAAAACATCTTACAAGCATTGAAAACATTTTTAAAAGACAAACATCTTTGTATACATTCTTACGAACGAGAATCATTACAAAGATTTCCTAAACGAATGGCCTCTTTTACAAAATACTTTCAAAATCACACCAAACACCATTTCAAACAAAACAAAGCAAGTGATCTAAGCAAGTAACTAAGAGCCCATGGAAAACCATGGATGAAAAGGGTGCTAGCACCTTCCCTTTTCATAATCTACCCCCCGAACTCAAGAAAACATCTCAAAGGTCTTTCCTGTGCTTTTTCACCTTTCCTTTTGGATAAAAGAAAAGTCGGTGGCAACTCTTGCTAACCGCTACATTTGCGATAAAACACAAAACCTCAAGTTAGTTCTCCCACCGTATCACAACGGAGATCCTGAAGTTACAAACATTTCCAGAACTAGTAAGGTCACTAGGACAGAAAGGGTCTTCTCTCTGGAGATCTCTTCTCCAAAAACTACTACAACACCAATTCGTATTCCTGCTATGGGGCCCACTATTGACGCTCGAGGTAAAGAAAAAGTGACTAAGCCCGTCCGGACAGAGACACCCACAAGAGATGCTACAATTGAAGACCATTTTCAACAAGAGATGGAAGAAATTATGAAGATCATTCAAAAAAGTGATTACAAAATAGTTGAACAACTGGGGAAGACACCCTCAAAAATATCCATGTTGTCCTTGTTATTATGCTCCGAAGCACATGCCCTAGATTTGTTGAAATTCCCGAAGAATTCCCATGTACCACAAGAAACCACTGTTGATCAATTTGAGAATTGTGTTGCAAGCCTAATTACTGATAATGACAGGATTTTCTAATATAGATTTAACTCCAATGGGAAAGAATCACAATAAGGCTCTACACATCTCTATTGAATGTAAAGGTACCACCTTGGCGCATGTGTTAGTAGATATTGGGTCCTCCCTAAATGTTTTACCCAAAGGTACTTTGGATATACTGGATTGTGATGGGCTGGTGCTGAAACCCAATGATGTTGTGGTGAGAGCCTTTGATGGTTCAAAAAGAATGGTTCATGGAGAGTTCGATTTGTCGATCAAGGTGGGATCTCAAGTCTTCAATTCAATTTTTTATGTAATGGATATCCTCCCGGCCTATTCTTGCTTGTTAGGACGCCCATGGATTCATGGGGTTGGTGCGGTCACCTCTACATTGGATCAAAAGCTAAAATATCTGGTGAAAGGTAAGATTGTCACAATCTGTGGAGAGGAGGAATATATGGTCAGTCATTTGAATTCCTTCAAATATATAGAAATGGACAGAGAATTCACTTAAACTCCTTGTCAAGCATTTAAGCTAATTCCCCTGCCGATTGATGTTGCTAAAGCAACTAATTCCAATATTTCAAAGGACACACCGAGATTGGCCTCTCTGAAGGATGCTCGGGTTATTGTAGAAGATGGAGGTTGCACCATTTGGGGTCAACCTCCTGACATCCCCTACAAATATTACAAATTTGGATTATGTTTTACTTCAAAGGCTCAGAAAGAGGTTCGACGTGCTCGTGCTGGGGGACCACCTCCCCGTATTAGAAATAATGAAGTCAATGCCTTGGAAGACATTGATAGTGATGGTGACCTGGACGACTGGATATTCCTAACTGTTGACGGTGAAATCAACAAATGGAAGGCCAAAGACTTCATCTCAATCTTCTTCAGCCAAGAGTAATTAATATTTCCTATTTTTATTGCTTTAAGAAGTTTGTCTGTGATTTCTTTTAAAACAATGAGTTTAAACCATGTGCCTTTTCCGGGGCACAATGGTCCATTTGTGAAGGGTTGTCATTTCATATATTATATGCTCATTTAATGAAAACATTGGACGATTTTGAATTCAAATTTTGCGCTTCTTGTCTTTCTTTTACTTTACTGCATTTTCAAAATAGCCATGTGACATTACATGCACACACACACATTTGCAGATCCACATCCACTCTGGGTCTCACTAACAACAATTCTGCTATTTCCGTTTATGACTTTGAAAATCTAATCTATCTAGCCGAAGACGAAGGTGAAGAAGATTGCGAGATACTCGGAGAACTCTCCAGACTCTTGATACAAGAGGAAAAGGCTACCCAATCACACAAAAAGCCGGTAGAAGTGATAAACTTTGGTACTGAGGCAGATAAGAAAGAAGTCAAGATTTGCACCAACTTGGAATACAATGTCAAGAGCAGCTTGGTTCAGATGTTGCACGACTACATTGAGGTATTCGCTTTGTCTTACGAGGACATGCCAAAGCTCGATACTGATATTGTGGTTCACCGTCTGCCGATGAAAGAGGGTTTTTCTTCGATCAAACAAAAGGTTCGTCACATGTGTCCTGATATGTCAGAGAAAATCAAGGCTGAGGTAATGAAACATTTCAATGCAGGTTTCTTGGCAGTGACGTCGTATCTCCAATGGGTTGAAAATGTTATTCCAATGCCGAAGAAAGATGGTAAGGCCCATATGTGTGTAGATTACAGGGATTTAAATAGGTTGAGCCCCAAAGACGACTTCCCACTACCACATATTGATGTCTTGGTTAACAACACTGCTAAACACAAGGTATTCTCCTTCATGGATGGCTTCTCATGGTATAACCAAATCAAAATGATGCCTGAAGACATGGAGAAAACTCCCTTTGTCACACAGTGGGGCACCTTCTGCTATAAAGTCATGCCTTTTAGGCTGAAGAACGCAGGTGTAATACGGTGGCAGAACCAGACTGTTAATGAAAATGTTTGTCTGTGTTATGAGTTTGTATTCACAAAATGTCGCGGTAAGCAAGAGTCGCCACCGACTTTTATTTTATCCAACTGGAAAGGAAAAAAGCACTGAAAAATTCCTTTTTCGAGATTTTGAGTACGGGGGTAGATTATAGAAAGGGAAGGTATTAGCACCCTTTCTATCTGTAGTTTTCTATGGGCTCTTAGGTACTTGCTCATCATTTTAAAATTGCTTCCGTGTTTGTGTATTTTGAAAAGTTTTTGTTTTACTTCGATTTAACTCTTGCTTCTGTCTTCAAGAGTGTTACGAAGTGTTTTTGAAAACTTTGTTTGAAAAGAGTGTAAGTGTGGAAAAGTTTATTTGTATTGAGCAAGTACCTACTAGCATCTACCTACTCGAAAAAAGAATTATTCTATGTTCGTTTCCTTTAGACAGCGCTATCCTACTATTAGTGAGTAGGTAGCACCGTCATTGGAGTTTGTAAGGGTCAATTCGAAAGGGACGTACGATCACTAAAGCAACGTTAGGATGTCTTAGTAATAACCCTAATGTCTTAAGATCGTATTCGAGGCAACAATTCCGAGGCAACCTTTCCGAGGCAACTTTGATCTTTGAGACAAAAGAGCGACCACTAAAATACCCTATACTTAATGATCGTTTACCGAAGGCAATCAAAGTGAGAGTATACCCTAGGAGTGCGCATGTGCGAGTGATTCAATTTCAAGTTTATCATCTTTGTACATTTAGGGTTTGATAACTGTTTTAATATTAGCATACATTCTTGTCATGCAACCCTATTACCATACATCTAACAGTTAATATTTTGCGGAATTAAAGTGCAGAATGTAAAGCCAAGCTATTACAAGGCTTCGGGTATTAATTACATAGCCAAAAAACCCGTCAAAACCATAAAGGAAAGTAAAAAGTCCTAATTAATCTATTACATCCCAAGAGCAATTACATCAATATTGTAAAAATAAATAAATACACGCAATGAAATAAGAACGAGAAAAGTTAGGGTTTTGACCCCGTCAAACCTAATTACAAAAATAATTATTTTGCTTGTTTTTGATTATTTTAAGAAAATAAGGGTTTGAATTAAATATGTACAAACTTAATTACTAATTAAATCAAATTAAAGAAAATAACTTACATGACCTATTTTTGTATTTTTGTTATTTTTAAGAAAAATAAAATAGAATTTAAATTAACAAAACCCTAATTTCTAACTTGTTTTAATTTATTTACAAAATAATTAAAGTTACCCTAAAATTAAATAAACTAATTAAATTAATTTTTTTGATAAAAAATAACCTAAATCTAATTGGAAGAAAAATTATTTTTTATGATTTTTTTAATAAAAAAAGAATTGATTTTTATGTTAGTAAGAATAAATAAAATGAATTAATAAAGAAAACATAAAAAGAAAAGTAAAAAAAATGGGCCTGAAATCAGTAATTTGGAGGGTGTGAACAACAATTCTGGGCCCAAACAAACTTGGTCCACGTTTGACTTCCTAGATTCCATGCTATGCGTTGACTGGGCTTTTGGTGGACCATCACATGATAGCCTTCAGATCTGGCCTCCTGGAGATCCAATGATGGAGCCTTGAGGGCATATGGTGGACCTCACGCTTTGTGGGATATTGAATCTGTAAAGAAAATTCAAGAAAAATGGCAAATGTTGGAGGCAGGGGTCGAACCCCTGACCTCATGCCCTCTAATGCCTTAGCGCTTCCTTGGCCACCACTGAGCCACTTGGTTCAGTTGGTTAATATATAAAACAAAAATAATAAAATACATAAAGCAAAACTGACTACCAAACACGTGCCAAATTTCAAACAGGCGAATGGGATGATGCCACGCGTGTCATCTTCTTCCTCTCTCCATTGGTAAAAGTCAGAGACTTTTACCTACGGACAAACATCTGTCACTACCACCCTTGCTTGTTTCAAAATCTCACTCGGGCATCGTAAATGGAATCTAAAGCCATGAATCAAACCGCCTTGGCCTGCTGAGCATTATGGTGCCCTTCTTGTGGACCAATTTTGCTTGTGTAAGAAAAACCCAAAACACAACAAGGAACCCTAACAATGGTGGATTCCTATACAGCTAACAATAATGCAATTAAATGGTGCCGTTAGCTTGCAAGCATGCTAGTGATTACAAATATGCTATTAAAACATGATAAGGATGCAGGAATAATGGAATACGATTTCAAGAAAAACGTCAAACCGTGAGGGTCGTGGAGAGGAATTCTGGGCACTAGCACGCTTGTTTCTGATTGGTATAGGTTCCCTGCACTCCTAGGAAGTGAATGGGATGGCTTATGAGTCTTGAAAACGTCTGGAAGTGTGAAATCAGATCACCACTTTCTTTGAATTTTTTCAAGTTTGGTTCTACCTTTGTGCACCTCAAAACCCTTGTTGTTTCTGGCTGCAATTGTTCACTATATACCAAGGAATGAATTAGGTTTACAAATATGATCTCAATCTTTGCCAATTATGATTTGTGATCTTGATTTGATTTCCATAAAATTCCTTCAAAAATAGGCCAAAATCAATCTTTTTGTGCCCACCTATTCCTTGCACAAATTGATTCACTTGCTAGCTGTATATGGGACCTGAAATGTGCACAAGATCTTGAAGTTTGAATGATTTGGATTTTTTCATGATTTGTTTTGATTTAAATTGATTTAATTGCAATAAAAATCAAAATAAATAGTAAAAATAAGATAAAGACAAATGGAAAGAGCTAGGGCTCGTGGACCATGCTACCAACTCAAAACAAGTGCAAAAAGTTAGGCCCATTTGACAAAAATTGCAATTTGAGGCACTTTTGACTTTTGACAATTTTGCAAAAAAGGTCAACTTCACCAATGCATAACTTCTTCAGTTTTGACTCTTTGAAAGTTTTATTGGACTTTTTAGAAAGCTTGAGATGTCCTATAAGCAACCCTTTTGGTATCATCTCAATTGAGCTTCCATGTTCATGTATGAAGCTTTTACAAAAAGGTATTTTTGTTGACTTTTCAAAGTGACCTATAATGTCAAAATTCATAACTTCTTGTGAGTGCATATTTTGAACTTGAGAGCTGAAGATGAATTGTAGGGAATTGCATCCTCTTAAAAATGAGATTTAGATGGATCATTTCTCATAACGTATGAGAAAGTTATGTTTGGTCAAAGTTGAGTTGACTTTTCCTACAAAACCCTAATTTAGCAACTTTTGGGTTTTGATGCATTGTGAGCAATCCTTGATGAATCATGATCAACCCTTGATAAAATGATGAATAATACTTCAAAATGAGAATGTTGACCAAAAATCTTGAAGTTTGACTGTATGTGGGCCACGGTTGACTTTTGCCATAGCAAGTCGATTTTCAGGCTTTTGAGCAATTGACTGAGCAAACTTCCTCTGCAAGGCTTGAAACTTGACATGGATGATCTTGATAACATATTAGGATAATGGTGAGAATTTGAGACCCTTTGGACTCAAGTATCTTGATACAAACTGAAACCCTAATTTTGAGGTAGACTTCCTTAGGAGAGAGTTTGTCTGTTCAAGTCTTGGACTTCCTTGAGCAATTTGAGGACCTCACTTGAAATGTATTGAGAAACATGGGAATTTTGTGGTACAACAGCTGCCCCTGTTCAATCTTCTTAAACCTGAGGATGTAGATTGGCTTGTCTGCCTTTCGTGATCCAAGGATGGAAGATGATTGAACACTAGAGTGCCTAGAAATTTGCACTCGCATGAAGTGGTACTTGTCTTGCAACATCAGGAATGGGCTTATAGATTCCATTTGGAGATTGATGAAGGAAAATGGGCTTAAAGATGCCATCTGAAGGAGTGTCGATCGATAAGAGATTCCTTAGCGAGAGCTTGTATACCTGTTGTTAAGGATGATTCCGCTGGGGAATGCTGGTCTCTGTCTTGAGAAAAAGTTGAATTTTAGGAGCTTCAGTCATCCGTTATTCTACTGGGGATCGTCTCTTGGTCGAAGAGGTGAAAATGAACTATTATCTGGTCGTAATCCAGGCTTTACAGTGATCTACTGGGGAGATGAGATTAAACTTGTTATCCGGTCGTAATCTGGGCTTTGCAACTTCTCAATTCTTATCTGGTCGTAATCCAAGCTTCAGAAGGAATTAAGTTGTTATCCGGTCGCATCTGGGCTTCAACTTAACTTTTAGGGCATACTAATATCTGGTCGACTCCGGGCTTCTTAGTAGTTGTCCAAGTAAAACTGCTATTTGGTTGACATCCAAGCTTCACAGTGTCTTGTACCACTATCTGGTCGTAATCTAGGCTTCACGATGAAATATACCATTATCTGGTCGAATCTAGGCTTCATGGTGTTCGGGGAAATCAAGGTATTATCTGGTCGAATCCGGGCTTCATAACTTGCATTAAAGATATACCATTATCTGGTCGTAATCCAGGCTTCATAGTATTCTACCATTATCTGGTCGAGTCCAGGCTTCACGGCATCTTGTATTGCTATCTGGTCGTAATCCAGGCTTCATAATAACTTTGTTAAGCGGCTATCCGGTGGACTCCGGGCTTCACAGCTTGTGTTTACCACTATCTGGTCGTAATCCAGGCTTCGTGGCGTCTTGTATTGCTATCTGGTCGTAATCCAGGATTCACAAAAACTTGTTGGGGATTAAACTATTATCTGGTCGAATCCGGGCTTCATAGTTTGTGATAAACCACTATCTGGTCGTAATCGAGGCTTCGCGGTATTCTGATATTGTTATTCGGTTGTTCTCCGGTGTGATACGGTGGGAGAACTGACTTGAAGTTTTGTGTTTGTATTCGCACTTGTTCGGTTTAGCAAGAGTCGCCACCGACTTTTTATTTATCCTAAGGAAAGGTCAAAAAGCACAGGAAAGACCTTTGAGATGTTTTTGTGGGTTCGGGGGGTAGATTATGAAAAGGGAAGGTGCTAGCACCCTTTTCATCCATGGTTATCCATGGGCTCTTAGTTACTTGTTTTAGATCACTTGCCTTGATTTTCAATTGTTTGAGATGGTGCTTTGTGTGTGTGGTTTTGAAAATGTTTTGAAAAAGATGCCTTGTCTAGGCAACCATTGTAACAATTCTTTACTCGAATGTTTTACAAAGGTGTTTGTCTTTTTGAAAAGATGTTTCAATGTTTTTGAAAGTTTTTTTTTGAAAGTTGTGTTGTGGAGTGTGTTTTGAAAGTAGACAAGTGTGTTTTGCAAGTTTGATCAAGTAACTAAGAGTTGTCTACCCTATCTTACTCAAAGGTCTTTCTCATGTTTTAACCCTTTTAACAGTGTTGTTTCACCATTGTATTTGGTGAACAACCTTGTGTTAGGATGTTAACGGGACGGACGCGGGTCATCATATACAATCATTGAAGGCAACTTGTGAGACGCTCTAGCAATTTTGAAAGGGGCGAGATCGTTTTACCGAAGGCAACATCGAGGGTCATCGAGGGACTAATGATCTTTGTTTATCGAAGGGACATTTTCTAGAGTGTCTCATACTCGACGGATATGATTGCATTTTTCTGAGGCAACAGGCGAGGTTACCCTAGAGGTGCAAGTGTGAATTGTGTATTGATTTTCATGCATTTATCTTGTATTAGGTTATCTAGCGGTTGATTTTGAATCTTCGCATACAAACCCTAATTACTATACAGTATATAGAAAGCGATAAATTGCGGGAATTTAAAGTCTAAGCTATTACAAATAAGTATCTGGGGATGGGGGTACAAATGTTTACAAATGGGGATGAGTCTTATCAGGATAGTAGTGTCCAAATATTATTTACAACCAAATCGAATCATCGCATTCCCAATGTAAAATATAACAATGTATAAGAATAAAAGATAAACAAAAATATTGTGTCATGCATATAATTATTTACAAATGATGCAAGTTAAGTATTATTATTTATTATTATTTATTTATTTTTTTGTATTTTTGTTAATATTATATATAAGCAAAAGGTTTAATTAAGAAAAGAAATATTTAAACTTAAAAATTCTATTTTTTATGCATTTTTTATTAATGTTTTATATATAAGGTTTAAATTAAACAAAAAAGGTTTTAATAAAGAAAAAATTGTTTAAACTTAATAAACCTAAGATTTATGCCTTTTTAATTGTTCTAAAATAAAAAGAAACATTTAAGAAAATTTTGTATAAAAAAGTTAATGTGTCATTTTTATTTAACAAAAATATTAATTTAAGTTATGTATATAAAAAGGAAAAAAAAGTAAAGTGATAAAAAATGGTTGATTTGTAAAAAAATAAAAAAAAGGTTTAAATGGGCCTTAGGGATTATGTACATGGCCCAAACAAAAAACAAATAGATTTGCAAAGGGGGTGCAGGCGCCAAAATTGAAATGGGCTTGAGGAGATGTTTCGCCCAAACAAGCAAACAAACAGATTCAGAGAAGGGGGGGGGGGGGGGGGGTGCGCCAGAATCTTGGGCTTTATGGTTTGGAGCGTGGAGTAGGCCCAACTGCGCTTAACAATTTTGTTTAGGGTTTTCAATTGCTTGTTTCAGAGTAGGGTTTACAGAGTTTTGTGAGCGGCGCTGCTTCCTTCTCCTTCTTCATCGTCCTCTTAGTTCTCTACAAAACGTGAGCTTCTGACTAACTCCTTCCATGCCTGGCTACTGGAGGCCACCTCCAACCTCTCCTCTCTTCACGACTTGCTCAAGGCGATGATTCAAAAAAGGTAACGATTTCGTTTTATCGCGTTTTAGGGTTCTGGATTCATGCATGTTTTTACATATTCTGATCTTTTGTATTATTTGCTTCTCTGAGGTGTAAAAAGGAAGGAGGACAATACCTTTAGGGTTCGTTGTTGGAGAGGAGGAGAAGTGGACAGGAGGCATCTTAGGCGGCCGTGCGAGGGACTGGTGATGCTAGCTTTGTTCTGGTTTGTCTGGTACCCTCGTATCTTTTAGCTTTGTTTGGTTTTATGATGAACGTCTGAAAACCCTAGGATAGCTGAGTTCCTCTCTTCTTTTCTTCTGATTGCTGGCCTCTGAGTATTTGAATGCTTGTTTTTTTGATGAAGATGCTTGCTTTTGATGAAGATGATATCTGAGTTGCCTATTGTTATGCTTCTGATTTTTCTTTTCCTCTCTTTTGGGCTTGGCCTTTTCAATGATGATGATGATTCTGAATTGCCTATTGTTATGCTTCTGAGTGCTGATATGTGATGTTGGCAATATGATGAATTTGATTATGAGGGTTTTTGGGTTTGCTTGGATTTGATGATAAGCTTTGCTTATGATTTTCCCTCTCTTTGACTTGATTTGCTTAGCCTACGATGAATCCAATTCTGAGGCACTCATTTTTGTTGTTTGGATATTTGGATGGATTGAGGTTTGTTGGGATTACAGGCTTTGAAAAGGCTTGCTTTCTTGGGCTTGCTTCTGGTTTTTAGCAGGTTTGTGCCTTTGATGGTTGATATGTTTGCTTCAAGGCTTGTGTTATGCTTAATTTGTGTTTGACAGGCTTGAGGCAGGTTTATGGGTTTGTTTGGATTACAGGCTTTGAAAAGGCTTGCTCCCTTAGGCTTGCTTCTGTTTTTTAGCAGGTTTGCTTGAAGTAGGTTACTGATGCAGGCTTCTGCATATTTTTGTTGTTGTGGAGGTTTTATGTAGGTTTGTAACTGGTATAGGCAGATTTGCTTGCAACTCAGTTTTGTGGCCTTTTTTCTTTGTGTTCTTCCTCCTCCTTTACAGTGTTCTGATTTGTTATATTTATCTTTAAGCCTGCCTGTAAGCCTCTACTTCTCTCTCTCTTTTCTCTCTCTATTAGAAAAGCATATTTTAATGCTTTAGAATAGCTGTCTCTGAAAAGGTTTTTTGGCCTGGAAAATGATGAATAAAGAAAATGCTTTTACAAGTTTGCTTACATCTTTGGCTTTCCTCTGCATATCTTCCAGATTTTCTGACTTTTGCTTTTTGTGTACTTGTTGACAGTTTTTGATAGCTTTGATATCTTTTGATATCTTCTTGACAGTTTGGTAGCTTCTTTGGACAGTTTTGACAGCTTAGTTGACATTTTGAACTTGGGAAACTTGTTTGTTCAGTTTGAACTTTGTAATTGTTTGGCATATTCAGTTTGTACATGTGCAGCTTGTTTGAATTTGTGCGGCTTTGTATTTGATTAATTCATGCTTGCAAACATTTAATTTCCCTCTTTTTATACCAAGAAGAGACATCTTCTTGCGATTTGCAGAGAGGACGAACAAACTGATTCCGGCCAAAACCTTTAATGATGAGTTTTAATTATTTGTCTGAGAAATACTTTTCCAAATTCCTCTGTGTTTGACTTCTGTTTTCTCTTTTTGCAGGTAAATATCAGTTGAGCAAAGGATGCAGCAGTAGAAGATGAAGACTTCAAGAGATTTAGGATATAGTTTTAATTTATTTTTAATCATTGTAATAACATTATTGTAAATAACTGTAAATAAATTTACAGTATTCAAATAATATTTGTAACAAACAATTAAAAATGAATAAAAATCTTTTTCGTCAGATATCTATTTTAATTCTTCTCCAATTGCTTATTTAATTATTTATATTTCTTGAGTCATAATAATTGGAAATTATCCCAATAATCTTAACTTAGAAATTATAAATAATCAACAAATGTCGCATTCTTCTAGCCTTGTATTAACCAACAATAAACCCGGCGTTCCAAATAACCAATAGCAATGCACAGTCAATCAAACAAACGTCCATACGTCTTTCACCTCACTGATCAAACCAAAGCTTCAAACTTTCAATCAGAAATCTCAACTTCTATCCCAGAGGTTCATATTTTGAGAAACAAACTGAAATCTTGAACAAACGTCAAAGCAGCGTAACAGCCAATTAAGACACTGTGGATTCAAATTCTTCTGAAAATGCGCGTGCAAACCCTAATTCTTGATTTATTGTCAAGGAAGCGTCTGCTTGATCAAACCCTGAACCAAACTCAACCAAATCAATAGAAACCCTAATAATCTGCTTGGACTGATTTAAAAGTTATTGGAAACTCTAATTTTGTCTGACTGATGAGAAAAGTCTGTTTGACCGATTCTTAAGCCAATCTAAAAAATCAGGAAAAGCCCGAAGCTGTGATTTCTTGTGAAAAAGAGAGAGGGAAAATTTTGGGGTACAACAGTTGCCCCTGTTCGATCTTCTTGAACCTGAAGAGTTAGATTGGCAGTTTTGCCGTTCGGGACTCGAAGGTAAAAGGAGATTGGACACTAGAGTGCCCAAAAAATTTGCACTCGTCAAAGCGTAGTTTGAGGGAATGGGCTTAAAGATGCCATTTGGAGATGGGCTTAAAGATGCCATCTGGAAATTGTTGGTAGGAGGATGGGCTTATAGATGCCATCTGAAGGTGATTGTATCTTGTTGGAGATGGGCTTGTAGATGCCATCCAAGAATGTTTGTTGAACTGTATGTTGTCGATGAGTGGACGAGTATCAGAAAGGTATCCCTGTTTGGAACATCTATGAACTGGAGGCCTGAATAAGCAATAGATTGACATCCGTATCTGGAAGCATCCGTAAACCGTTTTCAGTAGTTGAATCTGAACAAGCGATAGATTAACATCCGTGTTTGGAGAATCCGTAAACTGTTTTCAGTAGTTGCATCTGAACAAGCGATAGATTAACATCCGTGTTTGGAGAATCTGTAAACTGTTTTCAGAAGTCTTGAATCTGAACAAGCGATAGATTAACATCCGTGTTTGGAGAATCCGTAAACTATTTTCAGTAGTTGCATCTGAACAAGCGATAGATTAACATCCGTGTTTGGAGAATCCGTAAACTATTTTCAGAAGTCTTGAATCTGAACAAGCGATAGATTAACATCCGTGTTTGGAGAATCCGTAAACTGTTTTCAGAAGTCTTGAATTTGAACAAGCGATAGATTAACATCTGTGTTTGGAGAATCTGTAAACTGTTTTCAGTAGTTGCATCTGAACAAGCGATAGATTAACATCCGTGTTTTGAGAATCCGTAAACTGTTTTCAGTAGTTGCATCTGAACAAGCGATAGATTAACATCCGTGTTTGGAGAATCCGTAAACTGTTTTCAGAAGTCTTGAATCTGAACAAGCGATAGATTAACATCCGTGTTTGGAGAATCCGTAAACTGTTTTCAGTAGTTGAATCTGAACAAGCGATAGATTAACATCCGTGTTTGGAGAATCCGTAAACTGTTTTCAGAAGTTGAGTCTGAACAAGCGATAGATTAACATCCGTGTTTGGAGAATCCATAAACTGTTTTCAGAGGTTGAGTCTGAACAAGCGATAGATTAACATCCGTGTTTGGAGAATCCGTAAACTATTTTCAGAGGTCTTGGAATCTGAACAAGCGATAGGTTAACATCCGTATCTGGAGAACCCGTAAACTGTTTTCGGAGGTCTTGGAATTGAAAAGGAACCGGTGTAGGGTTGCCTGATGATGAGTCTGTGTAAAACTGCATCTGAATTTGAGAAGGAACCGGTGTAGGGTTGCTTGATGATGAGTCCGTGTAAAACTGCATCTGAAATTTTAGAAGAGCTGTTGTCGATCTTTTGTTGAAAAAGGTAAATTTTTAGTTGAAACACAAAGTTATGTTACATGAAATGTATGACACAATGAATTGTACTTCATCAATGTTTATGGTATGAATGTGATGGATGCGTATGTAAGCTGAGTAGCTGTCTGGCTTAGGAAGACGAATCCTGGATAATGAAATCTTTGATTGCTGCTGGGGAAAGTAAATCCTTGACTGCTGCAGGGGATTGCTGGAAATGAGAAGTCCTGGAACCACTGTTGGGGAATCAGGAGCTTGGGTGGTATGCCAATCTACTGGGGATTCCTGTCTTGAGGAAATCTTCACTGGGGTACTGAGAATGAGAGTCTTCATTCTGCTTGGGGAATTAAGAATTCTGTGGGGAATAACCATACTGTTGAAAAGTAGTTATCCTGCCGGAGAGTAAAACTCGGGATTCTGGAAAAAACTTATTCCTGTCTGGAAGAAGTACAGGTTTAGGTTGTATGCCACTTTAAGAATGAGAATCTTCACTCTGTTGGGGATATCAGGAGCTTGGGTGTATGCCAATCTACTGGGGTTTCAAGGATGAGAGTCTTCATTCTGTTAACGGTCAGAAATTGAGAGTATACCAATCTCCTGAGGTTTTAAGGATGAGAGTCTTCATTCTGGTAAGGGTCAGAAATTGGGAGTATACCAATCTTCTGAGGTTTCAAGGATGAGAGTATTCATTCTGTTAATGGTCAGAAATTAGGAGTATACCAATCTTCTGAGGCTTTAAGGATGAGAGTCTTCATTCTGTTAACGGTTAACTGTTATCTGGTTGATCTCCAGGCTTTCACAGAAACTTGTATTGCTATTTGGTTGAATCCGGGCTTCACGGCTTGTGTTAAAGATATACCACTATCTGGTCGACTCCAGGCTTCGTAGTATTCTTGGCTGCTGTCTGGTCGTAATCCAGGCTTCACAGAAACTTGTATTGCTATCTGGTCGTAATCCAGGCTTCACAATAATTTGTTGGGGATTAAACTATTATCCGTTCGAATTTGGACTTCATAGCTTGCTCTTAGGAGATACCACTATCTGGTCGTAATCCAGGCTTCGCTGTAGTCTGATACTGTAACTGGGATCTGAATGAGTGACATAATGGCTACCGTGTCTGGAGCGTATCTGAAACTGTAACTGGGATCTGAATGAGTGACAGAATGGCTACCGTGTCTGGAGCGTATCTGAAACTGTATCTTGGAGTTGAGATTTGTATGAGTAGCAGAATGACTTCCGTATCTGGAGTGTATCTGAAACTGTAACTGGGATCTGAATGAGTGACAGAATGGCTACCGTGTCTGGAGCGTATCTGAAACTGTATCTTCCAACAGGTGATGAAGGAATTTGTGATGTTGATCGTGACTTCCAGCAGGTGATGAAGGAAACTTTGAATGACCTTGAGATTGACATTCGAATGCCCCAAGTGATGAAGGAGACTTGCCCCAAGTTCACTGAACTTTTGAGAGATTTGTTGAAATCTTGACTGGACTGCCCCCGGTTAAATGGACTTTGAAAGATTTATTGAAATCTTGACTGGACTGCCCCAGATTATCTTTGAAAGATTTGTTGAAATCTTGACTGGACTGCCTCAGATCTGTTGGACAATACCAAACCAAGTCTCTTTTTGTTGACGGGAGATTTTTTGCAATGGGAGTATCATCCCACTTGAAGTGATTTCACTCATCGAGAGAGCTTTCGTTCCTCCGAACATTCCCTGTATGAATTTCTTCGCTGTTAAACAAGTAAACCATGTGCAAACAACGATATTCAAATAATACAAAGTTTATGTCTGTCTCGAAGTTTTGAAAAATGCGTTTTTTAGCAGAAAACTTTTTATAAGACAAACTCAACACAAGATTTAGAGCAGAGCCTTACAGGAGTCAGGATACCTTTTGTAACAGTATGCTTTTGAAATAACCCATGCTTCAATTAGGACTTTTGAAGGGTTGTAACGTGGCTTGGTTCACGGTTTAAGAAACAAAGGATAAAGGCTCAAAGTATATTTGTACCCACCCGCTCTTCGTGATGTTCTTCAATCCTAAGCTCAGTTAATTGTACGTCGAACTCCATTCGAGTTTGGAACGACCTTTTTTGGTGATGGTTCACACAAGTTGAATTTGTTGGAAGACAGTCATCATCATTTTTTCTTTTGCAACATTTTTCATGTTGTTGAGGATTTGTAATGACCTCGTTCTTTTGATTTGTTATCCCTAACTTTTGCCTGACTGTTCCTGTTTTCGAGATTACAGTCAGCGGGATGCCCCGGCTTTCTTAAGCCTCCTTTGTAGGTTTTGGCTTAGTGGGCTTTTCTTTTTTGAGAGATTGACTGCCTATAAGGAACCATCACTGTCTTTTGATTCCAAAGGAATGCTTTTGATGTTATTCGTTGTATTATGAACTGAGAGTTTGCGACTTTAATGCGCATCTCTTTTTTGAATTGACTGAGAGACTACCCTGCCCCAGGTTTAAATCAAAGGTTTCAATTTGTTTAGAACAGAAAACTCCTACTTCTTTGGCTCGAAGGGGTTGACTAGGGATTATCTTCCTTATAACTCCAGTGTTTAGGATTTGAAAGAAATGCCTGCACATCATCAGCAAGGTCTGTTCAGAAGCATACTGTATGAGATTACGGTATTATTTCGTCATCCTCCCTCTAAAGGCTTGTAGCTTTTTATCAAGAGTTGAATATCATAAAGAAAACACAAGAATAATGAAAACGAATAGATGAATTCAAGACAAACATATGCAATGCATTAATGAAACAGAGTTTGACATCAACAGTTAATTGCTTGAAAAGCAAAAGAAATTATAACTTTTAAATTCAAAAGGAACAAAAGTCTTTCAGTCCAAGCTTTGTCATTTCAGGTGGAGAACCCCTTAACGGAAGATTTTCATCTCGCCATCTGGCATGAATTTCAGCACTCCATTGTCAATCATGTCTTGGATCTTGTTCTTCAAGGCCCAACAGTCGTCGGTGTCATGTCCAGGACTATAGGAGTGGTATACACAAAATGCGTCAGGATGATAGCTAGGAGCAGAGGTATTGGGCTTCCGAATAGGATCCCTCAAAGCAGTCAGATTGACCTCCAACAAGCATTCCAGTATTAGAGATGATGGTATGTCAGTCTCAGTGAACTGTCTTCCAGACGTATTTTGCTTACGCTGATTACCCCGTTGACGCTGACGCGGTTGTTGATGGGCTTGTGACCCTGAAGCAAGTAGATGAGCCTTTCCCTTGTCTTCTTGTCTCAAAGGGGGTTGGATGATGACTTGATCTTCAACCTCAGACGTTTGCCCCACTTGGTTGTCCCGAAGCAGTTTGTTGACGAGAACCCTGAGCTCCTCTTATCTTTGAGCCAAGTCCTGGATGAGAGCCATCTGGCCCACCAGCTGTCCCATCATTTGGATCCTCATTGTAGTCAGCTCAAACTGAAGTTCTTCCAATTGATCACTCCTGGCATTGCTTGAATTACCCTGGACCATGCCCCTTGTGAGGAGAGCTTTAACTTCTTCTTGCCCCTGGGACAGGTTCAAGAACATTTCTTGAAGTTGAGCATTTTGATCCTGGATATCCTTGACAGTCCTCTCTAGATCCATCTCTACTGAAATAAACAGTAGGAGAATAAGGAAACCTGAAAAGGAAAAACTGTTATGATGCAATGCATGATATGTGGATGCATGTTTTCAAGAATCTCGCGGGGTAAACACAAGAAAATGTTAGAGATTGAATTTCGATCAACATCTTTGACTGGAGCACTTCGTATCGGTGGATATCTTTCCACGAGAATCAAGCTCACCATGTCAAGTGGGTCATAGCCCCTGATTCAAGTTGTTGCACTCGATCTTTGACGACATTTGTTTAGAGGAGGAAACCTCTTGCCCCTTGGTAGACGTCTGGTTCAACGTGACCCTGCATCAAAAGAACCCTCGATATCCTTGAAATGGTTATTGTAAATGCTATGGTATGATGTCATGATGTTATGTACATGTATGCAAAAGTAAGCAAGTGTATATACAGGCAATCATATTCATACAAAGCAAACAAGTCCTTAGGTTTAGGCTTGCATGGGGTTTGTAGGTAAGTACCCTCTTGAAGTTAGTCGGCTCATCCTGTCATAAAATAGAAACCGGGTTCTAAGGATCTCAATATCACTGGATTATTTTCTGTGTTCATTGTTTTGGTTTAGCCACTTAACTGGCGACCAAAATATTCCAAGAAAACAATCCTCAATGAGTGTAGCATCGAGTATCTACCAACTTCGGACTGCACCAAAATCGGTCATCTCACTACCCCTAAAAAGGCCAAGAAGGTCAAGTAAGGTTCTAGAGTTCGTTAGTGCTTTATGACATCACTCAGCGGCCCTGTATTCTCCTTGACTACTCAAGGGCTACCGGTACTCACAAATATGTCACACTAACATAGCTACTGCTTCAACTATGTCGGTATACCCCGCACAGTTCCCTCACAGTTTATTGTTATTTACCTAAGAAGGTGCCCCCAAATCCGGGTGTAGGATTCATAGCAAACCCAAACAAGGAACCCAAAAAAGTAAAGCAATCAAAGCAATCAAAGCAAGTATGTAAAGGTGATCTAAAACCCTAAGGTAACCCCACTTTTAAAGTATCCCCAGCAGAGTCGCCAGTTTTGTGATACGGTGGGAGAACTGACTTGAGGTTTTGCGTTTGTATTCACACTTGTTCGGTTTAGCAAGAGTCGCCACCGACTTTTTATTTATCCTAAGGAAAGGTCAAAAAGCACAGGAAAGACCTTTGAGATGTTTTCGTGGGTTCGGGGGGTAGATTATGAAAAGGGAAGGTGCTAGCACCCTTTTCATCCATGGTTATCCATGGGCTCTTAGTTACTTGTTTTAGATCACTTGCCTTGATTTTCAATTGTTTGAAATGGTGCTTTGTGTGTGTGGTTTTGAAAATGTTTTGAAAAAGATGCCTTGTCTAGGCAACCATTGTAACAATTCTTTACTCGAATGTTTTACAAAGGTGTTTGTCTTTTTGAAAAGATGTTTCAATGTTTTTGAAAGTTTGTTTTTGAAAGTTGTGTTGTGGAGTGTGTTTTGAAAGTAGGCAAGTGTGTTTTACAAGTTTGATCAAGTAACTAAGAGTTGTCTACCCTATCTTATTCAAAGGTCTTTCTCATGTTTTAACCCTTTTAACAGTGTTGTTTCACCATTGTATTTGGTGAACAACCTTGTGTTAGGATGTTAACGGGACGGACGCGGGTCATCGTATACAATCCTTGAAGGCAACTTGTGAGACGCTCTAGCAATTTTGAAAGGGGCGAGATCCTTTTACCGAAGGCAACGTCGAGGGTCATCGAGGGACTAATGATCTTTGTTTATCGAAGGGACATTTGCTAGAGTGTCTCATACTCGAGGGACATGATTGCATTTTTCCGAGGCAACAGGCGAGGTTACCCTAGAGGTGCAAGTGTGAATTGTGTATTGATTTTCATGCATTTATCTTGTATTAGGTTATCTAGCGGTTGATTTTGAATCTTCGCATACAAACCCTAATTACTATACAGTATATAGAAAGCGATAAATTGCGGGAATTTAAAGTCTAAGCTATTACAAATAAGTATCTGGGGATGGGGGTACAAATGTTTACAAATGGGGATGAGTCTTATCAGGATAGTAGTGTCCAAATATTATTTACAACCAAATCGAATCATCGCATTCCCAATGTAAAATATAACAATGTATAAGAATAAAAGATAAACAAAAATATTGTGTCATGCATATAATTATTTACAAATGATGCAAGTTAAGTATTATTATTTATTATTATTTATTATTTTTTTTGTATTTTTGTTAATATTATATATAAGCAAAAGGTTTAATTAAGAAAAGAAATATTTAAACTTAAAAATTCTATTTTTTATGCATTTTTTATTAATGTTTTATATACAAGGTTTAAATTAAACAAATAAGGTTTTAATAAAGAAAAAATTGTTTAAACTTAATAAACCTAAGATTTATGCCTTTTTAATTGTTCTAAAATAAAAAGAAACATTTAAGAAAATTTTGTATAAAAAAGTTAATGTGTCATTTTTATTTAACAAAAATATTAATTTAAGTTATGTATATAAAAAGGAAAAAAAAGTAAAGTGATAAAAAATGGTTGATTTGTAAAAAAATAAAAAAAAGGTTTAAATGGGCCTTAGGGATTATGTACATGGCCCAAACAAAAAACAAATAGATTTGCAAAGGGGGTGCAGGCGCCAGAATTGAAATGGGCTTGAGGAGATGTTTGGCCCAAACAAGCAAACAAACAGATTCAGAGAAGGGGGGGGGGGGGGGGGGTGCGCCAGAATCTTGGGCTTTATGGTTTGGAGCGTGGAGTAGGCCCAACTGCGCTTAACAATTTTGTTTAGGGTTTTCAATTGCTTGTTTCAGAGTAGGGTTTACAGAGTTTTGTGAGCGGCGCTGCTTCCTTCTCCTTCTTCATCGTCCTCTTAGTTCTCTACCAAACGTGAGCTTCTGACTAACTCCTTCCATGCCTGGCTACTGGAGGCCACCTGCAACCTCTCCTCTCTTCACGGGTTGCTCAAGGCGATGATTCAAAAAAGGTAACGATTTCGTTTTATCGCGTTTTAGGGTTCTGGATTCATGCATGTTTTTACATATTCTGATCTTTTGTATTATTTGCTTCTGTGAGGTGTAAAAAGGAAGGAGGACAATACCTTTAGGGTTCGTTGTTGGAGAGGAGGAGAAGTGGATAGGAGGCGTCTTAGGCGGCCGTGCGAGGGACTGGTGATGCTAGCTTTGTTCTGGTTTGTCTGGTACCCTCGTATCTTTTAGCTTTGTTTAGTTTTATGATGAACGTCTGAAAACCCTAGGATAGCTGAGTTCCTCTCTTCTTTTCTTCTGATTGCTGGCCTCTGAGTATTTGAATGCTTGTTTTTTTGATGAAGATGCTTGCTTTTGATGAAGATGATATCTGAGTTGCCTATTGTTATGCTTCTGATTTTTCTTTTCCTCTCTTTTGGGCTTGGCCTTTTCAATGATGATGATGATTCTGAATTGCCTATTGTTATGCTTCTGAGTGCTGATATGTGATGTTGGCCCTATGATGAATTTGATTCTGAGGGTTTTTGGGTTTGCTTGGATTTGATGATAAGCTTTGCTTATGATTTTCCCTCTCTTTGACTTGATTTGCTTAGCCTACGATGAATCCAATTCTGAGGCACTCATTTTTGTTGTTTGGATATTTGGATGGATTGAGGTTTGTTGGGATTACAGGCTTTGAAAAGGCTTGCTTTCTTGGGCTTGCTTCTGGTTTTTAGCAGGTTTGTGCCTTTGATGGTTGATATGTTTCCTTCAAGGCTTGTGTTATGCTTAATTTGTGTTTGACAGGCTTGAGGCAGGTTTATGGGTTTGTTTGGATTACAGGCTTTGAAAAGGCTTGCTCCCTTAGGCTTGCTTCTGTTTTTTAGCAGGTTTGCTTGAAGTAGGTTACTGATGCAGGCTTCTGCATATTTTTGTTGTTGTGGAGGTTTTATGTAGGTTTGTAACTGGTATAGGCAGATTTGCTTGCAACTCAGTTTTGTGGCCTTTTTTCTTTGTGTTCTTCCTCCTCCTTTACAGTGTTCTGATTTGTTATATTTATCTTTAAGCCTGCCTGTAAGCCTCTACTTCTCTCTCTCTTTTCTCTCTCTATCAGAAAAGCATATTTTAATGCTTTAGAATAGCTGTCTCTGAAAAGGTTTTTTGGCCTGGAAAATGATGAATAAAGAAAATGCTTTTACAAGTTTGCTTACATCTTTGGCTTTCCTCTGCATATCTTCCAGATTTTCTGACTTTTGCTTTTTGTGTACTTGTTGACAGTTTTTGATAGCTTTGATATCTTTTGATATCTTCTTGACAGTTTGGTAGCTTCTTTGGACAGTTTTGACAGCTTAGTTGACATTTTGAACTTGGGCAACTTGTTTGTTCAGTTTGAACTTTGTAATTGTTTGGCATATTCAGTTTGTACATGTGCAGCTTGTTTGAATTTGTGCGGCTTTGTATTTGATTAATTCATGCTTGCAAACATTTAATTTCCCTCTTTTTGAACCAAGAAGAGACATCTTCTTGCGATTTACAGAGAGGACGAACAAACTGATTCCGGCCAAAACCTTTAATGATGAGTTTTAATTATCTGTCTGAGAAATAATTTTCCAAATTCTTCTGTGTTTGACTTCTGTTTTCTCTTTTTGCAGGTAAATATCAGTTGAGCAAATGATGCAGCAGTAGAAGATGAAGACTTCAAGAGATTTAGGATATAGTTTAATTTATTTTTAATCATTGTAATAACATTATTGTAAATAACTGTAAATAAATTTACAGTATTCAAATAATATTTGTAACAAACAATTAAAAATGAATAAAAATCTTTTTCGTCAGATATCTCTTTTAATTCTTCTGCAATTGCTTATTTAATTATTTATATTTCTTGAGTCATAATAATTGGAAATTATCCCAATAATCTTAACTTAGAAATTATAAATAATCAACAAACGTCGCATTCTTCTAGCCTTGTATTAACCAACAATAAACCCGACGTTCCAAATAACCAATAGCAATGCACAGTCAATCAAACAAACGTCCATACGTCTTTCACCTCACTGATCAAACCAAAGCTTCAAACTTTCAATCAGAAATCTCAACTTCTACCCCAGAGGTTCAGATTTTGAGAAACAAACTGAAATCTTGAACAAATGTCAAAGCAGTGTAACAGCCAATTAAGACACTGTGGATTCAAATTCTTCGGAAAATGCGCGTGCAAACCCTAATTCTTGATTTATTGTCAAGGAAGCGTCTGCTTGATCAAACCCTGAGCCAAACTCAACCAAATCAATAGAAACCCTAATAATCTGCTTTGACTGATTCAAAAGTTATTGGAAACTCTAATTTTGTCTGACCGATGAGAAAAGTCTGTTTGACCGATTCTTAAGCCAATCTGAAAAATCAGGAAAAGCCCGAAGCTGTGATTTCTTGTGAAAAAGAGAGAGGGAAAATTTTGGGATACAACATTCGGGCTTCACAATATGATGGAGGAATCAAGATATTATTCGGTCGTACCCGGGCTTCATAGCTTGAACTTTGTAAGGATTTGATTGTATCTTTCCCTAAAATGTAAAGAGTTAGTCGTATGTAATGCCATGATACATGACATGTATTGAGCAATGATGTTCTCAAAATAAATGAGACTGTGTTTTATGATGGGTATGCGTATGTCATGATGTATGCAATGTTCTCGTGATGTTTTCTAGCTGGGGAAAATAAATCCCGGACTGCTGCTGGAGAACAAAAGAAGTTTCGCTTGCTGAGGATAACGACCGAAGATGATTTGAGAATACATTGGCAGGAGAATAATTCTGCTGGAGAATAAACTGGTGAAAGAATGACTCTGTGGGGAAGAGAGACTCTGTTAGAAGACCTGCTGAGTTGGAGAAATAATCTCGGCTATGGATGAATTACCGTTGCTGGCGATGATGAACTCTGTCGGGGATAAAATTTATGTTTGTGGAAGAAATAAACTCCATTGGGGATGGTCTTCCATTGCTGGTGATAGATGAACTCTGCTTGGGGAGAATTTTGCCGACTCATTCGCGATTATGACCCTCGGATGGGGAGAGTTAACACCATTATCTTTGGATATCTTTTAACTCTGCGGGGAGTGTATGTACTTTCAGTCTTATTCTTCAGCTGGGTATATCCCTATACCTGGAGGATAGAGCAACTGTAAGGTTTGGACATTTCTTATTTTCCCTTGTTCTTCACATTACGGGTAATTGTCTTTTGTTTCGCATGTAAATATTTATGAGTAGTAATTATTGTCAAATGCATATATCAAAAATGAACCATTGGATGTTCTTGCAAAACAAAACAGAAAAAGAAAACACGAATTTGAAAATTTTTTGTGAAAATGAATTGTATTGATTTTGAAGTTGGCCTGTAATAGGCGTTTTTGTACAAGAGGCTGACGTCCTAGTAAGAGAACGCCGCCGAAAAACAGAATTTATACAATTTGTGAAAAATAAAGAAAAACAGCTATGTGAACAATTCCACTGGGTTCTAACTCTTCTTTTGCCTTTATGTCTTCGAGCGTCTCATCACTTTGCTACTTGGTTGAAGGTGAATCAGGTTGATTGGCGCCGTCTGAGCTTGGTAGTCGATACGGAAGTCTGATTTCAAAGGTGATCCAATGAGACATAATGTTACGCTTTGATCCCTAATTTTTTCCTAGACCGCCCTTTCGAGTTTTCAGTCCACCGGGATACCCTTTTTTGCCCAAGCCGCCCTTTCAGGTTTTCGACTTGCCGGGTGTACAAATTTTTCATTTTCATCCCTTACTTTTGCCCGAACCCTTTTGGTTCGCCGGGAAGCCCTTATTTTTTCCTAGGCCAGTCGACCTAGCGGGTCTTTGATTATGCGTAGTATCTTTTCACTATGTCTGCATTGACGGGGTGAGGAAGGTCGTCACCATCCATGGTGGTTAGAATCATAGCTCCTCCCGAGAAAATGTTCTTAACCACAAATGGCCCTTCGTATGTGGGGGTCCATTTGCCCTTGGGATCACCTTGCGACAGTATGATGCGTTTGATCACCAGATCCCCGACTTGATACTCTTGTCGCCTGACCTTCTTGTTAAATGCTTTGATCATTCGCTTTTGGTACGTCTGACCATGACAAATAGCAGTAAGTCTCTTCTCGTCGATTAAGTTCAATTGATCAAGCCGGGTCTGGATCCAGTCGTCTTCGCTCAAACCTGCACCCTTCATAATCCGAAGAGAGGGTATCTGGACTTCAATAGGCAGGACCGCCTCCATGCCATACACCAAAGAGTAGGGTGTTGCCCTTGTTGACGTCCGAGCCGAGGTGCGGTACCCATAGAGAGCGAATGGTAACATCTCATGCCAGTCTTTGTATGTCACCATCATCTTCTGCACAATTTTCTTAATATTCTTATTAGCCGCTTCAACAGCCCCATTCATCTTTGGCCTGTAGGGAGAAGAGTTGTGATGCTGAATCTTGAACTGTTTGTAGAGCTCGGTGATCATTGTATTGTTGAGATTTGTATCATTGTTCGTAATGATCCTCTTTGGTACGCCGTATCGATAAATCAGATTGTGTCGGATGAACCGCGCTACGACGTTCTTGGTTACTGTAGCAAAAGAAGCTGCTTCAACCCACTTCGTGAAGTAATCAATTGCTACTAGAATGAAACGATGCCCGTTGGACGCAATGGGTCTGATCTCGCCAATCATATCGATGCCCCACATTGCGAAAGGCCAAGGTGCCATCAAAACATTCAGAGGAACTGGAGGTACATGCACCTTATCAGCGTAGACTTGGCACTTATGACAGGTCCGAGAATGCTGATAACAGTCGGCTTCCATAGTAGACCAATAATATCCTACCCGTAGGATTTTCTTTGCCATGGTATATCCACTGGAATGAGTTCCGAAGGCACCTTCATGTAACTCTGCCATAATCCTTTCTGCTTCGTTCTTGTCCATGCACCGCAATAAGGTTGAGTCATGGTTACGCTTATAAAGGATACCATTACTGATGAAGAACTTCACCGCGAACCTCCTCAGAAACTTCTTATCATTAACAGATGCATCCTCAGGGTACTCTTGAGCCTCAAGATACCTTTTTACCTCGTGAAACCAGGGTTTATCTGCTACCTCTTCAGTCCCGATATCACAAAAATGTGCAGGTTCGTCCATCCTCTCGATGGTAATCCGGGGAGCTTCATTATCCCACCCGACCTTAAACATAGAAGACATAGTAGCTAGCGCGTCCGCTAACTGGTTCTCCTCTATGGGGAAATGTTCAAAGGTTATCTCCTCGAAGTGTGGAAGCAACGTCAGTATGTACTCCTTGTAAGGAATAAGATTTGGGTGCTTCGTATCCCACTCGCCTTTGATCTGACTGATCACTAGAGAAGAATCTCCGAATACACTCAAGAACTTAATCCTTAGGTCAATAGCAGCTCGAAGACCCATGATGCATGCTTCGTACTCCGCCATATTATTGGTGCAGTTAAAACATAATCGAGCGGTGAATGGAGTATGACAGCCTTCAGGAGATATGATCACGGTGCCAATTCCATTACCCAACGCGTTTGAGGGTCCGTTAAAATACATAGACCATCGGGATCCTTCCTCAGGTCCTTCATCCGGTCCAGGTTCTTCACAGTCGGTCACCAACATGATGTTATCATCCGGGAACTCGAAATTCATAGACTGGTAATCATCCACGGCCTGATGCGCCAAATGATCTGCCAACACACTTCCCTTGATTACTTTTTGGGTTGTGTATTGGATGTCATACTCAGTTAAGATCATCCGCCATCTTGCTATTTTCCGAACAAGGCAGGATTTTCGAAGATATACTTGATTGGATCCATCTTTGATATCAATAAGGTGGTGTGAGTCAGCATATACTGTCTTAGCCGGTGAACAACCCATGCCAAAGCGCAATAATTTTTCTCAAGCAACGAGTATTGGGTCTCGTAGTCGGTAAACTTTTTGCTAAGGTAGTAAATAGCATGCTCTTTTCGGCCAGACTCATCATGCTGCCCCAGCACGCACCTCATTTATTTGTCCAACACTGTCAAGTATAAGATCAAAGGTCTTCCTTCGACGGGAGGCATCAGAATTGGTGTCTCTTGGAGATATTCTTTGATCCTTTCGAAGGAGGTCTGACATTCATCATTCCACTTTACTACCTGATCTTTCTTCAGCAGCTTGAAGATTGGCTCACAAGTAGCAGTCAGATGTGAAATGAATCGGGCGATATAATTCATACGTCCCAAGAAGCCTCTAACTTATTTTTCTGTGTGGGGAGCCGACATTTCCTGTATAGCCTTCACCTTTGCGGGATCCACCTGAATACCTTTATCACTAACGACGAAACCCAACAACTTACCAGATCTTACTCCGAAGGTGCACTTGTTCGGTTTTAACCTTAGCTTGTACATCTTTAATTTGTCGAACAGTTTCTGGAGATGGTCGAGGTGTTCTTCTTCAGTATGGGACCTTGCGATCATGTCATCAACATAAACCTTAATCTCATGGTGAATCATGTCATGGAACAAAGCGACCATGGCGCACTGATAAGTTGCCCCGACATTCTTCAACCCGAAAGGCATCACCTTGTAACATAAAGTACCCCACTGTGTAACGAAAGTTGTCTTTTCCATATCCTCGGGAGCCATCTTAATCTGATTGTAACCGGAAAAACCATCCATGAAGGAGAAGACCTTATGTTGTGCAATGTTTTCAACCAAAACATTGATATGAGGTAGAGGGAAATCATCTTTGGGAATCGCCCTGTTCAAATCTCTATAGTCTACACACATCTGTACCTTACCCTCCTTCTTCGGCACCGGAACAACGTTGGCAACCCACTGCGGGTAAGAAGTAACAGCTAGAGATCCGGCGTCAAACTGTTTCATGACCTCAGCTTTGATTTTCTCAGACATCTCAGGGCGCATACGGCGAACCTTCTACTTTACCAGAGGACAGTCTTCTTTGGTTGGTAGGCGGTGTACCACAATATCAATATCCAGACTAGGCATATCTTCATAAGACCAAGAGAAGATCTCAACATAGTCGCGTAGCATCTGTATCAACCGTTGCTTGACACTAGGTTCCAGATTCACACCTATCTTGACCTCTTTCTTGTCTTCCTTTGTACCCAAATTTACTGATTCCACTGGCTCTTCATGAGGCTGTATGGCTCTCTCTTCCTGTAGCAGCAATCTAGCAAGCTCCCCAGGCATTTCACAATCATCCTCACATTCGTCTTCGGCTTGGTTGATCGGATTCTCGAAGTCATAACTGATAGTAGCAGAGTCGTTATCAATGGTATCCAGAGTGGATGTGGATCTGTATTATGATATGTGAGTGTGTGTAAAACAAAAGTTGTTTTGATAAAGTGAGAGACAGAAAAGAAAAACAAGGAGCGCAAAATTTGTAATGCAAGAAACGTCCAATGCTTTATTGATGATATATGAAAATGACAAATAATAATCCCTCACAAACAAAGCCAAGGTGCCTCGGGCAAGGCACCAGGCTGTAAAGTTTCAAATTGTCTGTTACAAATCTCAAAAGTCTATTACTGTGTAATAAAAGAAACGGGCACGAAGTCCTTCGTCGTCCAGTTGTTCAAGCCACCGTTGGCAGTCGGGTAAATCCAGCTATCGATATCTGACTCTTCTTCATCATCTTCAATTGCATTCACTCCCAGATTACTGATGTGCAGGGGAGGTCTTCCAATTAGGGCGCGCCGAATAGCCCTTTGAGCCTCTGCAGTAAATCCCAAACCAAACTTGTCAGTTTTGTGTGTGAAGTCAGGGAGTTGTCCCCAATTTGCACACCCACCTTGATTAATAACAGCTCTGGCATCCTTGAGGGAATCCATCTTCATCGAAGGTTTGTAAGCAGCAACTTTAGTCGACGCTAAAGTCTGGGGAACCTCTTCAAAGTTATGACATGAGGTTTCAATTAAATCTCCATCCATCTCTACATACCAGAAGGAGTTAAGGTGACTCACCATGTACTCCTCCTCACCTTGTACCGTAACAATCTTCCTTTTTACTGGATATTTCAACATCTGATGGAGCGTAGAAGTCACTGCTTCAGCCTTATGAATCCAAGGGCAACCCAGCAAGCAAGAATAAGATGGTCGGATATCCATCACATAGAAAGTAGATGCAAAAGTCTGAGAGCCAACTTTAACAGGGACGTCCACCTCCCCGTGCACCATCCTTTTCGACCCATCGAAAGCCCTAACCACAATATTACTTGGTTTCAGAGTCAAACCTTCACAGTCCAAACGGTCTAATGCCTTCTTTGGAAAAACATTTAATGAGGACCCAGTATCCACCAGCACGTGGGCCAGAGTAGTGCCCCTGCACTCGATCAAGATGTACAGAGCATCATTGTGATTCCTTCCTTTAG
Organism: Vicia faba; assembly: GCA_948472305.1. NCBI lineage: Eukaryota > Viridiplantae > Streptophyta > Magnoliopsida > Fabales > Fabaceae > Vicia > Vicia faba. Next base: position 1,086,266,351 of record OX451736.1, read on the forward strand.
CAGTCAGATCCGTGTCTGAGAAACCCAAACCATTGTCGGTAGTCAGACTAGCTACAAAGTCTTTAAATTGATCAGCAGAAGTTTCCTGCGGCATATGTGCAGTTTTGAGGAAAGCAATTAAAGCCTTTGCATGGGCTTCCGAGCATAATAACAAGGATAACATGGAGATTTTTGACAGGGTCTGCCCCAGCTGCTCGACTACGTTGTAGTTGCTCTTCTTGATAATCTTCAGAATTTCCTCTATCTCCTGCTTAGAGGTTTCTACAATAATCTTCTTAGGTGCCTCTGTCCGGGAAGGCTCACCCGTAACTTCTTTGCCCCGAGTGTCAGATGACTCAGTGACAGGAGTGATAACTGGAGTAAGAATTAGAGCAGTAGCTGATGTATTGGCAGATGGAATGACAACATGTTTTTGAACAGTCGGAGGGGAAATCTCAGAAGAAAAGAGTCTTCCACTTCTGGTGACTTTTCTAGACCCGACAATATTGCCGATATCAGCATCAGCTTCTTCATTTCCAAAGTCTTGTTTAATTCCATGGTAATACACGTCAGCACCATAGTGCCACGGGACAGCCTTGTCTGAAGTGTAAGGGATGGGACCAGGAATAGTAATGATCAACAGAGCGATTCTTGGAGCAGATGTAATCCTAACAGGCTTTCTCGAGGAAGCCTTGGAAGAATTGGTGGAAATGGTTATGATAGAAACATCTTCAATCGGAACTAACGGCATTAAAGTCTTCTTGAACAGGATCTCTTTGTTATCCATCAGGCGCTGAACACCTGACTTCAATAAATGGCAACCAGCAGGTAGAATTAAACATAGGTGGCAACCTTCGCCACAGCCCGGAAATAAACCGGCCAACAAAAGATTCTTCTTCACTGTCATCAAAGGAGTAGAGATGTCTTCCACGGAGGTCACAAACAAATCATCATCCAAAGCATTTACTCCATGACCGTGCTTGGGCATAGGAGCAGTTATGACATTGGGTTTCTCTGGAGCGTCAAACTCGATCTCTTTAGCTTCAATCAAATCTTGCACTTTATTCCTCAAAGCTCAGCAGTTATTCGTATCATGGCCCAGGCTATCAGAGTGATAGGCACAACAGGTGTTTGGATTATATAACAGAGATGTAGTGCTGGGATTCTCCGGAGCTTCCCTCAGAGTTGCCAGATTGGTTTTCAACAATTGTGGTAGAATCTGGGACAAAGTCATATTAAGCCGAGTGTACCGTCTCTCTGGCCTCTCCATTCTTTGCTGATTGTTGCATTGTGGGGCAACGGTGGGTCTTGATATTACTACTGCATTCACTGCTTGACGGTGTTCAGGTTAATTTTGGCTCCTCGAGCTGTAGACTGCACTAGCTTCTTTCTTACCAGCAAAAGGCTTCTTCACTGTACTGGATGATGCATCCTTCTGTACCTTACCACTTCTGATACCAGCTTCTACTCTCTCACCAGTCATAATCAATTCAGTAAACCCAGATGATGAACTACTGATCAGATGATTGAAAATGGACCAGACAACGTCCCAAGAAACATATCAACCAACTCCCTGTCAGATAAAGGGGGTTGGACTCTTCCATCCAGATCTCTCCACTTATGAGCATAGTCCTTAAAGCCTTCACTTGCACCCACAGACATACCCTGAAGCTGAGTACGAGTGGGAGCAAGGTCGGCATTATTCTGGTACTGCTTGTAGAAAGAAACAACGAGGTCCTCCTAGTTACGGACATTAGATCCTTCTAATTGATAGAACCATTCAAGTTGAGTCCCTGACAAACTATCTTGAAAGAAGTGTACCCACAGATTCCTATCAGCAGTGTAAGGTTGAATTTTTCTGACGTATGAGCGGAGATGGAGTTTTGGACAGGATACTCCATCGTACTTAGCAAAAACTGGAGATTTGAACTTATGAGGGATCACCACCCCCGATGCTAGTCCCAAATCTCTAAAATCCAACCCAGGAATCTTTTGAATCTCCATAGCACTTAGACGGTCCTCAATTTGTTTGTACCTATCCTCAGCAGGAGGGTACTGTTCCTCATCAAAGTCAGTATCATTATCAGAGACCACAAGACTAGGACCTTTTTCTTCTTCTTGATTCTCTCCTCCTTTGGATGAATGAGATAGATCAGCTTCCTCTCGCAACCTATTCCCAAATCGGTGACCCATATTCAGAAGAACCACCTTCTTCTTCTTCTTTTCCTTCTTCAGGATGAGAGTCTTAAAATCTTGTTGCCCTTTAGCCAGGTTCAAGAACATCTCTTGGAATTGGGCATTCTGGGCCTGAAGAGCTTTGATGGCTTGATCGATAGGCATTTCAGAAGACATTTTGTGCTGAAATAAACAACGAAGAAGATGAGAAACCTGTAATGGTACCTGTAATGATGTGCATGAGAATGGAATGCGTATGAAATGATTCCAAAGACTTTGGGAGATTTAAATTTGCAAAACAAAAATAAGACACACTTTATTAGATTAACTTGTAAAAAATGTTTAACAATGCCTTTAAGGCGTTACAAAAGGAATAACTGAAAAGCAAATCTAAACTAGAAACAGTAAAAGACATCAGAAATCCCATGGTCGCTTCCCCTTCGTGCTGATGTAATCATTGATTGTCCTTTCATTTTCAAGTTGCCTCGTGAGCTTTAAGATCTTCCTTTCTTACTCATGATACTTCTCCCGGTAGGTATCCCTCTCTTCCTTCAACTGAATCTAAGATCTCTTCAATGCCCCAAGATCAGTAGGCATGTATGGATAAAGGACTGTATAAGGAACACCTTCTTCATTGGTATGCTCAACAATCACTGGAAGCATAGCTTCATAGGGCATCCCAAGTTTCTGGGCTCGAGCTCGGACCCACCGGAGATAAGGTTGCATATGGAGATAAGTCTTTGGTCCCAGCTCGTGAGGGTCAGACCTGTTCACCATGCCCCAAGCTCGTATGAACCTTCAGCGATGCTCATTAGTGTCTTCCTTGTAGTCAAAGGCAATGTCCTCAAGAAGCAACTCATGGGGGCCGTCTCTCCGAGCCGACCAAACTGTCGTAAAGCCAAACAAGGACTGTAGGTTATTCCCCCTCTGATTCCAAGCAACAGGACATTAGGGTATCCTCCACATCGATCAATGACAACAACCTTTTCCATATCTTTAGAACTCTAAAGAATGTCTGTATGGGCAAGGGAAATTATCCTGTAGGACCAACCTAAACCTTCCTCATTCTTCAATACAACCTTGGGGAGGTGCGAAATAAACCACCTCGCCAGCAGCGGCATACAACACATGAGGGTCCCACTTCTTCGGACAGTACGAGTGTAGAGGGCATGTAGGATATCACCAAGAAGAGTAGGCACAAGATTGCGGGATAGGAAGATCTTAACCGCATTCACATCTATGAAGGAATTTGGATTCGGGAAAAGAACCAAGTTGTAGATGAGGAGAGCCAAGATGTCTTCAAAATCCTGAAAATCCAAGTTATCCCAGAACTGTTGAGCTTGATCCATCAGAAACTTAGCCAAGAAACCTTTAACCCCGCTCCATGTCTCCCAGTTGGATACTACATCAGCCCTTTTTAGGTGTAAGGCTGAAGCAATGTCCTCAGGTCTAGGGACCTCTTCCAAACTTGTGAAGGGTGTCTGCTCGAGGATGGATATGCCCGGTAAATAAGGAAACTCCTCCAAAGTGGGAACCAGCTGATAATCCGGAAAGGTAAAGCAATGATGCACCGAATCGAAAAACTGGACAAGCACACTCATCATCCGCTCATCAAGCTTTGAGGTAACCAAGCTAAGAAGCTGACCATGTCTCCTAATGAATGAAGAAGTATCAGAGACTCTCGAGGCTAAATCTTTGAGTTGAGCAGGTATTTGTACAAAGTTAACTCGGATGGTGTTTCTGAGCATAGAAGCCATAATCTGCAAAACAGAACAAAGATAAATCCCCTCGGTCTTTGAAATGGTTAGTGTAATGAAGTATGCATGCTATGTTATGATGCATGATGTCATGATAAAACACACAACAAGTATACATAGTAGACATGGTAAAGGCAAACAAGTCACACAGGAGCCCTTAAGTTTCAGGCTTGCATGGGGCCTAGGTACTACCCTTTTGAAGTTCAGTTGGTTTCAACCTGTCCTAATAATAGTAATCAGGTTCTAGAGGTTCTCAATATCACTGACCATCCTCCATCGTTCATGGTTTCAGCTCACGCAATCTTTTCTTGCAGTCGGAACTATCTCGAGAGTATGGTCTCAATGAGTGTAGTATCGAGTATCAACCAGTTCTCAGCTCTATACCGAGGTCGGCTATCTCACTACTTCCTATGGCCAAGTTGGTCAATTATAGGTTCTAAGGTCAGTTGATGCTTAACGACACACATAACAGCCTCGTATTCTCCTTGTTTCTCCACAAGGGATACCGGTACCAACTAATGTGCCACATCAACGTAGCTACTGCTTCAACCGTATCGGTCTATTCCGTACAGTTCCCTCACAGTTTATTGCTACTTACCTAAAAGGTGTCCCCCAGATCCTGGTTAGGATCTATAGTAACTCCAATACAAAACCCACAAAAATAAAGCAATCAAATCAAACAATAGAAGCAAATATAATGAACTAATCCTAAGGTATACCCCACTTATTATCCCCAGCAGAGTCGCCAGTTCTGTGATACGGTGGCAGAACCGGACTATTAATGAAAATGCTAGTTTGCATTTTGCGTTTGTATTCGCAAAATGTCGCGGTAAGCAAGAGTCACCACCGACTTTTTATTTTATCCAACTGGAAAGGAAAAAAGCACAGAAAAATTCCTTTTTCGAGATTTTGAGTACGAGGGGTAGATTATAGAAAGGGAAGGTATTAGCACCCTTTCTATCCGGAGTTTTCTACGGGCTCTTAGGTACTTGCTCATCATTTTAAAATTGCTTCCGTGTTTGTGTGTTTTGAAAAGTTTTTGTTTTACTTTGATTTAACCCTTGCTTCTGTCTTCAAGAGTGTTACGAAGTGTTTTTGAAAATTTTGTTTGAAAAGAGTGTAAGTGTGGAAAAGTTTGTTTGTATTGAGAAAGTACCTACTAGCATCTACCTACTTGAAAAAAGAATTGTTCTATGTTCGTTTCCTTTAGACAGTGTTATCCTACTATTAGTGAGTAGGTAGCACCGTCGTTGGAGTTTGTAAGGGTCAATTCGAAAGTGACGTACGATCACTAAAGCAACGTTAGGATGTCTTAGTAATAACCCTAATGTCTTAAGATCGTATTCGAGGCAACAAATCCGAGGTAACCTTTCCGAGGCAACTTTGATCTTTGAGACAAAAGAGCGACCACTAAAATACCCTATACTTAATGATCGTTTACCGAAGGCAATCGAAGTGAGAGTATACCCTAGGAGTGCGCATGTGCGAGTGATTTAATTTCAAGGTTATTATCTTTGCACATTTAGGGTTTGCTAACTGTTTTAATATTAGCATACATTCTTGTCATGCAACCCTATTACCATACATCTAATAGTTAGTATTTTGCGGAATTAAAGTGCGGAATGTAAAGCTAAGCTATTACAAGGCTTCAGGTATTAATTACATAGCCAAAAAACCCGTCAAAACGATAAAGGAAAGTAAAAAGTCATAATTAATCTATTACATCCCAAGAGCAATTACGTCAATATTGTAAAAATAAATAAATGCGCGCAATGAAATAAGAACGAGAAAAGTTAGGGTTTTGACCCCGTCTAACCTAATTACAAAAATAATTATTTTCGTTGTTTTTGATTATTTTAAGAAAATAAGGGTTTGAATTAAATATGTACAAACTTAATTACTAATTAAATCAAATTAAAGAAAATAACTTACATAACCTATTTTTGTATTTTTGTTATTTTTAAGAAAAAGAAAATATAATTTAAATTAACAAAACCCTAATTTCTAACTTGTTTTAATTTATTTACAAAATAATTAAAGTTACCCTAAAATTAAATAAACTAATTAAATTAATTTTTTTGATAAAAAATAACCTAAATCTAATTGGAAGAAAATTTATTTTTTATGATTTTTTTAATAAAAAAAGAATTGATTTTTATGTTAGTAAGAATAAATAAAATGAATTAATAAAGAAAATATAAAATGAAAAGTAAAAGAAAATGGGTCTGAAATCAGTAATTTGGAGGGTGTGAACAGCAATTCTGGGCCCAAACAAACTTGGTCCATGTTTGACTTCCTGGATTCCATGTTATGCGTTGATTGGGCTTTTGGTGGACCATCACATGATAGCCTTCAGATCTGGCCTCCTGGAGATCCAATGATGGAGCCTTGAGGGCATATGGTGGACCTCACGCCTTGTGGGATATTAAATCTGTAAAGAAAATTCAAGAAAAATGGCAAATGTTGGAGGCAGGGGTCGAACCCCTGACCTCATTCCCTCTAATGCCTTAGCGCATCCTTGGCCACCACTGAGCCATTTGGTTCAGTTGGTTAATATATAAAACAAAAATAATAAAATACATAAAGCAAAACTGACTACCAAACACGCGCCAAATTTCAAACAGGCGAATGGGGTGATGCCACGCGTGTCATCTTCTTCCTCTCTCCGTTGGTAAAAGTCAGAGACTTTTACCTACGGACAAACGTCCGTCACTACAACCCTTGCTTGTTTAAAATCTCACTCGGGCATGGTAAATGGAATCTAAAGCCATGAATCAAACCGCCTTGGCCTGCTGAGCATTATGGTGCCCTTCTTGTGGACCAATTTTTCCTGTGTAAGAAAAACCCAAAACACAAATAGAAACCCTAACAATGGTGGATTCCTATACAGCTAACAATAATGCAATTAAATGGTGTCGTTAGCTTTCAAACATGCTAGTGATTACAAATATGCTATTAAAACATGATAAGGATGCAAGAATAATGGAATACGATTTCAAGAAAATTGTCAAACCGTGAGGGTCGTGGAGAGGAATTCTGGGCACTAGCACGCTTATTTCTGATTGGTATAGGTTCCATGCACTCCCAGGAAGTGAATGCGATGGCTTATGAGTCTTGAAAACGTATGGAAGTGTGAAATCAGATCACCACTTTCTTTAAAAAAATTCATGTTTGGTTCTACCTTTGTGCGCCTCAAAACCCTTGTTGTTTCTGGCTGCAATTGTTCACTGTATACCAAGGAATGAATTAGGTTTACAAATATGATCTCAATCTTTGCCAATTATGATTTGTGATCTTGATTTGATTTCCATAAAATTCCTTCCAAAATAGGCCAAAATCAATCTTTTTGTGCCCACCTATGCCTTGCACGAATTGATTCACTTGCTAGCTGTATATGAGACCTGAAATGTGCACAAGATCTTGAAGTTTGAATGATTTGGATTTTTTCATGATTTGTTTTGATTTAAATTGATTTAATTGCAATAAAAATCAAAATAAATAGAAAAAATAATATAAATACAAATGGAAAGAGCTAGGGCTTGTGGACCATGCTACCAACTAAAAACAAGTGCAAAAAGTTAGGCCCATTTGACAAAAATTGCAATTTGAGGCACTTTTGACTTTTGGCAATTTTGCAAAAAAAGTTCAACTTCACCAATGCATAACTTCTTCAATTTTGACTCTTTGAAATTGTTCTTGGACTTTTTAGAAAGCTTGAGATGTCCTCTAAGCAACCCTTTTGTTTTCATCTCAATTGAGTCTTCCATTTTTACGTATGAAGCTTTGACAAAAAAGGTGTTTTTGTTGACTTTTCAAAGTGACCTATAATGTCAAAATTCATAACTTCTTGTGAGTGTATATTTTAAACTTTGGAGCTGAAGTTGAATCATAGGTAATTTCATCCTCTTCAAAATTAGATTTTGATGGGTCATTTCTAATAAAGTATGAGAAAGTTATGCTTGGTCAAAGTTGAGTTGACTTTTCTTACAAAGTTGAGTTGAGTTATCCTAATTTAGCAACTTTTGGGTTTTGATGCATTATGAGCAATCCTTGATGAATCATGATCAACCCTTGATAAAATGATGAATAATACTTCAAAATGAGAATGTTGACCAAAAATCTTGAAGTTTGACTGTATTTGGGCCATAGTTGACTTTTGCCCTAGCATAGTCGATTTTCAGGCTTTTGAGCAATTGACTGAGCAAACTTCCTCTGCAGGGCTTGAAACTCGACATGGATGATCTTGATAACATATTAGGATAATGGTGAGCACTTGAGACCCTTTTGACTCAAGTATCTTGATACAAACTGAAACCCTAATTTTGAGGTAGACTGCCTTAGGAGAGAGTTTGTCTGGTCAACTCTTGGACTTCCTTGAGCAATTTGAGGACCTCACTTGAAATGTATTGAGAAACATGGGAGGGAAAATTTTGGGGTACAACAGCAGGAGCAACTTATTAACAAGCTATGGTGGGTTTATTTCATGACATGATACACCATGAGATAGAAGTCTATGTAGATGATATGATAGCGAGATCACAAAATGAGGAAGAGCACCTTGACCATCTGCACATGTTATTTGAAAGGCTGGAGAAATACAAGTTGACGCTGAATCCAAACAAATGCACCTTCGGGGTAAGGTCTGGTAAGCTCCTAGGCTTCATCGTCAGTGGAAAAGGTATTGAGGTTGATCATGTAAAAGTCAAAGTTATCCAAGAAAATCCAGATCCCCGTACTGAGAAGGAAGTCAGGGGTTTCTTAGGATGACTCAAGTACATTTCCTGATTCATTTCTCACCTGACTGCTACTTGTGAACCACTCTTCAAGCCGCTGAAGAAAGATCAAGTAGTCAGATGGAATGACGATTGTCAAATGGCTTTTGATAAAATCAAGAAATACTTACAAGAACCTCCAATCCCGATGCCACCAGTTGAAGGAACACCTCTGATCATGTACCTAACCATGTTAGAGAATTCAATGGTGTGTGTGTGTTGGGGAAACATGACAAGTCTGGTCGAAAAGAGCATGCAATATACTACCTTAGCAAAAAGTTTACCGATTGTGAAACAAGATATTCACTGCTCGAGAAAACTTGTTGTGCTTTGGCATGGGCTGCTCGCCGACTAAGACAATATATGTTGACTCATACCACTCTATTGATCTCTAAGATGGATCCCATCATGTACATCTTAGAGAAACCAACTCTATTCGGAAGAATAGCACGATGGTAAATGATCTTAACTGAATATGGAATTCAGTACACTACACAAAAAACAATCAAAGGAAGTGTACTGGCAGATCATTTGGTACATCAAGCTGTAGATGACTACCAATCTATGAACTTTTTGAATTACCGGACAAGAATATCATGCTAATAGCAGACAGAGAAGAACCTGGACCGTATGAAGGACCTGAACAAGGATCCCGATGGACTATGGTTTTTGATGGAGCTTCAAATGCACTAGGTAACGGAATTGGTGTTGTGATCATTTCCCCCGAAGGTTGTCATACACCCTTTACTTCCAGACTTTGCTTTGATTGTACCAACAACATGGCTGAGTACAAAGCGTGCATCTTGGGTCTTAAATTTTCTATTGACCTAAGAATCAAATTCTTAAGTGTATATGGAGATTCAGCCTTGGTGGTCAGTCAAGTTAAAGGAGAGTGGGATACAAAACATCCAAATCTTATCCCTTACCGAGAACTTGTGCTAACCTTGATCCCGTACTTTGAAGAGGTTACCTTTGAACATATTCTGAGGGAAGAAAATCAGTTGGCAGATGCTTTAGCTACTATGTCATCCATGTTCAAGGTCAAATGGGACAACGAAGCTCCTAGAATTACTGTCGAAAGATTTGACGAACCGCCGCACTGTTATGAGATTAATACTGATGGAGTAGAAGATAAGCCTTGGTTTCATGAAGTGAAAAGTTATCTTGAAGCCCAAGAATACCCTGAAGGGGCATCAATCAACAACAAGAAATTCCTACGGAGGTTCTCAGACAAGTTCTACCTGAGCAATGGGATTTTGTATAAACGCAACCATGATTCAATTCTACTTCGTTGTATATACAAGAAGGAATAAGAGAAGATTATGGAGGATATGTACGAAGGCATCTTTGGTACTCACTCCAGTGGACACACTATGGCCAAGAAGATTCTAAGAGCTGTTTATTATTGTTCGACCATGGAAACTGATTGTCATCACCACTCGAGGACTTGCCATAAGTGTCAGATTTATGTTGATAAGGTTCATGTGCCTCCAATACCTTTAAAAGTCATGACTTCTCCTTGGCCATTCGCAATGTGGGGCATCGATATGATTGGAGAAATCAAGCCTACTGCCTCTAATGGACATCGTTTCATTCTCGTCGTCATTGACTACTTCACAAAACGGGTTGAAGTAGCCTCATTTGCCTCAGTTACCAAGAACATCGTAGCTCATTTCATCAAGCATAACCTCATCTGTCATTATGGTATCCCTGAGAGAATCATCACTGGCAATGGTACCAACCTTAACAATGCCATGATAACTGAACTCTGCATGCAGTTCAAGATCAAGCACCACAACTCTTCCCCATACAAACCTAAGATGAACGACACAGTGGAAGCTGCCAACAAGAATATAAAGAAGATTGTGCAAAAGATGGTTGTGACCTACAAAGACTGGCATGAGATGTTACCATTTGCTATTCATGGCTATCTCACTTCAGCGTGAACATCAACTGGGGCAAATCCATTCTCTTTGGTCTATGGCATGGAATTTGTCCTGCCTGTCGAAGTTCAGATCCCTTCTCTAATTATTATGAAAGAAGCATACTTAGATGAAAACGATTGGATCCAAACTAGGTTGGATGAGTTGAATTTGATCGACGAAAAGAGGTTGGCTGCTATCTGTCATGGTCAGATGTACCAGAAACGTATGATCAAGGCTTTTAACAAAAAGATCAAGCATCGGGTATACCAGGCTAGGGACTTGGTAATAAAGCGCATCATTCTACCACAAGGTGATCCCATGGGAAAATGGACTCCCACCTATGAATGGCTATTTTTTGTCAAGAAAATATTCTCGGGAGGTGCTATGATGCTAACCACTATGGACAGCGAAGATTTCCCGCACCCTGTGAATGCCGACATAGTTAAAAAATACTATGCATAAAAATGACCTGCTAGGTTGACTGGCCTAGGCAAAATAAGGGCATCACGGCGAACCAAAAGGGTTCAGGAAAAATTTAGGGATATATACAAAGATTGTACACCCTACAAGTCGAAAACCTAAAAGGGAGGCTTGGGAAAAAAAGGGTATCCTGGTGGACAGAAAACCAAAAAGGGCGGTCAAGGAAAAATTTAGGGATTGAAAGTTGTGATACGGTGGCAGAATCGACTGTTATACTGGTTTTGTGTTTGTATTTACAAATGTTGCGGTAAGCAAGAGTTTCCATCGACTTTTATTTTATCCAACAAAGGAAAGGGTGAAAATAACAGAAAAAGACCTTTCGAGATTATTTCTGAGTAAGGGGGTAGATTATGGAAAGGGAAGGTGTTAGCACCCTTTCCACCCGTAGTTATCTACAGGCTCTTAGATGCTAGCTCATTTGAAAAAATATCTTGTGCTTTATGTGTTTGAAAAGTATTTTGGAATAAAGCGCCTTAGTACGGAGAACTTTGTAATGTTTCTCGGATTGATAGAGAACATATACAAAGTGTTTTGAAAAATGTTTTTGAAAGAGTTTTGTGTATGTGTAAAAGTTTGTTTTGTTTTGAGCAAGCATCTAAGAACTATCTACTATACTCGAAAGGTTGTTCTTTTCCTCTTTTCCTTTAGAAAGTGCTATCCTAATATTAGTGAGTAGGTAGCCCTAGTCGTTGGATGTTTGAGGGATATTCAAAGGGACATTTATACAGTCACAAAGGCAATTGGGCAAGAAACTTTAGTAACTACCCTAGGGTTTTTAAGATCATACCGAGGCAATGTCGAGAGGGTCATCGAGGGACTTATGATCTTCAAACCGGAGGGTAGCCACTAAAATCTCTCACGTTTCAAGAGATGTGGTTGTTTTTCCGAAGGCAACCAAAGTGGGGGTACCCTAGAGGTTCGCATGTGCAATTGTGTTTGTATTCATTTATTTTTGTATTTTCATTAGGTTTGCTAGAGTTTTGTTTGTTATTCTTGCCATACAATCCTATTAGTCATGCATCTAAACAGTTAATAGTTTGCAGTAATTAAAAATGCGGAAATATAAATCTAACTATTACAAGGCTTCGGGAAGGGGGATTATTACAAGTCCAAAACTTGAGGGAAAATAAAGAAAGCAGTAAAGTAAAAAGTCCTAATTACAGTCTATTATATCCCATAAGAAAATACATTAATATGAAAGTAAAGTAGAAATATCAAACGCGCGCGAAATGGAAAAGACGTCTAAAACCTAAGTGAAAGGAAATCTTTTTGTTTGTTTTTGTTTTATGTAAGAAAATTTTTAATTGATAATTAATTAAATAATCTAGATCTAAAGAAAAAAATGTTAATTATTAAAGAAAATTGAAATTTAAAAAGAAATTAATTCTAAGTTTTTTTGTATTTTTATTATGAATAAAAGAAATTAAATGAATTAAATCCTAGGTCTATTTATTTTTAAATTAAATAAAAGGTTAAAGTTATTATTTACAATTTTAATTTAATTAAAAAAAAAGAATAATCTAATATTTTTATGATTTTTATTTTATTTTAATGTTGTAATGAAATAAAATTGATTAAAACAGAAATGTTAATTAAAACAAAATAAAGAAAATTGAAATGGGCCTGCAAACAAAATGAAATGGTGGGTGCGCTTCAAAGTATTCGGCCTATCAGCAGAGGGCCCAGCGCTTCAAAAATAGTTAGGGGGTGATAATAAACAGAAACCCCAGACCCAATGACAAGAGGGCCTAAGCGCTTGTGGGATTTGCAAAACAAAGGTTAGAAAAATAAAAATTTGTTTCCTGCTTAGGTCGAACCCAAGACCTGGCAGAGGAGTGCCCTAAGAATGGTGTTCTCGGATTCAGGGAATTGGATTCTATTCAAAATGAGCTTGGTTGGTGAAAATGGATGAAGTATGTAAAAGTTATGTCTGGTCAAAGTTCAGTTAACTTCTCCTATAGAAACCCTAATTTAACTATTTTGATTCTTGAGGATTTGAGAGCATTCCTTGAGGAATCATGATCAACCCTTGATCAAATGATGGATATCACTTCAAAATGTTGATGTTGACCAAAAATCTTAAAGTTTGACTGTATGTTGACCATAGTTGACTTTTTCACCAATACAGTTGATTTTCAAACATTTGAGCCATTAACTGAGCAAACTTGTGATGCAAGGCATGAAACTTGGCATAAGAAATCTTGAAGACATATCAGGGACCATAGAAATCACTTGAGGTATTTGCAACCCAAACTTCTTGGTGAAAAGTGAAACCCTTTTGGAGGTTCATTGCTTAGGAGAAGAATTTGTCTGATCAATTCTTGGTCGACCTTGAGCAATTGAGGACCTCTATGAGAACACCTTGAATAAAATGAGAGGGAAAATTTTGGAGTACAGCAGCTTCCCCTGTTCAATCTTATTAAACTTGAGGGTTTAGATTGGCTTGTCTGTCTTTCGTAATCTGAAGGTGAAAGATGATTGAACACTAGAGTGCCTAGAAATTTGCACTCATATGAAGTAACACTGTTGGTTGATGATATCGGGAATGGGATTACATATGCCATTTGGAGAAGATAACGGATATTTGTCAGACATGGGCTTATAGATGCCATCTAAATTAACTATTGATAGGAATATCAGAATGAACTTGCGTCTAGTTTTATCTGAATGAAATGCTGGAAAGAGCCCGTGTCAAGCCGCGCCCAGAAATGTATTAGAAGGCAATCATGTAAGGCTGCTTCAGGATGAGCCTATGTTAGAGTACACCTGCAATTGTCTTAGTAGGAACTTGTGTAAAATTTCTTCAGGATGAGCCCGTGTTAGACTACATTTGGAAATGTCATAGTAGGAACTTGTGTAAGATCGCTTCAGGATGAGCCCGTGTGAAGCTGCATCTAAGAGTTTATTAGAGGGAACCCGTGAAAGATTGCTTCAGGAAGGGCCCGTGTAAAGCTTCATTTCAGGAGGAGAAGGAATTCATGTAAGATTGCTTCAGGATGAGCCCGTGTAAATCTGAATCTGAAAGGTTATTAGAGGGAACCCGTGTAATATTGCTTCAGGAGGAGCCCATGTAAAGTCGCATTTCAGAAGGAGAAGGAACCCGTGTAAGATTGCTTCAGGATGAGCCTATATAATGCTGTATTTGGAAATTGTGAGAAGGAATCCGTGTAAGATTGTTTGAGGATGAGCCCGTGTAAAGCTGCATCTGGAGATTGTGAGAAGGAACACGTGTAAGATTTCTTTAGGATGAGCCCGTGTAAAGCTTCACCTGGAGATCATGAGAAGGAACCCGTGTAAGATTACTTCAGGATGAGCCCGTGTGAAGCTGCATCTGAAAATTGTGAGAAGGAATCCGTGTAAGATTGCTTCAGGATGAGCCCGTGTAAAGTTGTATATGGAGATCATGAGAAGGAACCCGTGTAAGGTTGCTTCAGGATGAGCTCGTGTAAAGCTGCATCTGGAGGGTTATTAGAAGGAACCCATGTAAGATTTCTTCAGGAACAGCCCATGTAAAGTTGTATTTCAAGATGAGAAGGAATCTGTGTAAGATTGCTTCAGGATGAACCCGTGTAAAGCTGCATTTGGAAATTGTGAGAAGGAATCAATGTAATATTGTTTTAGGATGAGCCCGTGTAAAGTTGCATCTGGAAATATATTAGAATGAGCCTAGGTAGAGCTTCTTCATTTGGTCGTGTAGATAGTTTCCCTGTCTTGTTTCGGGAATTGATCCATAATCAGTTGTTCGCGGATAGTTGCCCTGTCTAGTTTCAGGAATTAATCTGGAACTATTTTTGTTGGTTGTTGAGATAGTTGCCTTGTTTGCTTTCGGGCATTAATCCGTGGTCTGTTTTGGCTAGTCACATAGATAGTTTCCTTGTCTGGTTTCAGGCATTAATCTGTGGCCTGCTGTATTTGTTGGTAAACCCGTCCTGCTCCGGGAGTTCACACCACTTGGTCGTTTAGATAGTTTCCCTGTCTGGTTTCGGGAATTAATCTTTGACCTACTATACATAAGTTGATAGTATTCGTCTGTCTGCAAATTCAACCTGAAAAGATAAAGTCAGTGTCATGGGATGTCATGATGTATGAATTTCATGATGCTCTCAAAATAAATGAGAATGTTATATGTGTTTCAGTTATGCATATGCTACGATGTATTGTAAATGGTGTATAACTGTAATATGTGAGCGTATCAGTTGCTCTTTGTGGTTTCGTTATACTAAGAGAAGATAAATCTCTGACTGCTGCCGGGGATGAAGAATGTGATTCTTCAATATTTGTTGAAGTTGAATTGTTGGGAGATGAACTTCCGTGGCTAGAGAAATAAACTCTACTAGGGAAAGAAAACTCCATAAACTACTTGGGGATTTTTATGAAGCCATGTTGGGGAACCCAACAAGTTTATGAACTAAGTCAAAGAAATCTCCAAGATGTTAGGGAGATGATTGAAGCTTTTGATCTATTAAGAAGATGTCAGAATGTCTGAAATTGTTAGGTTATATATTGAAGACATGACAGTGACTTTGGGAGGATGTCTCTGCCTCAATACCTAATGGGGAACGTATCCTTACTGATAACAAAACCTGCGAAGATAGTTCCCTAGGGGTGGTTACTCTATGGGGATTTTGTGGATTGTTTGAATGTTATCCCAACTCCTGGAGTCTTGAGTAAATGTTGATCAGGATGATAAGCCTTCTACTGATATACAAGTGACGAGATGACAAGACATAGTCGTACGCTTTTAATCCCTAACTTTTTTCCTGGACTGTCCTTTCATATTTTCAGTCCACCGGGATACCATTTTTTGCCCAAGTCGCCTTTTCAGGTTTTCGACTTGCTGGGTATACAGTTTTATTTATATATCCCTAATTTTTGCCCGAACTCCTTTGGTTCGTCGGGATGCCCTTACTTTTGCCTAGGCCAGTCAACCTAGCGGGTCTTTTTTTCATGTGTAGTATTTTACGACTATTTCCATGTTCACAAGATGCGGAAAATTGTCAATGTCCATAGTAGTAAGTGTTGCAGCACTGCCAGAAAATTTTTTGCTCGATCGTACGTGATCCTTTGCTAGAATTCATGTATAATTCCCCAAGTGATCTAGATGGAGATCTGTCCTTGGCTATTCAGCACTTTTGAGGGATTCTTTGAATCTTGACTCGATTTCCCCCAGATCAGTTTAGACACCATGTCATGTCTCTTAATTATGAAAGGCCTGTTACTGGAAATGTCTTTCCTTCTGAGGTGATTTTATTCATTGAGAGGATTTTCATTCATTGAATATTTGTCATGCGGATTTCTCTGTTGTTGAACAATTAGTTATATGCAAACAATGGTATTAAAAATGCAAAGCTTATGTCTGTCTTGAAGTTTTTGAAAATTCATTTTTTAGTAAAACAAAATTTGTAAGAATGTGATATCAACTCAGGATTTATAGCAAACCTTACAGGAGTCGGGATACCTTTTTGTAACAATATTCTTTCGAACTAACCCATGCTTCAGCTAGGAGTTTTAGGGGTTGTAATATGGCCTGGTTCACGGTTTTAAGAAACAAAGGATAAAGACTCGAAATTTATTTGTACCCAACCTGTTCTTCGTGATGTTCTTCAGTCCTATACTCAATTAACTATGCATTTAGATCCCAATTGAGTTTTGGAATCTTGGCCCTGATAATCTGGTGATGGTTCGGATACTGAAATTTTATTTGAGAAGGCAATCAATTTTGTAACCTTTTTTTTTGTTGAGGATTTGTAGCAACCTCTTTCTTTATTTTATTATCCCTACTTTTTTCCTGAACTGTTTCTTTTGTGATTACAGTCAGAGGGATGCCCCTGTTTTTTTCTTAAGTCTTCTTCAGAGGTTTTGACTTAGCGGGTTTTTCTTTTGAGAGATAATGACTGTCTGTTTTAATGATTATGCGGAACCATCACCATCTTTTGTTTTGGAATGATACCTCTGACACTACTTGTCGTGTATGAGGGGAAAGCTTGCGATTGAGTGCACTATTGAATTAACTGAGAAACTACCCTGTCCCAGGTTATGATTAAAGGTTTCAATTTATGTGAAAAAGAAAACTCCTACTTCTTAGGCTCAAAGGGGTTGACTAGGGATTATCTTCCTTATAACTCCACTATTAAGGATTTGAAACAATGCTTGTACATCGTCAGCAAGGTCTGTTCAAAAGCATAATGTAGAGATTAAGATATCTTTTTCGTCATCCTCCCTCTAAAGGCTTATACTTTTGATTGAAAGTTGAATATCACAAAAAGGAAGTAAAAGCATAGTTCCAGTATAGTGACAATTAATGGATTAATTCAAGACAAATATATGCAACGCATTAACGGAATAACAAAGTTTGGCATAAAATAAGTGTTCGAACAATCAAAAGAAATTACAATTTGAGAATTCAAATGAAATAAACGCTTTCAATCTTGGCCATTATTCGGCATGGGAGCAGTGATCACATTGGGAGTCTCAAGAGGGTCGAATTTAATCTCCTTGGCGTCAATCATATTTTGAATCTTGTATTTCAACACCCAACAATCGTTAGTATCATGTCTAGGACTGCCAGAATAACAGGCACACCTTACATTAGGATTGTAGTTAAGAGAAGAAGTTTTGGGGTTTGGATGAGGTTCTATCAACGTAATCAGATTTATCCTCAACATGTGTTGCAATACTTGAGACAACGGCATATTGATTTTGGTAAATTGTCTCTTGGGATCGTCTTGCCTTCACTGATTACCCCGTTGTTATTGTCGCACTAGTGTAGAATTAGAAATCATAAATGCCCCCAAGGCTTGATGACGTTCTTCTTTACCATGACCCTTTTGGCCGTACATAGCATTAGCCTCTTTCTTCCCGTTAAAAGGCTTCTTCACAACATTTGAAGGCACATCCACCTGAATTTTCCCACTTTTGATTCCAATATCTACTCTTTCACCTGTCAATATCAACTCGGTGAACCCAGCCGAAGAGCTTCCGATCAAGTGGTTGAAAAATGGACCAGATAATGTACCCAAGAACATATCTACCAGCTCCCTATCAGACAGAGGAGGCTGGACTCTTCCTACAAGATCTCTCCATTTATGGACATAATCTTTGAAGCCCTTTCTAGAACCCATATACATGCTTTGAAGTTGAGTACGGGTTGGAGCGAGGTCAACATTGTATTGGTACTGCTTGTAGAAAGAAGCAGCCATATCCTCCCAGGTGTGGATGTTGGTTCCCTCAAGTTGATAGAACCATTCCAATTGAGTCCCCAATAAAATTTCTTGGAAGAAATGCACCCATAAATTCCTATCAGTGGTTTGAGGTTGGATCTTCTTGGCATAAGACCTCAGGTGCAGTTTAGGACATGAAACCCCGTCATATTTAGCAAATGCGGGAACCTTGAACTTTGGTGGGATGACCCCTCTAGAAAGCAGCCCTAATTCTTTCAAATTTAGACCAGGTACCCTCTGAATTTCCATGGCATTGAGACGATCCTCCAACTGCTTGTATTTGTCATCAGCAGGAGGATATTGCTCTTTCGCGTAATCAGCCTCTTCTTCATCAGTCTCTGGGTTGTGGTCTTCTTATTTTGGATTCTCTTCCTGATTGTCTCTGTGATACGGTGGGAGAACTGACTTGCGATTTTGCGTTTGTTTTCGCACTTGTTCGGTTTAGCAAGAGTCGCCACCGACTTTTTATTTTATCCTAAGGAAAGGCCAAAAAGCACAGGAAAGACCTTTGAGATGTTTTCTTGGGTTTGGGGGGTAGATTATGAAAATGGAAGGTGCTAGCACCCTTTTCATCCATGGTTATCCATGGGCTCTTAGTTACTTGTTTTAGATCACTTGCCTTTGCTTTTAAATTGTTTGAAATGGTGCTTTGTGTGCGTGCTTTTGAAAATGTCTTGAAAAAGATGCCTTGTCTAGGAAACCTTTATAATTATTCTTGTTTGAATATATACAAAGGTGTGTGTCTTTTTGAAAAGATAATTCAATGTTTTGCAAGATTTTTGATCAAGTAACTAAGAGTTGTCTACCCTATTTTACTCAAAGATCTTTATTATGTTTTAACTCTTTTAACAGTGTTGTTTCACCATTGTATTTGGTGAACAACCTTGCGTTAGGATGTTTAACGGGATAGGCGCAGGTCATCGTATACAATCATCGAAGGCAACTTGTGAGACGCTCTAGCAATTTTGTAAGGGACGAGATCGTTTTACCGAAGGCAATATCGAGGGTCATCGAGGGAATATGATCTTTGTTTATCGAAGGGACATTTGCTAGAGTGTATCATACTCAAGGGACATGATTGCATTTCCGAGGCAACAAGCGAGGTTACCCTAGAGGTGCAAGTGTGAATTGTGTATTGATTATCATGTATTTATCTTGTATTAGGTCATCTAGCGGTTGATTTTGAGTCTTCGCATACAAACCCTAATTACTATACAGTATATGGAAAGCGATAAATTGCGGGAATTTAAATTCTAAGTTATTACAAATCCTAAGGTACACCTCACTTATTTAGAGTTCCCCAGCAGAGTCGCCAGTTCTGTGATCGGTGGGAATAGAACTGACTGTTTTTTAATGTTGGTTCGCGTTTGCGTTTGTTTTCGCAAAATGTCGCGGTAAGCAAGAGTCGCCATCGTCTTTTATTTCATCCAACAAGGAAAGGACAAAAGCACAGCAAAATTCCTTTTCGAGATGTTTCTCGGGTTCGGGAGGTAGATTATAGAAAGGGAAGGTGTTAGCACCCTTTCTATCCGTGGTTATCCACGGGCTCTTAGGTACTTGCTCATTGTGTTTTCAAAAGTTTTGCTTTTCTTGTGTTCGTGGGTTTTGAAAAAAGTTTTGTTTGAAAACTTTGATTTAACTCTTGTTTCTGTTCTCAAGAGTGTATGAAGTGTTTTTGAAAACTTTGTTTGAAAAGTGTAAGTGCGAAAAGTTGGTTTTGTTTTGAAAGAGCAAGTACCTGAGAACCTCTACCTACTCAAAAGGAATTAAACTGTGTAAATTTCCTTTAGACAGTGTTATCCCACTATTGAGGAGTAGGTAGCACCGTCGTTGGAGTTTTCGAGTCAATTCGATTTTAGGGACATGTAGTCACTAAAGTAACATTAGGACGCCTTAGCGGTAACCCTAATGTCTTAGATCATTTTATCCGAGGCAACCGTTTCGAGGCAACTTTGATCTTTAGACAGGAGGACGACCTCTAAAACATCCTATACTCAATGACCACGTTCGAGGCAACCAAGTGAGGCGTACCCTAGGAGTGGCATGTGCGAGTGTGTCAGGTTTCAGTTTATAATATCTTTACATGTCATGGTGAGCTACTTGGTTTTAATTTAAGAGAGATCTTGTCGTGCATAGCCTAGTTAGCATACATCTAGCAGTTAATAGTTGCAGAAAATAAAACTAAGCTATTACAAGGCGTCAGGTATTTACATCGCCAAAAACAAACCCTTGAAAAGTAAAATGCGGAAAAGTAAATGAAAGCGATAAATAATCCTAATTAAAACTATTACATCCTCGGAGCAAATACAATTATATGGAATAAAAATAATATGCGCGAGAAAAAATTGAATCAGAGAGTTTTTAGGGTTTTGACCCTTTTTAGGAAAGAAAGAGATTTTTTTGTTATTTTTGAATTTCAGAATTAAGTCTAAATCAAAAAAATGGAATTAATTAATTAAAAGATTTTTTTTTTGGTTTTTTAGAATATTTAAGGAAATAAAAATAAAGATGATTAAAATTGTCAAGAACCCTAATTCTACATTAATTTTAAATTTATTGCAAAAATATTAATATTATGCCTAATTAAAACTAAACAAATTAAGTTAATATTTATTTACAAAATAAACTAATTAAATTTAAATAAATAAAAATATTATATATTTTTGTGTTTTCTGAATTTTATTAAGAAACAAAAATATTAATTTGTTAGTGGTATAAATAATAATTATAAGAAATAATTAAATGAAAGAATAAAAAAAGGAAAAGAAATAAACTCTAAGGGGGGTGCTGGGCCTGATTTGGGAGTGACAAGAGCAAATATGAAGCCCATTAACATTCCAGCCTCGTTTGACTTTTAAAGTTATCCACACGTATGTTGACCGGGGAGTATGGTGGTCCTTCATTCATGACCACTGGATTTAGGTTTGGAGCCATCTGGCGCACTAAGATTTGAGACGTATGGTGGACCTCAAGGCATGAGAAACGCTGGATCAACTGCAAGAAAATAATAACAATATGTTGGGGGACCTGGGATTCAAACCCAGGCCACAGTGCTCAATGATTGTTCGCCCCTGCCACTACACCACCATGCCTCAATTGATATTATAACAATAAGTGATTAATATATTAGCAAACAAATAAATATGCCTGGAAAAAAATAAAAGCGCGCGATTTTTAAAAGGACGAATGGGAGGGAGACGCGTCAGCGTCTTCTTCGTTGAATCATTGGTTTTTTACCTGCGGATTTTTATCCGCAGGAAGTTTCGTAGGTCGTTTCAAAAATCTTCCTTAGGCCATGTAAACGTCACCCAAGAACATAGGTGTGTTCGTCTTTGCCTCCTGATCACTCCTATACCAATTATTGGGGCTAATTTTCCCTGTATCAAAAACACCTAAAAAGCAAGCATATGAACCCTAGAATCGTGCATCACAATACAAGGCATAAAAACCAAATTGAACATTGCAGTCATGTTAGAAATCAAATAATAAACATGAATATGCCAATATTTTGAAGAAAAAGTGCAAGAATAGAAGATCATGATTCCATGTTCAGAGGTCCATTCGTGACGACTTACAGTGCGCTGTAGGTGATGAAAAGGCCTGGTTCTTATTCCAATCGCTTCAGGGGATGGCAGTCAAGCACTCTACGTTGAGTTTCTTGATTGAAACAAGCTCTAACCAAGAATTTGATTTCTCTCTTTTTCACCTTTTTTTCAGTTTTGGTATGGCCGTTTTAACAGAGCTTTGGTCGTGAATTAGGTTTGTGAGGCTTACTTGCATATATGAGAATGATTTTAGGTCAAGAGTTGGGCTTATATCCATGTATATTGAAGATTGAATCTTTGATTGACCACCATAGTTAACCTCTTCAAAATTGAATCAAATCTGAGATTTTGTGCACAAAAAGCCAAGACACGAATTTGATTAGGTGTCATATGATATATGAAAGCTGTACAAATCACAAAGATACTATTTCATTGATTTTTGGATTTTATTTTAATTAATATAGATTTAAAATGAATTAAATCAATAAAAATTAAATAAAATAGAAAAATAATTGTTTGATCCTGAAATTAAGTATGGGACACGTGTGTGGCATGACAAGACTAAATCAAATGGAAAAAAGTGGGCCCTTTTGTCAAAAATTGGAGTTTTGAGGATAGTTGACTTTTGGCAATTTTGGAAAAATGCCCAACTTCAACAATGCATAACTTCTTCAATTTTGGACTTTTGGAGGTGTTCTTAGACTTTTTAGAAACCTTGAGATGTCCTCCAATCAACCCTTTGGTCTCATCTCATTTTGATATTCCATTCTCAAGTTATAAGCTTTGGCACAAAAGGTGTTTTTGTTGACTTTCAAAAATGACCTATAATGTCCAAATTTGTAACTTCTTGTGAGTGCATTTTATGATCTTGGGGTATGAAGATAGATTGTAGGAAATTGAATCCTCTTAAAAATGAGCTTTGGATGGGTCATTTCTCATAAAGTATGAGAAAGTTATGCTTGGTCAAAGTTGAGTTGACTTTTCCTACAAAACCCTAATTTAACAACTTTTGAATCTTGATGAATTTTGAGAAATCCTTGATGAATCATGATCAACCCTTGATCAAATGATGAATTATCCTTCAAAATGAGAATGTTGACAAAAAATCTGACTTTTGACTGCAAAATGACCATTTTGCCCTTGCAGTTGACTGTAGATCAAATGGAGCTTTTGACTGTGCAAAGTGGCCCTGTGAGTCTTGAAACTTGGCATGTAGGTGCTTGGGAATGTATATAGGACTATACGACTTGATTGAACCATTGAAAACCCCAAATTCCTTAAAAGAACCAAAACCCTAATTTTGAATTGACTGCCTTAGGAGGTGACTTGACTGTACAACCCTTGAGCCATTTTGAGCAATTTGGAGATGATTCTTGACATATCTTGAGGAATATGGGAGGGAAAATTTTGGGGTACAACAGTTTCCCCTGTTCAATCTTCTTAAACCTGAGGATGTAGATTGGCTTGCGTGCCTTTCGTGATCCGAAGGTGGAAGATGATTGAACACTAAAGTGCCCAGAAATTTGCACTCGCATGGTGTACTATCAGCAATGTGATGTCGGGAATGGGCTTACAGATGCCATTTGGAGAGATGGTAGAAGGATGGGCTTATAGATGCCATCTAGAGATTGTTTCTTGTAAGTTGAAAGAAGGAACCTGTGTAGGGTTGCCTGATGATGAGTCCGTGTGAAACTGCATCTGAATGAGAGAAGGAACCGGTGTAGGGTTGCCTGATGATGAGTCCGTGTGAAAATGCATCTGAATGAGAGAAGGAACCGGTGTAGGGTTGCTTCATGATGGTCAAGTAGATAACTGTCCTGTCTGGTTTCAGGTATTAACCTACGATCAATCGTCCACGGAATTTTCCTGGCTTGTTATAGGTATTAATCTGGAACTTGGAAAGATTGGCCAATGAGATAGTTGTCCTGGCTGGTTACAGGTATTGATCTCTGACCTGAGGAAGAAGAATAGTTTTCCTGGCTTGTTACAGGTATTAATTTTCAATCTCTTCGTGTAGGTGGTTTTCCTGGCTGGTTTCAGGTATTAACCTACAATCAGTCATCCACAGATAGTTTTCCTGGCTTGTTACAGGTATTATTCTGGAACTTAAGAAAGGTTGGTCAAGGAGATAGTTATCCTGGCTGGTTACATGTATTAATCTCTGTCCTGAGAAATGAAGATCTTCCTGGCTTGTTACAGGTGTTAATCTTCAATCTCTTTGTGTAGATGGTTTTCCTGGCTTGTTACAGGTATTAACCTACAATCAGTCGTCCATAGATAGTTTCCTGCCTTGTTACAGGTATTAATCTAGAACTTAAGGTAGATGGTAATCATCTTTTGATTGACTTTTTCCTGAAAAGGTAAAACGTTAGCTGTATGCAATGTCATGATGTATGAAATGCATGATGTCATGATGTTCCCAAAATAAATGAGATCGTGTCGTATGCACTTTAGCATGTGAAATGTTTATGAATGTATTTTCGTCTAGGAAAATAAATCCTTGACAAATGCCGGGGAGTTTGTTATATCCTGGGCTGATGTTGAAGAGTATGGTTGAATTCTTCGTTTCCACCGGGGATGATGCACGAAGATGGTTGTAAGAATAAACCTGTAGGAGAAGATGACTCCATTGGGGAATAAACATGGTGAGGAGATTACTCTACGGGGAATTACTCTGTGGGAAGAGATGCTGTGCTGATAACTCCGCTGGGGATTCCGTTGATAAGCTCTGTTGGGGATTTTGATGATGAACTCCGCTGGGGATATAAAGAACTTCGCTGGGGATGGTCTTTCGGTTGCAACTTGCTGAGGATAACCCAGTTAGACTCTTGTGGGGATAACCTCTGAATTTGGATGAGGAGATGCATTTGTACTCTGCAGGGGAAGCTTTTTTAGACTGCGCTGGGGAATGGCTCCACTGGGGGTATCTTGCATTCTGCCGAGGAACATTCTTATATTCCGTTGAGGAATATTAAGACTGCCAGGGATACTCTTATGCTTGTTGGGGAATATCTTTATACTCCGTTGGGGAATATTAAGACCTTCTGGGAACACCGAGCCTTTTCGGGATTGATGGTAGACTAACTCTGCTTGGGGCAGAGTATTGCTGATTCGTCCATGGTTGCAGGTATCAGTGGGGAGAGCTACCATTACTGTCTTACTTTGCGGGGAGTGAAGGTATCTTGGTCATATTCTTCAGCTGAACCTACCTTGGTACCTTGGTGGACAGAGCAACTAGATCGCTTAGACAATTCTTATTGCCCCTACTTCCGATGTCACCCGTAATTAGTCCTTTGTTTCGCATGTAAATATTTATGAGCAGCAATTAATGTCAAATGCATATATAAAAAATGAACATTGGATGTTCTTTGCGAAACAAAACAGATAAAGGAAAAAACAATTTGCAATTTGTCTTAAAAATGGACTTGTATTGATTTTGAAGTTTTGCCTGAAAATAGGCGCTTTTGTACAAGAGGCTGACATCCTAGTAAGAGAACACCGCCGAACAAATAGAATTTATACAATTTGTAAAAAGAAAACAAAACAGCTATGTGAATAGTCCCACTGGGTTCCAACTTTTCTATCGCCTTTATATCTTCAAGCATCTCATCACTTTGCTGCTTAGTTGAGGATGAATCTGATTGACTAGTGTCGTCCGAGCCTGATAGTCGATACCAAAGTCTGGATGCGAGGTGATCCAATGAGACATAGTATTACGCTTTAATCCCTAACTTTTGCCTGGATCGCCCTTTCGGGTTTTCAGTCCACCGGGATACCCATTCTTGCCCAAGCCGCCTTTTCAGGTTTTCGACTTGCCGGGTGTACATATTTTTATATTTCCATCCCTTATTTTTGCCCGAACCCTTTTGGTTCGCCGGGAAGCCCTTATTTTTGCCTAGGCCAGTCAACCTAGCGGGTCTTTAATTATGCGTAGCATCTTTTTACTATGTCTGCATTGACGAGGTGAGGAAGGTTGTCACCATCCATGGTGGTTAGAATCATTGCTCCTCCTGAGAAGATATTCTTAACCACAAATGGCCCTTCTTACGTAGGGGTCCATTTTCCCCTGGGATCGCCTTGAGGTAGAATGATGCGCTTGATTACCAGGTCCCTGACTTGATACTCTTGTCGTCTGACTTTCTTGTTAAATGCCTTGATCATCCGTTTTTGGTACGTCTGACCATGACAAATAGCAGTGAGTCTCTTTTCGTCGATTAGGTTCAGTTTATCAAGCCGGGTCTGGATCCAGTCGTCTTCACTTAAACCCGCATCCTTCATGATCCGGAGAGAGGGTATCCGAACTTCAATGGGCAGGACTGCCTCCATGCCATATACCAGGGAATAGGGTGTTGCCCCTGTTGACGTCCATGCTGAGGTACGGTACCCATGAAGAGCAAATGGTAACATCTCGTGCCAATCTTTGTAGGTCACTGTCATCTTCTGCACAATCTTCTTAATATTCTTATTAGCTGCTTCTACAGCCCCATTCATCTTCGGCCGATAGGGAGAAGAGTTATGGTGATGTATCTTGAATTGCTCGCAGAGCTCAGTGATCATCTTGTTGTTAAGATTGGTACCATTATCTATAATGATCCTCTCTGGTACACCGTATCGACAGATCAGGTTATGCCGAATGAACCGTGCCACGAAGTTCTTGGTTACGGTGGAAAAGGAAGCTGCTTCAACCCACTTCATAAAGTAATCAATCGCTACCAAGATGAACCGATGCCCGTTGGATGCTGTAGGTCTGATCTCGCCGATCATATCAATGCCCCACACTGCAAAAGGCCAAGGTGCCGTCAAGACGTTCAAAGGACCTGGAGGAATGTGCACCTTATCAGCATAGACCTGGAACTTGTGATATGTCCGAGAATGCTGATAACAGTCGGCTTCCATTTTGGACCAGTAATATCCTGCCCGAAGGATTTTCTTTTCCATGGTATGTCCACTGGAATGCGTTCCGAAGGTACCTTCATGCAGCTCTGCCATAATCCTTTCTGCTTCAATTTTATCCACACAACGCAGTAAGGTTGAATCATGGTTTCGTTTGTAAAGAATGTCATTGCTGATGAAGAACTTTGCCGTGAACCTTCTTAGAAACTTCTTTTCATTAACAGACGCGCCCTCGGGGTATTCTTGAGCTTCAAGGTACCTCTTTACTTCATGATACCAAGGTTTTTCTGTTACCTCTTCGGTCTCAAGATCACAACAATATGCAGGTTCATCCACTTTCCAAATAATGATCCGGGTAGCCTTGTTGTCCCATTTGACTTTGAACATAGAAGACATCGTAGCTAGCGCGTACGCCAACTGATTTTCCTCTCTTGGGAAATGTTCAAAGGTTATTTCCTCGAAGTGGGGAAGCAACGTCAATACATACTCCTTATAAGGAATAAGATTTGGGTGTTTCGTATCCCACTCGCCTTTGATCTGACTGATCACGAGAGAGGAATCTCCAAAGACACTCAGAAACTTGATCCTTAGGTCAATTGCAGCTCGAAGACCCATGATGCATGCTTCATACTCCGCCATGTTGTTGGTGCAGTTAAAACATAGTCGGGCGGTGAGCGGAGTATGAGAGCCCTTAGGGGATATGATCACAGCGCCAATACCGTTACCCAAAGCGTTTGAGGCTCCATCAAAGTGCATAGACCATCGGGATCCTTCCTCAGGCCCTTCATCCGGTCCAGGTATCTCGCAATCAGTTACTACCATGATATTCTCGTCTGTAAATTCAAAGTTCATAGACTGGTAATCGTCCACTGCCTGATGTGCCAAATGGTCTGCCAACACACTTCCCTTGATTGCCTTTTGAGTCGTCTACTGGATGTCATATTCAGTCAAGATCATCTGCCATCTTGCTATTCTTCCGGACAAGGCAGGCTTTTCGAAGATATACTTGATTGGATCCATTTTTGAAATCAATAGAGTAGTGTGAGTCAACATATACTGTCTCATCCGGCGAGCAGCCCATGCCAAAGCGTAGCAAGTTTTCTCAAGCAGTGAGTATCGGGTCTCACAGTCGGTAAACTTTTTGCTAAGGTAATAAATAGCATGCTCTTTTCGGCCAGACTCGTCATGCTGACCTAGCACACACCCCATTGAATTGTCGAGTACTGTCAAGTATAAGATTAGAGGTCTCCCTTCAACCGGTGGCATAAGAATGGATGGCTCTTGGAGATACTCTTTGATTCTTTCGAAAGCGGCCTGACATTCATCGTTCCAACGTACTACTTGATCTTTCTTCAGTAGCTTGAAGATTGGTTCACAAGTGGCAGTCAGGTGCGAGATGAATCGGGAAATGTAGTTCAACCGTCCTAGAAAGCCTCTGACTTCTTTCTCTGTCTTGGGAACTGGAATCTCTTGTATGGCTTTCACTTTGGTAGGGTCTACTTGAATACCTTTGTCGCTCACGACGAAACTTAGCAGTTTGCCAGATCTCACTCCGAAGGTGCACTTGTTCGGGTTTAATCTCAGCATGTACAACTTCAAACGGTCAAACAGCTTCTGTAGATGGTCAAGGTGTTCCTCCTCAGTTTGGGACCTTGCAATCATATCGTCGATGTATACTTCAATATCATGATGGATCATATCATGAAACAAAGCAACCATGGCACGCTGATATGTTGCCCCATCATTTTTCAACCCAAAAGGCATGACCTTGTAACAAAAGGTACCCCACTGAGTAATAAAAGTGGTCTTCTCCATGTCTTCGGGAGCCATCTTTATTTGATTATAACCGGAGAAACCATCCATGAAGGAGAATACCTTATGCTGAGCAGTGTTGTCAACCAGAACGTCGATGTGAGGCAGAGGGAAGTCATCCTTAGGGCTCGCCCTGTTCAAATCCCTGTAGTCAACACACATTCTGACCTTACCATCTTTCTTCGGCACTGGAACAACATTGGCAACCCACTAAGGGTAAGAGGTTACTGCTAGAAAACCGGCATCAAACTGTTTCATAACTTCGTCCTTGATTTTTTCAGACATCTCTGGACGCATACGGCGAACCTTCTGTTTTACCGGAGGGCGGTCTTCCTTGGTAGGCAGGCGATGAACCACGATGTCGGTATCCAACCCAGGCATATCTTCGTAAGACCAGGCAAAGATTTCCATGTAGTCATGCAGCATCTGAATCAACCGTTGTTTCACACTAAGCTCCAGATTTTCACCGATCTTGACTTCCTTTTTGTCTGTCTCAGTACCCAGATTCAATGTTTCCATTGGCTCTTCATGTGGCTGAATGGCCCTCTCTTCCTGGAGTAGCAGTCTTGCAAGCTCACCAGGCACTTCGCAATCATCTTCACCTTCGTCTTCGGCTAAGTTGATCGGATTTTCGAAGTCATAACTGGAAGTAGCAGAGTCGTTACCGGTGAGATCCAGAGTGGATTGAGACCTGTATATGTGAGTGTGTGTAAAATAGCTGTTTTGCAATATATAATAAAGAAAGACAAGGAGCGCAAGATTTGAAATGTAAAAAACGTCCAATGCTTTTATTAATGATATATGAAAATGGAACACAAAAGCCCTCACAAATGAAGCCACGGTGCCCCGGGTAAGACACCGGGCCATAAAGTTTCACGATATTGTCTGTTAAAAATTCAAAACAAAAGAGTTCATTACTAAGTAACAAAAGTAATAGGGATGAAGTCTTTTGTTGTCCAGTTGTTTGGTCCACCGTTGGTCGTAGGGTAGATCCAGCTGTCGAATTCAGATTCCTCCATGTCATCTTCGATGGCATTTACTCTCGAGTTGCTGATGAACACAGGAGGTCTTCCAATCCTTGCACTACGAACAACCCTTTGAGCTTCTGCAGTGAAACCCAAACCAAACTTGTCAGTCTTCTGAGTGAAATCAGGAAGTCGGCCCCAGTTTGCATACTCACCCTTCTCAATAACAGCCCAGGCATCCTTTAAGGAAGCCGTCCTCAAAGGAGAATCTTCAACCATAGTCTCAGCTGATGCCAGTGTCTGAGGAACCTCTTCAAAGTCCTGAAATGGAGTCTCAATGAACTCCATCCATTTCTATGTACCGGAACGAGTTGAGGTGGCTGACCATGTACTCTTCCTCCCCCTGTACTGTCACAATCTTTCCTTTGACCGGGTACTTCAGCTTTTGATAGAGTGTGGAGGTCACAGCTCCAGCTTTATGGATTCATGGACGACCCAGCAAACAAGAATAGGACGGTTGAATGTCCATCACGTAAAATGTAGAATCGAAGACCTGAGAACCAACTCTAATTGGAATATCAACCTCACCATGCACCATCCTTTTAGACCCATCAAAGGCCCGGACAACAATGTTACTTAGCTTTAGCTCCAACCCTTCACCATCCAACCTGTCTAGAGCTTTCTTGGGCAAGACGTTCAACGAGGAACCAGTGTCAACCAACACTTGTCACTCTCAAACCATTATCAGCAGTTAAGTTGGCCACACAATCGGTAAACTGATCAACTGATGTCTCTTGTGGCACGTGGGCCGTCTTCAGGAAGGTAATCATAGCCTTAGCATGGGCCTCTAAACACAACAACAGTGATAACATAGAAATTTTGGAGGGGGTTTGCCCCAGTTTCTCAACTACATTATAATCACTCTTCTTTATGATCTTCATAATCTCTTCCATCTCCTGTTTGGAAGCTTCAACATTGATGGTCTTTGGTGCCTCCGTCTGGGCAGGCATATCAGCGGCTATCCCTTTGCCCCGAGCGTTAGATGACTCGGCGACAAGGGTAGAACTAAGAACTTGATCAGGAATGGCATTAGGCACACTTGCAGGTGTGATGACAATAGGTCTTCGGACAGTTGGTGGCGCAATATCGGGTGAGAAAAGTCTACCACTGCAGGTGACTTTAGCAGGCCCGACAATGTTGCTGACGCCGGTATTAGTATCAAACTCTTGCTTAACTCCAAGAACATAAACATCTTCCCCATAGTGCCAAGGGACAGTGTGATACGGTGGGAGAACTGGCTTGAGGTTTTGCGTTTGTTTTCGCAAATGTTTCGGTTGAGCAAGAGTCACCACCGACTTTTTATTTTATCCTAAGGAAAGGTTTAAAAAGCACAGCAAAAACCTTTGAGATGTTTTCTTGGGTTCGGGGGGTAGATTATAGAAAGGGAAGGTATTAGAACCCTTTCTATCCATGGTTATCCATGGGCTCTTAGTTACTTGCTTAGATCACTTGCCTTGTGTTTTCAATTGTTTGAAATGGTGCTTTGTGTGTGGGTTTGAAAAGGTTTTTTGAAAAGAGGCCATTTGTTGTGGCAACCTTTGTAATGATCCATGTTTGGATGTATACAAAGGTGTGTATCTTTTGAAAAGTTTTTCAATATTTTTGAAAGTTGTTTTGAAAGTGTGTTGTGATGTGTGTTTTGAAAAGTAAGCAAGGATTGTTTTGCAAGATTTGGTCAAGTAACCAAGAGCTATCTACCCTAAATTTCTCAAAGATGTTTCCTATGTTTTAACCCTTTTAACAATTTTGTTCCACCATTGTATTTGGTGGACAATCTTGTGTTAGGATGTTAACGGGACAAGCGCGGGTCATCGTTTAGACCATGATTGCAATAGTGCCAAGTGTCGTTGGCAACTTTCCCTTTAAAGGGCTTGATCATTTTTAGGCAACTTTCGAAAGCGTCATCGAGGGACTATGATCATTTTGATATTGTTTTGTTTTGCCAAAGACACCCAACATGCAACATGGTCCATTATTGAAGGCAACAAGTGGAGTAACCCTAGGGGTGCAAGTGTGATTGGTGTTGTCCATTTTCATGCTTTGTTATCTTTGAATTAGGTCAAGCTATTTGTTATTTGATTTTTGCATACAAACCCTAAGTCTATCATGGCATATTTAGAAAGCTTTAAAATGCGGAATTTAAAGTCCTAAATTATTTCAAAGTAATCATGGGAATGGGGGTACAAATGTTCAAATGGGGGATATTTAGCAAGAAAAATTAAATCTAAACTATTACATCCAAATTGAATATACAAATTATTTAATATACAATAATTAAATAAAAATACAATAAATATGCAAAATGCAAAAAATGATTTTTATATGTATGTAAAAGTGTTTTTCATGTGACAAATAAACAAAAATAAAAAAAGGTTAATTTTTTGGGTATTTTTATGGTTTAGGGCAAAACCCTAATTTTGCTAAATAAAAGGTATTAATTATTTATTAGATACAATATTTATTAATTATGTACAAAAATAAATAAAAGAGAAGTATATTGTAAAAAAGGTATTTTTTGAGGTTAAATATTAATAAAAACTAAAAATGTATTATTTTGTATTTTTATCCTAAATATTCTAATAAATATGTAAGTATTTATATTATGTATTAAATATATTAAATATATACAAAAATAGAATATTTATTATTTACAAAAAAAAGTATATTTTTTATAAAATGTTTTCAAAAGATAAAATAAAATAAAATCAGAAAATAAAAATGTATTTGTATTATTTTTTTAGTATTTTAAACAAAAAAGTATATATGTTTATTTATATATGTAACTAAATGAAACAAAATAAATACCAAATAAAATGCAAAACATGTGAGAAAAATATTTTTAGTGTTTTTTCATGTTTGGATAAAAATATAAAATCAGAAACAAAAAGAAAAAATCAAAAATGACAAATATATCATGCAATGGGCCAGGGGGTGTATGTGTGAAGTGAAGGTGCAAACAGAAACAAAGTCAGGCCCAACCCAAGGATGGTTGTCTTCAACCTCCAGCACCTTCAAACACAAAAAAGCGCGCGTTTTCCATTGTCCCTGCTATCTCTTGATCCTTTGACTTTTAACAAAAACTTATAACATCAAAAATGTAGGGCATCAAACCACGAATCCATACATATAAAGAACTTGATCTAACTCTCAGAAATGAGAGAGAATTTCTTCTCCCCCAATTCCTGACCTAACTTTTTCCTAATGTTCAGGTTCAAAATACTCTTAGCACACACAATATAAATGAAAAGTAACTATATGGATGGCTTCAGGGCTATGATTAGAACATGCTTTCTTCACAAACTTAAGCCTAACTATGCCTGGATAGAGAGATAGAAGTTCAAAAACTTACCTGTTCAGCTTGATTCGTATATGACAATAGAGGTACTTTCAATGCAATGTGAGGACTTGTATAGCTTGCTTGAGGTCCAGGGATGCTTCTCCAACCTCTAGATTGCTTTGGAACTAACTGAAACGAGCTATGGAAGTTAACCTGCACAACTGAAAAAATGAAAATGGTGAACTTGGTTAGAGGTGTTACAGTCTGTAGCTAGGGTTTGGGATAGCTTGTATGGATGTTATGGAGTGTGTTTGAAAAGGTTTCAGCCAAAACGCACGATAGGAATGGACTGTGGGATTCAAACTGCAGCCTATGCCCTGTTTTGCCACAAAACTGTGTTTTTCTGCATATGGAGGTTTGAGAGATGGTTGGGTCGTGTTTCAGACTTGGTTTGATGTTTTTAATGTGTTCAAGAAGTTTTCTTAGGCTTGTTGTTACAGGAATGTGAGTTGTGGTCAGTTATGCAAGTTTCTTCTTTTTTAAGCAAAGTTTGTCAAGTTTCAATATAGGCTACCACAGGCCCCTCAAGCATGCTGCACAAATCACTCTTGATCAGTGGAATTGGTTCCTAACTTTGTGCCTAGAAGATATGCTTTTGTACTTCTTAGATTTGTGTTTGACATAAAGCAACTCTTTACAAGAATGGATAACTTGCTTTTTCCAAATATGGCTTAATTCTTCATGTAATGATCAAATGCACAAAATAATGCTAGAACACAATGGATTGGAATTTAATTATTGAGTAAGAAAAGGATTAGAGGCCATTAACTAGCTTGTGCAAGCTGACTTGAAAAATGCAAAGTGTATGAACATGAAAATGGCTCATGAATAAAGTGACTTTTGCCCATATTGTCAAATTCGATTCTCACTAACCACAAGGGTGTTTGAGAAGTTCTTGGACAATTTGGAAAGCTTGGAATGTGTGCTACTATCCATATTTGTAATGCAAGTTTATATTTCAAGTGGAAGCATGTGAAAAGTGGTCATGAAGTTAGGCAAAAATCATGCCTAAAATAGGTCAAAAAATTTCTAAGTTAAGAATGTTTTGCACCCCTATTCCAAAAATCATAACTTGAGCTACAAGCTTCTTTTGAGGAAACTTTGTGAATCAAAGTTGTATATTTTACAATGGACTATAACTTTCATGTTTTGAGTTTTGTTTGAATCCAAATAAATCTTGATGAAAAAATGGGACAAAGTTAGGAAAAAATTAGGAATTTTCATAACTTAGAAAATTTCTAAGTTATGAAATTTCTTCATTTCAAACCCTAATTTGTGATTTTTGATTTCTTGATGAAAAAGTTTCATAATTTGACATGTCTTGATGAAAAATGAATCTTGACACTTGATTTTGACCAAAAAGTCAAAGTTTGACTTTTTAGTATACAGTCAAATTTTGATCAGTTGACTGGAAAATTCATCTGTCAATCTTGTGCATTTGGGATCTTTTGAACTTGTTGAATGTGTCAAGACCATGTCATTGAGTCCTTGAGTTCATATGTGAGCTTGGTTTGCCAATGGCTAGGTCAAACAGTCAAAAATTGCCTTTGTGCAGTCAAAACCCTAAAAATGACCATTTTGCCCTTTTGGTGATCTGATCAAATTTCTTGTGGATTTGTGATCCAAACTTGATCAAATGGTCCATATGAGTTCATAATGTTGATGTGGGTCAAAAATCATGAAGTTTGACTGTCAATTGACCACAGTTGACTTTTCCCCAATACAGTTGATTTCTAGGTCAACTGTCCAATTGACTGGGCAAAGATGGGAATCAAGGCTTGAAACTTGGTATGGATAAACTTGTGAGTCCAACATGAAGCATGAAAGTCACTTTGGGCATTTTAGGTCAAAACATCTTTGTGCAAACTCAAACCCTAATTTGGGTCAACAGTGCAAGGAGGAGTCTTAGTAGAGCAAACCCTAACTTGATCTTGAGCTCCAAGGGTCTTGTGGTGAGAAAATATTGAGGAAATGGGAGGGCAAATTTTGGGGTACAACAGTTGCCCCTGTTCAATCTTCTTATACCTGAGGATATAGATTGGCTTGTGTGCCTTTCGTGATCCGAAGGTGGAAGATGATTGAACACTAGAGTGCCCAGAAATTTGCACTCGCATGCTGGAGTAACAGCAATGTGATGGCGGGAATGGGCTTATAGATGCCATTTAGAGAGATATTGGATAAGAGGATGGGCTTATAGATGCCATCTGGAGAGTGTGACAGAACTTTGTCGGGAATGGGCTTATAGATGCCATTTGGAAGTGTTGATCGCGTAAGAGATTCCTTAGCGAGAACTTGCGTACTTTGAGAAAGGAAGATGGTTTCCTGGCCTGTTACAGGTGTTGATCTTCAAACGCTTCATGCAGATGTGCCCTGGCTAGATACAGGTATCGAATCTACAATCAATTGCTCACAGATGTGCCCTGGCTAGATACAGGAATCGAATCCAGAACTTCAAAAGGTCGCTTACAGACGTGCCCTGGCTGGATACAGGTATCGAATCTCTAAACTCTTCATGCAGATATGCCATGGTTAGATACAGGTGTCGAATCCACAATCAAACGCTCACAGATATGCCCTGGCTAGGTACAGGAATCGAATCCGGAACTTCAAAAGGTTGCTTACAGACGTGCCCTGGCTGGATACAGGAATCGAATCTGGAATTGGTCGTCTACAGATATGCCCTGGCTGGGTACAGGTATCGAATCTGGAAATTGTCGTCTACAGATATGCCCTGGCTGGATGCTGGTATCGAATCTGGAAATAGTCGTCTACAGATATGCCCTGGCTGGATACAGGTATCGAATCTGGAAATAGTCGTCTACAGATATGCCCTGGCTGGATACAGGTATCGAATCTGGAAATTCTTCATGCAGATATGCCCTGGCTGGATACAGGTATCGAATCTACAATCAATCACTCACAGATATGCCCTGGCTAGATACAGGTATCGAATCTGGAATTGCGATAGTTGATAGTAATCATCTTTGGATTGTCCTTTTTCCTGAAAAGGCAAGACATTAGTTGTATGCAATGTCATGATGTATGAGATGCATGATGTCATGATGCTCAAAATGGGATAGTGTTGTATGCACTTTATCATGTATGTAAGTAGGATGTATGAAATGTGAAATGTCTAGGAATGTATTTTCGTCTAGCAAAATAAATCCTTGACGAGTGCCGGGAACTTGTTGAATCCTGGGTTGATGTTGAAGAGTAGAGTTCTTCGCCTCCGCTGGGGATGATGGTTGCCAGAATAGACTGGTAGGGGAAGATGACTTTGTTAGGGAATAAACTTGTTGGAGAGATTACTCTGCGGGGAATTACTCTGTGGGAAGAGATACTTCACTGAGGTTTTGATGAGAGCTCCGCCGGGGATTCCACTGGTAAGTTATGTTGGGGAATTTGATGAACTCCGCTGGGGAATAGGAAGAACTTCGCCGAGGACGATCTTTTCGTGGTAATTAGCTGAGGATAACCCAGTTATACCCTGGTGAGAAATAACCTTTGAATAAAGTCGGGGAGATGCGTACGTACTCAGCAGGTGATAAGCTTCCAGAATCTACTGGGAATAAGCTTCCAGAATCTACTGGGGACATGGATTCCACTGGGGTGTCTGTATTCCGCTGGGGAATGTTGAGATCTTCTAGGGATACCCAACTTCCTTAAGGCTGACAGTAGACTAACTCGGCTTGGGGAGAGTACCGCTGACTTGCTAGGGGAATATTGTGCCTTTTTGGGGCTGACGGGAGACCAACTCTTCCTAGGGAGAGCATTGTTGAATCCTGTCTTACTCTGTGGGGAGTCGAGGTGACTTGGTTACGTTCTTCAGCCGAACCTACCTTGGTACCTTGGTGGACAGAGCAACTAGATCGCTTAGACAATTCTAAATTGCCCCTGTTTCTGATGTCACCTGTAATCAACCCTTTTTTTCGCATGCAACTAGTCATGATTAGCAATTAATGTCAAATGCATATATCAAAAATGAACATTGGACGTTCTTCGCAAAACAAAACAGAAAAAGGAAAAACAATGGATAATTTGTCTGAAAAATTGAACTTGTATTGATTTTGAAATTTGCATGTAAATAGGCGTTTTATGTACAGGAGGCTGACGTCCTAGTAAGAGAACGCCGCCGAACAAGATAAAGTTTATACAATTTTGTGAAAAGGAAACAAAACAGCTATGTGGAAAAATATCCCACTGGGTTCCAACTCTGCTATTGCCTTTATGTCTTCAAGCGTCTCATCACTTTGCTGCTTGGTTGAAGATGAAGCTGATTGATCGATGCCGTCTGAACCTGATAGTTGATGCCGAATTCTGGATGCAAGGTGATCCAATGAGACATAGTATTACTCTTTATCCCTAACTTTTGCCTAGACCGCCCTTTCGGGTTTTCAATCCACCGGGATACCCATTTTTGCCCAAGCCGCCTTTTCAGGTTTTCGACTTGCCGGGTGTACAGATTTTTTTTTTCATCCCTTATTTTGCCCGAACCCTTTTGGTTCGCCGGGAAGCCCTTATTCTTGCCTAGGTGTGTCAACCTAGCGGATCCTTAATTCATGCGTAGTATCTTTTTACCATGTCTGCCTTGGCGGGGTGAGGAAGGTCGTCATCATCCATGGTGGTTAGAATCATAGCCCCTCCTGAGAAGATATGTTTAACCACAAATGGCCCTTCGTACGTAGGGGTCCATTTTCCCCTGGGATCACTTTGAGGAAGAATGATGCGCTTGATTACCAGGTCTCCGACTTGATACTCTTGTCGTCTGACCTTCTTGTTAAATGCCCTGATCATCCGCTTTTGGTACGTCTGACCATGACAAATAGCAGTGAGTCTCTTTTCGTCAATTAGGTTTAATTGATCAAGCCGAGTCTGGATCCAGTCATCTTCGCTCAAGTCTGCATCCTTCATTATCCGGAGAGACGGTATCTGGAGTTCAATAGGCAAGACTGCCTCCGTGCCATAGACCAAGGAAAAGGGAGTTGCCCCTGTTGACGTTCGTGCTGAGGTGCGGTACCCATGAAGAGCAAACGGTAACATTTTGTGCCAATCTTTGTAGGTTACTGTCATCTTCTGCACAATCTTCTTGATGTTCTTATTCGCTGCTTCTACAGCTCCATTCATCTTCGGCCGGTAAGGTGAAGAGTTGTGGTGCTGTATCTTGAATTGCTCGCAGAGCTCAGTGATCATCTTGTTGTTAAGATTGGTACCATTATCCGTAATGATCCTCTCAGGTACACCGTATCGACAGATCAGGTTGTGCCGAATGAACCGTGCCACGACATTCTTGGTTACCGTAGCGTAGGAAGCTGCTTCAACCCACTTTGTGAAGTAATCAATCGCTACCAGGATGAAGCGGTGCCCGTTAGATGCTGTAGGTCTGATTTCGCCGATCATATCAATGCCCCACATTGCAAAAGGCCAAGGTGTTGTCAAGACGTTCAGAGGAACCGGAGGAATGTGCACCTTATCAGCATAGATCTTGCATTTATGACAAGTTCGCGAATGCTGGTAACATTCGGCTTCCATTGTGGACCATAAATATCCTGCCCGAAGGATTTTCTTTGCCATGGTATGTCCACTGGAATGTGTTCCGAAGGTACCTTCATGTAGCTCTACCATGATCCTTTCTGCTTCAGTCTTATCCACACAACGCAGTAAGGTCGAATCATGGTTTCGCTTGTAGAGAATGCTATTGCTGAGGAAGAACTTTTCCGCAAACCTTCTCAGGAACTTCTTGTCAATAACAGATGCGCCTTCGGGGTATTCTTGAGCTTCAAGGTACCTCTTCACTTCATGATACCAGGGTTTTTCGGTTACCTCTTCAGTCTCGAGATCGCAACAATGTGCAGCTTCATCCAACTTCCAAATAATGATATGGGGCGCCTCGTTGTCCCATTTGACTTTGAACATAGAAGACATCTTAGCTAACGCGTCCGCTAACTGATTCTCCTCTCTTGGGAAGTGTTCAAAAGTTATCTCCTCGAAGTGGGGAATCAACGTCAGCACATACTCCTTGTAAGGAATAAGATTTGGGTGTTTCGTATCCCACTCGCCTTTGACCTGATTGATCACGAGAGCGGAATCTCCGAAGACACTCAGAAACTTGATCCTTAAGTCGATTGCAGCTTGAAGACCCATGATACATGCCTCATACTCTGCCATGTTGTTGGTGCAGTTGAAACATAACCGAGCGGTGAGTGGGGTATGAGTGCCTTTATGGGATATGATCACAGCGCCGATATCATTACCCAAAGCGTTTGAGGCTCCATCAAAGTGCATAGACCATCGGGATCCTTCCTCAGGGCCTTCATCCGGTCCAGGTACTTCACAATCAGTCACTACCATAATATCCTCATCTGGAAATTCAAAGTTCATCGACTGATAATCGTCAGGTGCCTGATGTGCCAAATGGTCTGCCAATACACTTCCCTTGATTGCTTTTTGAGTCGTGTACTGGATGTCATATTCCGTCAAGATCATCTGCCATCTTGCTATTCTTCCAGACAGAGCAGGCTTTTCGAATATGTACTTGATTGGATCCATTTTTGAAATCAACAGAGTAGTATGAGTCAACATATACTGTCTCAGCCGGCGAGCAACCCATACCAAAGCGCAGCAAGTTTTCTCGAGCAGTGAGTATCGGGTCTCACAGTCGGTAAACTTTTTGCTAAGGTAATAAATGGCGTGTTCTTTTCGGCCAGACTCGTCATGCTGCCCCAGCACACACCCCATTGAGCTGTCAAGTACTGTCAAGTATAGGATTAGAGGTCTCCCTTCAACCGGTGGCATAAGAATGGGTGGTTCTTGGAGATACTCTTTGATCTTTTCGAAAGCGGCCTGACATTCATCGTTCCAACGTACTACTTGATCCTTCTTCAGCAGCTTGAAGATTGGTTCACATGTAGCAGTTAAATGTGAGATGAATCGGGCAATGTAGTTCAACCGTCCTAGAAAGCCTCTGACTTCTTTCTCTGTCTTGGGGGTTGGCATCTCTTGTATGGCTTTCACTTTGGCAGGGTCCACTTGAATGCCTTTGTCGCTTACGACGAAACCTAACAATTTTCCAGATCTCACCCCAAAGGTGCATTTGTTTGGGTTCAACCTCAGCTTGTACAACTTCAGACGGTCAAACAGCTTCCGTAGATGGTCAAGGTGTTCCTCCTCAGTTTGGGACCTTGCAATCATATCGTCGACGTATACTTCAATTTCATGGTGGATCATGTCATGAAATAAAGCAACCATGGCACGTTGGTAGGTTGCCCCAGCATTTTTCAACCCAAAAGGCATGACCTTGTAGCAAAAGGTGCCCCACTGAGTAACAAAAGTGGTTTTCTCCATGTCTTCAGGAGCCATCTTGATCTGATTATAACCGGAGAAGCCGTCCATGAAGGAGAAAACTTTATGCTGAGAAGTGTTTTCAACCAGAACGTCGATATGAGGCAGAGGGAAATCATCCTTAGGGCTCGCCCTGTTCAAATCCCTGTAATCAACACACATTCAGACCTTATCATCCTTTTTCGTCACTGGAACCACGTTGGCAACCCACTGAGGGTAAGAAGTCACTGCTAGAAACCCGGCATCAAATTGTTTCATAACCTCAGCTTTGATTTTCTCGGACATTTCTGGACGCATACGGCGGACCTTCTATTTTACCGGAGGGCATTCTTCCTTGGTAGGCAGATGATGAACCACAATGTCGGTGTCCAACCCAGGCATGTCTTCGTAAGACCAGGCAAAGATTTCCACATAGTCATGCAGCAACTGAATCAACCGTTGTTTCACACTGAGCTCTAGATTGGCACCAATCTTGACTTCCTTTCTGTCTGTCTCAGTACCCAGATTTACCGTTTCCACTGGCTCTTCATGTGGCTGAATGGCCCTCTCTTCCTGGAGTAGTAGTCTTGCAAGTTCACCAGGCACTTTGCAATCATCTTCACTTTCGTCTTTGGCTAAGTTGATCGGATTTTCGAAGTCATAACTGCTAGTAGCAGAGTCGTTACCAGTGAGATCCAGAGTGGATTGGAACCTGTATAAGTGAGTGTGTGTAAATATAGCTGTTTTGCAATGTATAATAAAGAAAGAAAAGGAGCGCAAGATTTTTGAAATGCAACAAATGTCCAATGTTTTTATTGGTGATATATGAAAATGACACACAAAAGCCCTCACAAATGAAGCCACGGTACCCCGGGTAGGACACCGAGCCATAAAAGTTTCAACATATTGTTTGTTACAAATTCAAAACAAAAGAGTTCATTACTGAGTGACAAAAGTAATAGGTGTGAAGTCTTTCGAAGTCCAGTTGCTTGGTCCATCGTCGGTTGTTAGGTAGATCCAACTGTCGAATTCAGATTCCTCCACGTCGTCTTCAATAGCATTCACTCCCGGGTTGGTGATGAACACAGGAGGTCTTCCAATCCTTTCCTTACGAACAGCCCTCTGAGCTTCTGCAGTGAAGCCCAAACCAAACTTGTCAGTCTTCGGAGTAAAATCAGGAAGTCGGCCCCAGTTTGCACACTCACCCTTCTCAATCATAGCCCGGGCATCCTTTAAGGAAGCCAACTTCAAAGGAGGGTCTTCAATCACAGTTTCAACTGATGCCGGTGTCTGAGGCATCTCTTCAAAGTGTTGAAAGGGGGTTTCAATGAACTCCGCATCCATCTCTATGTACCAGAACGAGTTGAGGTGGTTGACCATATACTCTTCCTCCCCCTGAACTGTCACAATTTTCCCTCTGACTGGGTACTTAAGCTTCTGATGTAGTGTGGAGGTCACAGCTCCAGCCTTGTGGATCCATGGACGACCCAACAAACAAGAATAGGATGGTCGGATATCCATCACATAGAAAGTAGAATCAAAAACTTGAGAACCAACCCTGATTGGAATGTCAACTTCGCCATGTACCATCCTTTTCGAACCGTCAAAGGCTCGGACAACAATGTTACTAGGCCTGAGCTCTAAACCCTCACAATCCAACCTGTCTAGGGCCTTCTTGGGCAATACGTTCAATGAGGAACCGGTGTCTACCAACACATGGGCAAGAGTAGTGCCCCTGCATTCAATGGAGACATGCAGGGCATCATTATGGTTCTTTCCTTTGGCAGTCAGATCAGCGTCAGAGAAGCCCAAACCATTATCAGCAGTCAAGTTGGCCACACAATCGGTAAATTGATCAGCAGACGTTTCTTGTGGCACATGGGCCGTCTTCAGGAAGGAAATCAGGTCCTTGGCATGGGCCTCTGAACACAACAACAGTGATAGCATAGAAATCTTTGATGGGGTGTGCCCCAGCTGCTCAACTACATTGAAATCACTCTTCTTAATGATCTTGAGAATCTCTTCCATCTCTTGTTGGGAAGCTTCAACAGTGGTTGTCTTTGGTGCCTCCGTCAGGGCAGGCAAATCAGTAGCAATCCCTTTGCCCCGAGCGTCAGATGACTCGACAGCAGGGGTAGAAACAGGAACTTGATCAGGAAGGGAAGCAGGCACACTTGCAGGTGTGATGACAAGAGGTTTCTGAATTGTTGGTGGCGCAATATCTGGTGAGAACAGCCTACCACTGCGAGTAACTTTGGCAGGCCCGGTGATGTTACTGCGCCGGTACTAGTATCAAACTCTTGCTTTACTCTAAGAACATAAACATCTGCCCCATAGTGCCATGGGACAGCTTTGTCGGATGTATAAGGGAGAGGCCCCGGAACAGTGATGATGACAGGAGCAATCTTTTGAGTGGACATGATTTTGACAGGCTTCTTCGAAGGAGCCTTAGGAGGTTTGTTGAAAATAGTGACAATAGAAACTTCTTCAGTAGGGACAGCAGGAACAACAATCTTCTCGAACAAGATCTCTTTGCTATCCATCAGGCTTTGGATACCTGATTTCAGCAAAGGACAACCAACAGGTGAAACAACACATAGAAGGCAACCTTTACCACATCCCGGAAATAAACCGGCTAGCAACAGGTTCCTTTTGACGGTCAATAACGGAGTAACAATCTCTTCCACGGAGGCTACATACGGGTCTTCTTCCACAGCATTCACTCCATGCTGGGGCATGGGGGCAGTCACAACATTGGGCCTTTCGGGCGCCTCAAACTGTATTTCTTTAGCATCAATAAGGTCCTGAACCTTATTCCTCAGAGCCCAGCAATCGTCCGTAGTATGCCCCGGGCTATCAGAATGATAAGCGTAACGGGCGTTGGGGTTGTACTTTGGAGAAGTTGTGTTCACCACCTTCGGAGCTTCTTTGACAGTTACCAGGTTGGTTGACAGTAGTTGCGGCAAAATCTGAGACAGGGTCATACTGAGTCGAGTGTACTGCCTTTTGGGTCTCTCACCCCTTGGTTGGTTATACTGCTGAGGAGCAGCAGCAGGCTTTGAAATTACTAACGCGTTGACAGTTTGGCGGCGTTCCGGCTTAATTTGTCTTCTGGGACCATAAACAGCACTGGCTTCCTTCTTGAATGGCTTCTTTTCAGTACTCGAGGAGGCACCTTTCTGTATCTTCCCCGACTTGATACCAGCTTCTATTCTCTCACCAGTCAAGATCAAATCTGTAAACCCATCAGAAGAATTACCAATCAGGTGGTTGAAGAACGGACTAGACAGGGTCCCTAGGAACATGTCAACAAGTTCACGGTCAGTCAAAGGAGGCTGCACCCTGCCAGCCAGGTCCCTCCATTTTTGCGCATACTTCTTGAATCCTTCGCCCGTCCCCAGTGACATACCCTGGAGTTGGGTACGCATAGGAGCGAGGTCAGAATTGTACTGATACTGTTTATAAAATGTAGTAGCCAAGTCTTCCGAGTTTCGGATACTGGCTCCATCCAGCTGATAGAACCATTCAAGTTGAGACCCCGAAAGGCTATCCTAGAAGAAATGGATCCACAGGTTCTTGTCTGCAGTGTAAGGTTGGATCTTCCTTACATATGATCTAAGATGCAGCTTAGGGCAAGAAGCCCCATCGTACTTCGCAAAGGCAGGTGCCTTGAACTTGTGTGGGATCACCACCCCAAAAGATAAACCTAGATCTCCAAAATCCAGCCCCGGCACATTTTGAATCTCCATGGCACTTAAACGGTCATCTAGTTGCTTGTACCTGTCTTCAGCAGGAGGGTACTGTTCATCATTGTAATCCGTCTCGTTGTCGGAGACCATAGGACTAGGAGCCCTTCCCCCTTGGGGACTGTCTTTCTCCGCAGAGGAAGTAGCCTGATCAGCCTCATTATGTAGTGTATTCCCAAACCGGCGTCCAGTGTTGAACAACGCAGTCCTCTTCTTCTTCTTCTTCTTCAAGAGCAGAGTCTTCAACTCTTGTTGACCCTGGGCTAAGCTCATGACCAGCTCTTGAAACTGGGCATTCTGGGCCTGGAGGGCCTTGATAGCTTGTTCGGTAGTAGGCTCGGAAGACATGATGATTGGGTGCTGAAATAAACAGCGAAGAAGATTAAACAACCTGTAGAAGAAGGGTACCTGTTATGCATATGATGCAATGAGATGCTTATGATTTATGTTTTCAAAGACAATCGGGATTCAACTTTGTAGACAAAAAGGAAACACACTTCATTAGATTCAAACTTTTAAATTGTTCAACAATTTGCCCTTAGGCATTACAAGAATGAAAATACTGAAAAGGAAATAAAAGCTATAAAAGAAACATCCAAAGCCCATCAGTGCTCCCATGGCCTCCTCTTCTTAGTACGGATATAGTCATTCAGGATCCGCTCTTCCTCCAATTGCTTAGTCAGCTTCTGGATCTTTTGTTCCTGCTCGTTGAACTTTTCCCGATAATAATCCCGTTCTTCCTGTAGCTGCGCCCAAGATCTCTT
Organism: Vicia faba; assembly: GCA_948472305.1. NCBI lineage: Eukaryota > Viridiplantae > Streptophyta > Magnoliopsida > Fabales > Fabaceae > Vicia > Vicia faba. The sequence goes on from OX451736.1 coordinate 1,086,311,098, forward strand.
TAGTGTATCAACATCAGTGGGTATCTGAGGAGGGAGGACAGTCGGAGGAACCCCATCTTCATCAGGAAATTCAAGAATGATAGGCCTGACAGCTTCGTATGGCATACCTAACTTCTGAGCACGGATGCAGACCCATCTACAATAGGGTTCCATTGGTAGAGAAGTCTTCGATCCTAACTCATGTGGGTCAGCTTTGTGGATTATGTCCCACGCCCGGATGGATCTACGACGCAGCTCGTCACTTTCTACCTGAAACTCAAAAATGATGTGAGGAACCAACATCTCATGAGGCCCTGCTCTTCTGGCTCTTCCAAACTGACGAAGGGCTAAACATGGATTATAAGAGATTCCTCCATGGGTACCGATCAATGGAACATTAGGATATTCTCCGCAACGATCGATAATGGCTACTTTATCCAAACCTCTGAGAGTCCAAATGATGTCCTTATCAGTGAGAGACATTAACCTATGAGCCCAACCCTTTCCTTCTTCATTCTTCAGCACGAATTTAGGAAGGTGCGAAATAAACCACCTTACTAACAAAGGAGCACAACACCATGGAGTTACCCGTCTTCGGGCAGTACGAGCATAGAGTTGTTGCAGGATATCACCCAAGAGAGTGGGTACAGGGTTCCGAGAGATGAAGATCCTTATGGAGTCGACATTAATAAAGGTATCAGGATTTGGAAACAATACCAGACCATAGATTAAAAGAGCCAGAATGTCTTCGTACGCCTTGAAGTCTAAGTCATTCCAGAAACTATTAGCTTTGCCAACCAGAAACTTAACCAAAAAGCCCTTAACTCCACTTCTAGTTTCCCAGTTAGCCATTACCTCTTCTTTGGTCAAGGGAAGGGCTGCAGCAATCTCTTCAGGCCTAAGAGTCTTCTCCCAACCAGTGAACGGAGCCTGCTCCAAAACAGGGATACCAAGCAAATCAGAGAATTCTTCCAGGGTAGGGACCAGCTGGAAGTCTTGAAAGGTGAAGCAATGACACAGGGGATCATAAAACTGGGTCAAGACACTCATCAGTTGTTGGTCCCATTTTGAAGTGACTAAACCAAGGAGAGAACCATGCCTCTTGATGAAGGAAGTAATGTTTGGAATCCTACCAACCAAATCCTTGAGCAAAGTAGGTGTTTGAACAAAGTTGAGCCGGATAGTATTCATACGCACGGGCATCATGATGTCCTACAAAACAGAGCAAAGATGAAACCCTTTTGTGTTTGAAATGGGTCAGTCCTTATGTAGGATGCATGCAATGGTATGATGGTATGATGTTATGATAAAGCACACCAAAAGTATTCACAAAGGCAAGCATGATAAGGCACACAAGTCACACAAGACAACCCTTAGGGTTTAGGCCAGCATGAAGTTTAGGTGTTACCCTCTTTCAGTTTCGTTGGTTAAGACCTGTCCTACCAAAAGTAACCGGGTTCTAGAGGATCTCAATATCATTGACTACCCTCAATCGGTCATAACTCCAGCATCGCAATCTTTTCTTGTGGCCAGAACCATCGCGAGAGTTTAGCCTCAATGAGTGTAGCATACTGCTACTGTTATATGGCCAAGTTTGGTCAATTTAGGGTTCTAAGGTCGGTTGGTGTTTAATGACTCCTTAGAAGACCCATATTCCCCTCGTTACAACACAAGGGATATCAGTACAGACTAAGGTGTCACACCAATGTAGCCACTGCTTCACCCATGTCGGTCTATGCCGGACAGGTCCCTCACAGCTTATGCTACCTAAAGGGTATTTCCCAGATCCGGGTTAGGATCTATGAAACTCTGATGCAAAGCCCACAAATATAAAAGCAAACAAAGCAAGCAATTGAAAACAGGAGTGATCTAAACCCTAAGGTAACCCCACTTTTAAGTTTTCCCCAGCAGAGTCGCCAGTTCTGTGATACGGTGGGAGAACTGACTTGAGGTTTTGCGTTTGTTTTCGCAAATGTTTCGGTTGAGCAAGAGTCGCCACTGACTTTTTATTTTATCCTAAGGAAAGGTTTAAAAAGCACAACAAAAACCTTTGAGATGTTTTCTTGGGTTTGGGGGGTAGATTATAGAAAGGGAAGGTATTAACACCCTTTCTATCCATGGTTATCCATGGGCTCTTAGTTACTTGCTTAGATCACTTGCCTTGTGTTTTCAATTGTTTGAAATGGTGCTTTGTGTGTGGGTTTGAAAATGTTTTTTGAAAAGAGGCCATTTGTTGTGGCAACCTTTGTAATGATCCATGTTTGGATGTATACAAAGGTGTGTATCTTTTGAAAAGTTTTTCAATGTTTTTGAAAGTTGTTTTGAAAGTGTGTTGTGATGTGTGTTTTGAAAAGTAAGCAAGGATTGTTTTGCAAGATTTGGTCAAGTAACCAAGAGCTACCTACCATAAATTTCTCAAAGATGTTTCCTATGTTTTAACCCTTTTAACAATTTTGTTCCACCATTGTATTTGGTGGACAATCTTGTGTTAGGATGTTAACGAGACAGGCGCGGGTCATCGTTTAGACCATGATTGCAATAGTGCCTAGTGTCTTTGGCAACTTTTCCTTTAAGGGACTTGATCATTTTTAGGCAACTTTCGAAAGCGTCATCGAGGGACTATGATCATTTTGATATTGTTTTGTTTTGCCAAAGACACCCAACATGCAACATGGTCCATTATTGAAGGCAACAAGTGGAGTAACCCTATGGGTGCAAGTGTGATTGGTGTTGTCCATTTTCATGCTTTGTTATCTTTGAATTAGGTCAAGCTATTTGTTATTTGATTTTTGCATACAAACCCTAAGTCTATCATGGCATATTTAGAAAGCTTTAAAATGCGGAATTTAAAGTCCTAAATTATTACAAAGTAATCATGGGAATGGGGGTACAAATGTTCAAATGGGGGATATTTAGCAAGAAAAATTAAATCTAAACTATTACATCCAAATTGAATATACAAATTATTTAATATACAATAATTAAATAAAAATACAATAAATATGCAAAATGCAAAAAATGATTTTTTATATGTATGTAAAAGTGTTTTTCATGTGACAAATAAACAAAAATAAAAAGAGGTTAATTTTTTGGGTATTTTTATGGTTTAGGGCAAAACCCTAATTTTGCTAAATAAAAGGTATTAATTATTTATTAGATACAATATTTATTAATTATGTACAAAAATAAATAAAAGAGAAGTATATTGTAAAAAAGGTATTTTTTGAGGTTAAATATTAATAAAAACTAAAAATGTATTATTTTGTATTTTTATCCTAAATATTCTAATAAATATGTAAGTATTTATATTATGTATTAAATATATTAAATATATACAAAAATAGAATATTTATTATTTACAAAAAAAAAAGTATATTTTTTATAAAATGTTTTCAAAAGATAAAATAAAATAAAATCAGAAAATAAAAATGTATTTGTATTATTTTTTTAGTATTTTAAATAAAAAAGTATATATGTTTATTTATATATGTAACTAAATGAAACAAAATAAATACCAAATAAAATGCAAAAAATGTGAGAAAAATATTTTTAGTGTTTTTTCATGTTTGGATAAAAATATAAAATCAGAAACAAAAAGAAAAAATAAAAAATGACAAATATATCATGCAATGGGCCAGGGGGGTGTATGTGTGAAGTGAAGGTGCAAACAGAAACAAAATCAGGCCCAACCCAAGGATGGTTGTCTTCAACCTCCAGCACCTTCAAACACAAAAAAGCGCGCGTTTTCCATTGTCCCTGCTATCTCTTGTTCCTTTGACTTTTAACAAAAACTTATAACATCAAAAATGTAGGGCATCAAACCACGAATCCATACATATAAAGAACTTGATCTAACTCTCAGAAATGAGAGAGAATTTCTTCTCCCCCAATTCCTGACCTAACTTTTTCCTAATGTTCAGGTTCAAAATACTCTTAGCACACACACTATAAATGAAAAGTAACTATATGGATGGCTTCAGGGCTATGATTAGAACATGCTTTCTTCACAAACTTAAGCCTAACTATGCCTGGATAGAGAGATAGAAGTTCAAAAACTTACCTGTTCAGCTTGATTCGTATATGACAATAGAGGTACTTTTAATGCAATGTGAGGACTTGTATAGCTTGCTTGAGGTCCAGGGATGCTTCTCCAACCTCTAGCTTGCTTTGGAACTAACTGAAACGAGCTATGGAAGTTAACCTGCACAACTGAAAAAATGAAAATGGTGAACTTGGTTAGAGGTGTTACAGTCTGTAGCTAGGGTTTGGGATAGCTTGTATGGATGTTATGGAGTGTGTTTGAAAAGGTTTCAGCCAAAACGCACGATAGGAATGGACTGTGGGATTCAAACTGCAGCCTATGCCCTGTTTTGCCACAAAACTGTGTTTTTCTGCATATGGAGGTTTGAGAGATGGTTGGGTCGTGTTTCAGACTTGGTTTGTTGTTTTTAATGTGCTCAAGAAGTTTGCTTAGGCTTGTAGTTACAGGAATGTGAGTTTGGTCAGTTATGCAAGTTTCTTCTTTTTTAAGCAAAGTTTGTCAAGTTTCAATATAGGCTACCACAGGCCCCTCAAGCATGCTTCACAAATCACTCTTGATCAGCGGAATTGGTTCCTAACTTTGTGCCTAGAAGATATCTTTTGTACTTCTTAGATTTGTGTTTGACATAAAGCAACTCTTTACAAGAATGGATAACTTGCTTTTTCCAAATATGGCTTAATTCTTCATGTAATGATCAAATGCACAAAATAATGCTAGAACACAATGGATTGGAATTTAATTATTGAGTAAGAAAAGGATTAGAGGCCATTAACTAGCTTGTGCAGCTGACTTGAAAAATGCAAAGTGTATGAACATGAAAATGGCTCATGAACAAAGTGACTTTTGCCCATATTGTCAAAATCGATTCTCCCTAACCACAAGGGTGTTTGAGAAGTTCTTGGACAATTTGGAAAGCTTGGAATATGTACTACAATCCATCTTTGTAATGCAAGTTGAGATTCCAAGTGGAAGCATGTGAAAAGTGGTCATGAAGTTAGGCAAAAATCATGCCTAAAATAGGTCAAAAAATTTCTAAGTTAAGAATGTTTTGCACCCCTATTCCAAAAATCATAACTTGAGCTACAAGCTTCTTTTGAGGAAACTTTGTGAATCAAAGTTGTATATTTTGCAATGGACTATAACTTTCATGTTTTGAGTTTTGTTTGAATCCAAATAAATCTTGATCAAAAAATGGGACAAAGTTAGGAAAAAATTAGGAATTTTCATAACTTAGAAAATTTCTAAGTTATGAAATTTCTTCATTTCAAACCCTAATTTGTGATTTTTGATTTCTTGATGAACAAGTTTCATAATTTAACATGTCTTGATGAAAAATGAATCTTGACACTTGATTTTGACCAAAAAGTCAAAGTTTGACTTTTTAGTATACAGTCAAATTTTGATCTGTTGACTAGAAAATTCATCTATCAATCTTGTGCATTTGGGATCTTTTGAACTTGTTGAATGTGTCAAGACCATTTCATTGAGTCCTTGAGTCCATATGTGAGCTTGGTTTGCCAATGGCTAGGTCAAACAGTCAAAAATTGCCTTTGTGCAGTCAAAACCCTAAAAATGACCATTTTGCCCTTTTGGTGATCTGATCAAATTTCTTGTGGATTTGTGATCCAAACTTGATCAAATGGTCCATATGAGTTCATAATGTTGATGTGGGTCAAAAATCATGAAGTTTGACTGTCAATTGACCACAGTTGACTTTTCCCCAATACAGCTGATTTCTAGGTCAACTGTCCAATTGACTGGGTAAAGATGGGAATCAAGGCTTGAAACTTGGTATGGATAAACTTGTGAGTCCAACATGAAGCATGAAAGTAACTTTGGGCATTTTAGGTCAAAACATCTTTGTGCAAACTCAAACCCTAATTTGGGTCAACAGTGCAAGGAGGAGTCTTGAGCAGAGCAAACCCTAACTTGATCTTGAGCTCCAAGGGTCTTGTGGTGAGAAAATATTGAGGAAATGGGAGGGAAAATTTTGGGGTACAACAGACAGCTTTGTCAGAGGTGTAGGGAATAGGCCCCGGAACAGTGATGATTATGGGTGCAATCTTCTGAACAGGCATAATTCTGACAGGTTTCCTCGAGGGAGCCTTGGGAGAATTGTTGAAAATGGTGATAATGGAAACTTCTTCAGTAGGGGTGGCAGGAACAACAATCTTCTCGAACAGGATTTCCTTATTATCCATCAGGTTTTGGATGCCTGACTTCAAAGATGGGAAACCAGTAGGTTAAACAGAACACAGATGGCAACCTTCACTACATCCCGGAAATAAACCGGCTAGCAACAGGTTCCTCTTGACGGTCATCAGCGGGGTAACAATATCATCCACAGAGGCTACAAACAAGTCTTCCTTTACAGCATTTACTCCATGTTTGGGCATGGTAGCAGTCACAACATTAGGCCTCTCGGGCGCCTCGACCTCAATCTCCTCTGCATCGATTAGGTCCTGAACCTTATTCTTCAAAGCCCAACAATCATCCGTATTATGCCCCGGGCTATCAGAGTGATAAGCGCAACGAGCGTTAGGATTGTACTTTGGAGATGTTGTGTTTGAAATCTTCGGAGCTTCTTTTAGAGTCACTAGATTGGTTGTCAGTAACTGCGGCAATATCTGAGACAAGGTCATGCTGAGACGAGTGAACTGCCTTCGAGGTCTCTCACCCCTTTGTTGGTTGTGATGCTGAGGAGCACCAGCAGGTTTTGAAATAACCACCGCATTGACAGCTTGGCGGTGTTTCGGTCTATTTTGTCTCCTTGAACCATAGACATCACTAGATTCTTTCTTGAACGGCTTCTTCTCAGTGCTCGATGAGGCACCCTTATGTATCTTCCCAGCCTTGATACCAGCTTCAATCCTCTCACCAGTCAAGATAAGGTCTGTAAACCCGGCTGAAGAATTTCCAATCAAATGGTTAAAGAATGGACCAGACAGGGTCCCCAAAAACATATCAACAAGTTCACGATCAGTTAAAGGTGGCTGCACCCTTCCGGCAAGGTCTCTCCATTTTTGAGCATACTCTTTAAATCCTTCACCCGTCCCTATTGACATATCCTGGAGTTGGGTACGCGTAGGAGCGAGGTCGGAATTATATTGATACTGCTTATAGAACGCAGTAGCCAAATCTTCCCAGTTACGGATACTGGCTCCATCCAGCTGATAGAACCACTCCAGCTGAGTCCCTGAAAGACTGTCCTAAAAGAAATGGATCCACAAATTCTTATCAGCTGTGTAAGGCTGGATCTTCCTTACATATGACCAGAGGTGCAGCTTTGGGCAGGAGGCTTTGTCATATTTGGCAAAGGCAGGTGCCTTAAACTTATGGGGAATCACTACCCCAGAGGATAAACCTAGGTCTCCGAAGTCCAGACCGGGCACGTTCTGTATCTCCATAGCGCTCAAGAGGTCCTCCAACTGTTTGTACCTATCCTCAGCAGGAGGATACTGTTCTTCATCATAATCCGTCTCGTTGTCGGAGACTACGGGGCTAGGAACCCTTCTCTCTTGTGGACTGTTTTTCCCTACAGATGAGGTGGTCAGATCAACCTTATTCTGCAGTCCATTTCCAAACCTGCGTCCGGTGTTGAACAGGACGGTCCTCTTCTTCTTCTTCTTCCTCTCTTTCAGAATCAGAGTCTTCAAATCCTGTTGACCCTGGGCTAGGCTCATAACCAACTCTTATAACTGGGCATTCTGGGCCTGGAGGGCCTTGATAGCTTGTCCAGTGGAAGGTTCAGTAGACATGATGATTGCTGAAATAAACAGCGAAGAAGATAAGTGACCTGTAAAAAGGGTACCTGTTTATGCAGTGCATGCGATGAAATGCGTATGATTTATGTTTTCAAAGACAATCGGGATTCAAATTTGTAGACAAGAAAGGAAACACACTTTATTAGATTTAACTTCGGAATTTAAATTGTTCAACAAACTGCCCTTAGGCGTTACAAGAATGGAAATACTGAAAAGTAAATAAAACTGTAAAGGAAATCATCAATAGGTCCATCAATGCTCCCATGGCCTCTTCTTCTCAGTGCGGATATAATCATTCAGGATCCGCTCGTTCTCCAATTGCTTAGTCAGCTTCTGGATCTTATGTTCTTGTTCATTGAACCTTTCCCGATAAGAATCTCGTTCTTCCTGCAGTTGCGCCTAAGACCTCTTTAGTGTGCCAACATCAGTGGGCGTATGAGGATGGAGAATAGTTGGAGGAACCCCGTCTTTATCAGCAACTTCAAGAGTAATAGGTCTGACAGCTTCGTATGGCATACCTAACTTCTGGGCACGGATGCGGACCCATCTGAAACATGACTCCATTGGCAGAGAAGTTTTTGGTCCCAACTCAAGTGGGTCAGATTTGTGAACTCTATCCCATGCCCTGATGAATCTACGACGCAGCTCGTCGCTATCTACCTGAAAATCAAAGACGATATGAGGTATCAACATCTCATGAGGCCCTTCTCTTCTGGCTCTTCCAAACTGACGGAGAGCTAAACATGGGTTATAAGAGATTCCTCCCCGGGTTCCGATCAATGGAACATTAGGATACTCTCCACAACGATCAATGACGGCCACCTCATCTAAGCCTCTGAGAGCCCAAATAATGTCATTATCAGTAAGAGACATTATCCTATGAGCCCAGCCCCTTCCTTCTTTGTTCTTCAGTACAGATTTAGGGAGGTGCAAAATAAACCACCTCGACAATAAAGGAGCACAGCACATCAAAGTTCCCCGTTTTCGGGCAGTACGAGTATAGAGCTGATGAAGGATATCACCCAAGAGAGTGGATACAGGGTTCCGATAGATGAAGATCCTTATGGCATTAACATTAAAAAAGGTGTCAGGATTTGGAAACAATACCAGACCATAGATTAAGAGAGCCAGAATTTCCTCGTACGCTTTGAAGTCTAAGTCATTCCAGAAACATTTAGCTTTGCCATCCAGAAACTTAGCCAAAAAGCCCTTAACTCCACTTCTAGTCTCCCAGTTAGCCATTACCTCCTCTTTGGTCAAGTGAAGGGCTGCAGCAATCTCTTCAGGCCTAAGAGTCTTTTCCCAACCAGTAAATGGAGTCTTCTCCAAAACAGAGATACCAAGCAACTCAGATAATTCTTCCAGGGTAGGGACCAGCTGGAAGTCTTGAAAGGTGAAGCAATGGTATAGCGGATCATAAAACTGGACTAGGGCACTCATCATTTGTTGGTCCCACTTTGAGGTGACTAAACCGAGAAGAGAACCATGCCTCCTGATGAAGGAAGTAGTGTTTGGAATTCTGTCAACCAATTCTTTAAGCAAAGTAGGTGGTTGAACAAAGTTGAGCCGGATAGTATTCCTACGCATGGGCATCATGATGTCCTACAAAATAGAGCAAAGATGAAACCTTCTTGTCTTTGAAATGGGTTAGTCCTTATGCAGGATGTATGCAATGTTATGATGTTATGATGTTATGATAAAGGCACACCACAAGTATTCACAAAAGGCAAACATGGTAAAGGCATACAAGTCACACAACAGAGCCCTTAGATTTCAGGCTGGCATGAAGTTTAGGTACTACCCTCTATCAGTTTCAGTTGGTTAAGACCTGTCCTAAAATTAGTAATCGGGTTCTAGAGGATCTCAATATCACTGACTACCCTCAATCGGTCATAATTCCAGTTTGTCAACCTTTTCTTGCGGCCGGAACCATCGCGAGAGTTTAGTCTCAATGGGTGTAGCATACTGCTACTGTTCTATGGCCAAGTTGGTCAATTTAAGGTGCTAAGGTCAGTTTATGGCCTGGTTCACGGTTTTAAGAAACAAAGGATAAAGACTCGAAATTTATTTGTACCCAACCCGTTCTTCGTGATGTTCTTCAGTCCTATACTCAATTAACTATGCATTTAGATCCCAATTGAGTTTTGGAATCTTGGCCCTGATAATCTGGTGATGGTTCGAATACTGAAATTTTATTTGAGAAGGCAATCAATTTTGTAACCTTTTCTTTTTGTTGAGGATTTGTAGCGACCTCTTTCTTTATTTTATTATCCCTACTTTTTGCCTGAACTGTTTCTTTTGTGATTACAGTCAGCGGGATGCCCCCGTTTTTTTCTTAAGTCTTCTTCAGAGGTTTTGACTTAGCGGGTTTTTCTTTTGAGAGATAATGACTGTCTGTTTTAATGATTATGCGGAACCATCACCATCTTTTGTTTTGGAATGATACCTCTGACACTACTTGTCGTGTACGGGGGGAAAGCTTGCGATTGAGTGCACTATTGAATTAACTGAGAAACTACCCTGTCCCAGGTTATGATTAAAGGTTTCAATTTATGTGAAAAAGAAAACTCCTACTTCTTAGGCTCAAAGGGGTTGACTAGGGATTATCTTCCTTATAACTCCACTATTAAGGATTTGAAACAATGCATGTACATCGTCAGCAAGGTCTGTTCAAAAGCATAATGTAGAGATTAAGATATCTTTTTCGTCATCCTCCCTATAAAGGCTTATGCTTTTGATTGAAAGTTGAATATCACAAAAAGGAAGTAAAAGCATAGTTCCAGTATAGTGACAATGAATGGATTAATTCAAGACAAATATATGCAATGCATTAACGGAATAAAAAAGTTTGGCATAAAATAAGTGTTCGAACAATCAAAAGAAATTACAATTTGAGAATTCAAATGAAATAAACGCTTTCAATCTTGTCCATTATTCGGCATGGGAGCAGTGATCACATTGGGAGTCTCAAGAGGGTCGAATTTAATCTCCTTGGCGTCAATCATATTTTGAATCTTGTATTTCAGCACCCAACAATCGTTAGTATCATGTCTAGGACTGCCAGAATAACAGGCACACCTTGCATCAGGATTGTAGTTAAGAGAAGAAGTTTTGGGGTTTGGATGAGGTTCTATCAACGTAATCATATTTATCCCCAACATGTGTTGCAATGCTTGAGACAACGGCATATTGATTTTGGTAAATTGTCTCTTGGGCTCGTCTTGCCTTCACTGATTACCCCGTTGTTATTGTCGCACTGGTGTAGAATTAGAAATCATAAATGCCCCCACAACTTTATGACGTTCTTCTTTACCATGAACCTTTTGGCCGTACATAGCATTAGCCTCTTTCTTCCCGTTAAAAGGCTTCTTCACAGCATTTGAAGGCACATCCACCTGAATTTTCCCACTTCTGATTCCAATATCTACTCTTTCACCTGTCAATATCAACTCGGTGAACCCATCCGAAGAGCTTCCGATCAAGTGGTTGAAAAATGGACCAGATAATGTACCCAAGAACATATCTACCAGCTCCCTATCAGACAGAGGAGGCTGGACTCTTCCTACAAGATCTCTCCATTTATGGACATGATCTTTGAAGCCCTCTCTAGAACCCATATACATGCTTTGAAGTTGAGTACGGGTTGGAGCGAGGTCAGCATTGTATTGGTACTGCTTGTAGAAAGAAGCAGCCATATCCTCCCAGGTGTGGATGTTGGTTCCCTCCATCTGATAGAACCATTCCAATTGAGTCCCCAATAAAATTTCTTGGAAGAAATGCACCCACAAATTCCTATCAGTGGTTTGAGGTTGGATCTTCTTGGCATAAGACCTCAGGTGCAGTTTAGGACATGAAACCCCGTCATATTTAGCAAATGCGGGAACCTTGAACTTTGGTGGGATGACCCCTCCAGAAACCAGCCCTAATTCTTTCAAATCTAGACCAGGTACCCTCTGAATTTCCATGGCGTTGAGACGATCCTCCAACTGCTTGTATTTGTCATCAGCAGGAGGATATTTCTCTTTCGCGTAATCAGCCTCTTCTTCATCAGTCTCTGGGTTGTGGTCTTCTTATTTTGGATTCTCTTCCTGATTGTCTCTGTGATACGGTGGGAGAACTTACTTGGGATTTTGCGTTTGTTTTCGCACTTGTTCGGTTTAGCAAGAGTCGCCACCGACTTTTTATTTTATCCTAAGGAAAGGCCAAAAAGCACAGGAAAGACCTTTGAGATGTTTTCTTGGGTTCGGGGGGTAGATTATGAAAAGGGAAGGTGCTAGCACCCTTTTCATCCATGGTTATCCATGGGCTCTTAGTTACTTGTTTTAGATCACTTGCCTTTGCTTTTCAATTGTTTGAAATGGTGCTTTGTGTGTGTGCTTTTGAAAATGTCTTGAAAAAGATGCCTTGTCTAGGCAACCTTTATAATGATTCTTGTTTGAATATATACAAAGGTGTGTGTCTTTTTGAAAAGATAATTCAATGTTTTGAAAGTTGTTTTGAAATTATTTTGAAGTTGTGTTGTGAAGTGTGTTTGAAAATGGCAAGGATGTTTTGCAAGATTTTTGATCAAGTAACTAAGAGTTGTCTACCCTATTTTACTCAAAGATCTTTCTTATGTTTTAACTCTTTTAACAGTGTTGTTTCACCATTGTATTTGGTGAACAACCTTGCGTTAGGATGTTTAACGGGATAGGCGCGGGTCATCGCATACAATCATCGAAGGCAACTTGTGAGACACTCTAGCAATTTTGTAAGGGACGAGATCGTTTTATCGAAGGCAATATCAAGGGTCATCGAGGGACTGCGATATTTGTTTATCGAAGGGACATTTGCTAGAGTGTATCATACTCGAGGGACATGATTGCATTTCCGAGGCAATAAGCGAGGTTACCCTAGAGGTGCAAGTGTGAATTGTGTATTGATTATCATGTATTTATCTTGTATTAGGTCATCTAGCGGTTGATTTTGAATCTTCGCATACAAACCCTAATTACTATATAATATATGGAAAGCGATAAATTGCGAGAATTTAAAGTCTAAGTTATTACAAATCCTAAGGTACACCTCACTTATTTAGAGTTCCCCAGCAAAGTCGCCAGTTCTGTGATCGGTGGGAATAGAATTGACTGTTTTTTAATGCTGGTTCGCGTTTGTGTTTTTTTTCGCAAAATGTCGCGGTAAGCAATAGTCGCCACCGTCTTTTATTTCATCCAACAAGGAAAGGACAAAAGCACGGCAAAATTCCTTTTCGAGATGTTTCTCGGGTTCGGGAGGTAGATTATAGAAAGGGAAGGTGTTAGCACCCTTTCTATCCGTGGTTATCCACGGGCTCTTAGGTACTTGCTCATTGTGTTTTCAAAAGTTTTGATTTTCTTGTGTTCGTGGGTTTTGAAAAAAGTTTTGTTTGAAAACTCCAATTTAACTCTTGTTTCTGTTCTCAAGAGTGTATGAAGTGTTTTTGAAAACTTTGTTTGAAAAGTGTAAGTGCGAAAAGTAGGTTTTCTTTTGAAAGAGCAAGTACCTGAGAACCTCTACCTACTCAAAAGGAATTAAACTGTGTAAATGTTCTTTAGACAGTGCTATCCCACTATTGAGGAGTAGGTAGCACCGTCGTTGGAGTTTTCGGGTCAATTCGATTTTAGGGACATGTAGTCCCTAAAGCAACATTAGGACGCCTTAGCGGTAACCCTAATGTCTTAGATAATTTTATCCGAGGCAACCGTTTCGAGGCAACTTTGATCTTTAGACAGGAGGACGACCTCTAAAACATCCTATACTCAATGACCACGTTCGAGGCAACCAAGTGAGGCCTACCCTAGGAGTGGCATGTGCGAGTGTGTCAGGTTTCAGTTTATATTATCTTTACATGTCATGGTGAGCTACTTGATTTTAATTTAAGAGATATCTTGTCGTGCATAGCCTAGTTAGCATACATCTAGCAGTTAATAGTTGCGGAAAATAAAACTAAGCTATTACAAGGCGTCGGGTATTTACATCGCCAAAAACAAACCCTTGAAAAGTAAAATGCGGAAAAGTAAATGAAAGCGATAAATAATCCTAATTAAAACTATTACATCCTCGGAGCAAATACAATTATATGGAATAAAAATAATATGCGCGAGAAAAAATTGAATCGGAGAGTTTTTAGGGTTTTGACCCTTTTTAGGAAAGAAATAGATTTTTTTGTTATTTTTGAATTTAAGAATTAAGTCTAAATCAAAAAAATGGAATTAATTAATTAAAAGAATTTTTTTTTGGTTTTTTAGAATATTTAAGGAAATAAAAATAAAGATGATTAAAATTGTCAAGAACCCTAATTCTACATTAATTTTAAATTTATTGCAAAAATATTAATATTATGCCTAATTAAAACTAAACAAATTAAGTTAATATTTATTTACAAAATAAACTAATTAAATTTAAATAAATAAAAATATTATATATTTTTGTGTTTTCTGAATTTTATTAAGAAAAAAAAATATATTAATTTGTTAGTGGTATAAATAATAATTATAAGAAATAATTAAATGAAAGAAATAAAAAAAGGAAAAGAAATAAACTCTAAGGGGGGTGCTGGGCCTGATTTGGGAGTGACAAGAGCAAATCTGAAGCCCATTAACATTCCAGCCTCATTTGACTTTTCAAGTTATCCACGCGTATGTTGACCAGGAAGTATGGTGGTCCTTCATTCATGACCACTGGATTTAGGTTTGGAGCCATCTGGCGCACTGAGATTTGAGACGTATGGTGGACCTCAAGGCATGAGAAACGCTGGATCAAGTGCAAGAAAATAATAACAATATGTTGGGGGACCTGGGATTCGAACCCAGGCCCCAGTGCTCAATGATTGTTCGCCCCTGCCACTACACCACCATGCCTCAATTGATATTATAACAATAAGTGATTAATATATTAGCAAACAAATAAATATGCCTGGAAAAAAAATAAAAGCGCGCGATTTTTAAAAGGACGAATGGGAGGGAGACGCGTCAGCGTCTTCTTCGTTGAATCACTAGTTTTTTACCTGCGGATTTTTATCCGCAGGAAGTTTCGTAGGTCGTTTCAAAAATCTTCCTTAGGCCATGTAAACGTCACCCAAGAACATAGGCGTGTTCGTCCTTGCCTCCTGATCACTCGTATACCAATTATTGGGGCTAATTTTCCCTGTATCAAAAACACCTAAAAAGCAAGCATATTAACCCTAGAATCGGGCATCACAATACAGAGCATAAAAACCAAATTGAATATTGCAGTCATGTTAGAAATCAAATAATAAACATGAATATGCCAATATTTTGAAGAAAAAGTGCAAGAATAGAAGATCACGATTCCATGTTAAGAGGTCCATTCGTGACGACTTACAGTGCGCTGTAGGTGATGAAAAGGCCTGGTTCTTATTCCAATCGCTTCAGGGGATGGCAGTCAAGCACTCTACGTTGAGTTTCTTGATTGAAACAAGCTCTAACCAAAAATTCGATTTCTCTCTTTTTCACCTTTTTTTAAGTTTTGGTATGGCCGTTTTAACAGAGCTTAGGTCGTGAATTAGGCTTGTGAGGCTTACTTGCATATATGAGAATGATTTTAGGTCAAGAGTTGGGCTTATACCCATGTATATTGAAGATTGAATCTTTGATTGACCACCATTGTTAACCTTTCCAAAATTGAATCAAATCTGAGATTTTATGCACAAAAAGCAAAGACACTAATTTGATTAGGTGTCATATGATATATGAAAGTTGTACAAATCACAAAGATACTATTTCATTGATTTTTGGATTTTATTTGAATTAATATAGATTTAAAATGAATTAAATCAATAAAAATTAAATAAAATAGAAAAATAAATGTTTGATCCTGAAATTAAGTATGGGACACGTGTGTGGCATGACAAGACTAAATCAAATGGAAAAAAGTGGGCCTTTTTGTCAAAAATTGGAGTTTTGAGGATAGTTGACTTTTGGCAATTTTGGAAAAATTCCCAACTTCAACAATGCATAACTTCTTCAATTTTGGACTTTTGGAGGTGTTTTTGGACTTTTTAGAAACCTTGATATGTCCTCCAATCAACCCTTTTGGTCTCATATCATTTTGATCTTCCATTCTCAAGTTATAAGCTTTGGCACAAAAGGTATTTTTGTTGACTTTCAAAAATGACCTATAATGTCCAAATTTGTAACTTCTTGTGAGTGCATTTTCTGATCTTGGGGTATGAATATGGATTGTAGTAAATTGCATCCTCTTCAAAATGAGCTTTGGATGGGTCATTTATCATAAAGTATGAGAAAGTTATGCTTGGTCAAAGTTGAGTTGACTTTTCCTACAAAACCCTAATTTAGCAACTTTTGAATCTTGATGAATTTTGAGCAATCCTTGATGAATCATGATCAACCCTTGATCAAATGATGAATTATCCTCCAAAATGAGAATGTTGACAAAAAATCTGACTTTTGACTGCAAAATGACCATTTTGCCCTTGCATTTGACTGTAGATCAAATGGAGATTTTGACTGTGCAAAGTGGCCCTGTGAGTCTTGAAACTTGGCATGTAGGTGCTTGGGAATGTATATAGGCCTATAAGACTTGATTGAACCATTGAAAACCCCAAATTCCTGGAAAGAACCAAAACCCTAATTTTGAATTGACTGCCTTAGGAGGTGACTTGACTGTACAACCCTTGAGCCATTTTGAGCAATTTGGAGATGATTCTTGACATATCTTGAGGAATATGGGAGGGAAAATTTTGGGGTACAACACAACCAAATCGAATTGACGCATTCTCAATGTAAAAATATAACAAGGTATAAGATAATGAAAATTTAAAGAAATATGAGATGCGTATTTATTTACAAATGATCAAAATAAAAAAATGTAACTTAAAAAGATTAAGTATTTATTAATATTTTTGTATTTTTTTTTATTATGTAAAGAAAGAAAATTATTTGAAGCTCTCTATTATTTACGTTTTTTTTTTAAAAAAAGAAAACAAAAAATAAAATCTCATATATTAAATTATTTTATTAAATGTAACATATATTGAATTATATTAAGAAAATTTAAAAAAAAAATTTATTATTTAACAAAAAAAAAAGAATTAGATTATAAAATGATAAATAATGAATGAAAAACAAACAAAAATATATTAGTTCAAAATGGAGTAAAAAAAAGATGATGGGCCTTTGAGTTTGTATATCTTGGCCCAAGTACAAAACAAAAAGAATTGGACTAAAGAGGGGGGGTGCAGACGCCAAGAATGCTTGGGCTTTGTGTTTTGTGGTTTGGGTAAAGGCCCATCTGAGGCTTGAAAAATTTTAGGGTTAGAGTTTGTTTTAGAAATTTAGGGTTTTCAGTTGTACAGCGGCGCCGCTCCTTCTCTCGTCTTCTTCATTCTCTCTTCATCGTTCTCAAACATGGATAACTGACTAATCCTTCAACCTCCCGCCGCCAGAACGCTACCTCCAACCATATCCTCTCCACGACAGGACAGGACAGTGGTTTGAAAAGGTACGTTTCTTTGTTCTAAACGCGCTCTCTTTTACAGTTTGCATGTTTAATCTGGTACGTTTTTTTGTTTGCAAAGCTTTGATCTTTGATATTTATGCATGAGGTGTAGGAAAAGAAAACAATACCTTTGGGGTTTTGTTTCTGGAGAGGCGATGGAGGGTTGGAACGGCGGCGCTCTCAGGTGGCCGGAGGAGGGAGGAGTGTAATGACGTTTATCTGGTACTTCGTATCTTTTGACTTCTCTTGAATTGTTTGATGATGATCTTGTCTGAAAACACTATATCATTCGCTTCTGAATCTTCTCTTCTTCTTCTCTGAGTATTGGCTTTTGATGATGATTGATATATTCTGAAAAAGGTTATTTTGGTGTTTACTGATTGTTAATGATGAATGTTATTTCTGAGATTCGCTTTTGATATGTTTTTCTTTATTTTGGTTATTGACTACTGACTGTTGATGATGAAACTCATGTTCTGAGACTTCTTGGTTGTTTTGCTTTAAAGGCAAGCTTGTGTGATTTGTGGCTTGTTCTATGGTTTGCTTGACAGGCTCATGTGATTTGTGGTTTGTTAGATTTTGTAGTTGGGTCTGAATACTTGTAATGCAGGCTTTGAGTAGTTTTGCAGACTGGTAGTGCAGGTTTGAATGGTTTGGCTTGCTTGATGTTCAGGCAAGTCTGTTGTTTTACAGGTTGGGGAAGTTTGTCATGTGGAGAAGACAAGCTTTTTGTTTTGACAGGTTTGAATAGGCTTGTTTGGTAAGGCAGGCTTGCTTGAAGGTTTGTATTTTAGGCAGGTTTATAGCTTTGAGTAAGCTAGCTGTTAGTTTTGCTCCAACAGGCTTTAGGCCTACTTGCTTGGCTTACAGTTTTTCCAGGTTTGGAGATGCAGGCTACTGAGTTTGGCTTGCAGACTTTTGATTTTTGTTATGCAGGTTTTGTACTGAGTGTTTGGGAAGGCAGGTTTATGCAGTTTTAGGCAGGCTTGAATATTTTGTTGAGCTTGCTTGCTTTTGTTGGAAGCAGTTTTTTAAGTTATGCAGGCAGGTTGCAGGTTTGATAACTTGTTGTGCTTTTACAACTTGAATTGAGTTTCAGTTTGTGGCCCTCCCCCTTAGACTGTTTACAGTCTTGCTCTCTTATATCTTTTTCACTGCTTTGTACAGCCTGCCAAACTGTAAAACCTACTTCACTCTCTCTTTCTCTCTCCATAAAATCACTTTTGCTTAATGTATTTTTTTATTCTGAAAACCTTGTTTTTGGCCAGAAAATGATGAGATGTTTTGACAAGCTTGCTTTCTTGTATCTTGGTTTATCTCTGCATTGTACTTTCTTCCAGATTTCCTGCATTGTATGCTTTTTGACAGCTTGGGTACTTGTTTGACAGTTTTGCAACTTTAGTTTTCTTTTCTATTTTGACAGTTAGTTTGCATTTTGAAACTTAGTTTGGCAATTCATTTTGACATTGTGTGCAGCTTTGTGCCTTCTTTGTGTGCAACCTTGTGCCTTGTATCTTTGCATTTAATTGATTCTATGCTAATTATTTTACTTTCCTCTTTGTGAACTAAGAAGAGAAATCTTCTTGTGATTTGCAAAGAGGACAAGAAAAACATGATGAAACAAAAAACATTCTGATTGCGGCCAATAAGCTTTAATGATGATCTTTTTTATTTATCTGCTTAAAACTGCTTTTCAAATTATCTGCACTGATTTCTTTTTCTTCTGTCCTTTGCAGGTAATCATCAGTTGAATAATGGAAGAAACAATAGAAGATAGAAGATTTCAAGAAACTTAGGCTTTAAATTTATTTTCTTTTCATTTATTGTAATAAATATTATTGTAAACACTAAATAAATTTACAATATTCGAATAACATTTGTAACAATATTTGAAATAAATAAATAAAAATCTTTGTCAAATAAGAATTCTTTACTGTCAAATATTTCCTTCTTTCCTTTGCACTGTCTATTTAATTATTTAAATCTCTTAAATTAAAACAACTGGAAATGCATCCCAATAATTTTAACTCAGATAAAATAAATAATCAACAAACTTTGCAGTCTCGCAACCTTGCATTAACCACAATACGCCCGGCATTCCAATCAATCTAATGCTTTGTACAGTTAAACAAACAAACATCCATACACCTTTCACTTCACTGATCAAACCAATGCTTCAAAGTTTCAATCAAAAGCCTCAGCTCCTAGCCCAGATGTTTAGGTTTCGAGAAACAAACAACAATCTTGAACAAGTGTAAAAACAATGTAACAGTCAATTGAAATACTGTGGATTCAATTTCTTTTGAGAAATGCGTGCGTAAACCCTAATCCTGGATTATTGTCAAAGAAACGACTGCTTGATCAATTCCTGAGCCAACCTCAACAAAAGTCAGTGGAAACCCTAATTCTGGATTTACTGTCAAAGAAAAGTCTGTTTGACCGATTCTTGGGCCAATCTTGAAAGATCAGGGAAAACCCTGAAGTTGTGATTTCTTGTGAAAAAGGGAGGGCAAATTTTGGGGTACAACAGTTGCCCCTGTTCAATCTTCTTGAACCTGAAGAGTTAGATTGGCGAGTTTGCCTTTCGCGACTCGAAGGTAAAAGATGATTGGACACTAGAGTGCCCAAAAAATTTGCACTCGTCAAAGCATAGTTGAGGGAATGGGCTTAAAGATGCCATTTGGAGATGTGACAGAATCTTGTCGGAGATGGGCTTAAAGATGCCATTTGGAGAATGTTTGTTGAACTGTATGCCGTAGGTGAATGGGTGAGTATCAGAAAGGTATCCATGTTTGGAACATCTCTGAGCTGGGGGTCTGAATAAGCAATAGATTGACATCCATGTTGGGAAGCATCCGTAAACTGTTTTCAAAAGTTGAATATGAACAAGCGATAGATTAACATCCGTGTTTGGAGAATCCGTAAACTGTTTTCAGAAGTTGAGTCTGAACAAGCGATAGATTAACATCCGTGTTTGGAGAATCCGTAAACTATTTTTAGAAGTTGAGTCTGAACAAGCGATAGATTAACATCCGTGTTTGGAGAATCCGTAAACTGTTTTCAGAAGTTGAGGTCTATATGAGTAGCAGAATGACTTTCGTGGCGATTGCACTGGGGAGAATCAAGCTGCTGGTGTAAGGGACAGAATGGCATCCGTGTCGGGAGCGTATCTGAACTTGTGGTTGATAGTTGAATCTGAATGAGAGATAGAATGGCCGCCGTGTCTGGAGCGTATCTAGTCTGTATCGGGTTGTTGAAGTCTGAATGAGTATTAGGATGACCTTCGTGTCTGGAGCGTATCTAGTCTGTATCGGGTTGCTGAAGTCTGAATGAGTATTAGAATGACCGCCGTGTCTGGGGTGTATATGTACTGTATCTGACTAATTGTTAACGATAGCCTTTTAATCTTATCTTGAAAAGGGTAAAATGTTAGCCAAAACATAAAGTCATGTTGCATGATATGTATGATGCAGTGAACTGTACTTCATCAATGTTTATGATATGGATGTAATGGATGCGCATGTAAACTGAGTAGCTGTCTTGCTGAGGAAAATAAATCTTGTATAGTTGGAGATAATAAAATCTTGAACGCTGTCGGGGGGAAGTAAATCCTTGACTGCTGCTGGGGATTGAAAATCCTTTGATCGTTTGAAAATGAGAAGTCCTGGGACCACTGTTGGGGAAATCAAGAGTTTGGGTTGTATGCCAATCCACTGAGGATTCCTGTTTTGAGGAGATCTTCACTGGAAAATATCTGAATACTTTGTGAGGTACAAAGAGTGACAGTCTTCCTTCTGCTTGGGGAATAAGAATTCTGTGGGGAATAGCCATACTGTTGAAAAGTAGCTATCTTGTCGGAGAGTAAAACTCAGCATTCTGGAAAAAGCTTATTCCTGTCTGGAAGAAGTTCAGTTTTAGGTGGTATGCCACTTTAAAAATGAGAATCTTCACTCTGTCGGGAATATCAGGAGGTTGGGTGTATGCCAATCTATTGGGGAAGCCAAAATGAGAATCTTCATTCAGGTCTTGGGTCAAAAGATTGGGTGTATGCCAATCTCTTGAGGTTTCAAGGATGAGAATCTTCATTCTGTTAAGGGTCAGGAAATTGGGAGTATACCAATCTTCTGAGGTTTCAAGGATGAGAGTCTTCATTTTGTTAAGGGTCAGGAGGTTGGGAGTCTACCAATCTTATGAGGTTTCAAGGATGAGAGTCTTCATTCTGTTAAGGGTCAGGAGGTTGGGAGTATACCAATCTTTTGAGGTTTCAAGGATGAGAGTCTTCATTCTGTTAAGGGTCAGGAGGTTGGGAGTCTACCAATCTTCTGAGGTTTCAAGGATGAGAGTCTTCATTCTGTTAAGGGTCAGGAGGTTGGGAGTATACCAATCTTCTGAGGTTTCAAGGATGAGAGTCTTC
Organism: Vicia faba; assembly: GCA_948472305.1. Classification (NCBI taxonomy): domain Eukaryota; kingdom Viridiplantae; phylum Streptophyta; class Magnoliopsida; order Fabales; family Fabaceae; genus Vicia; species Vicia faba. Next base: position 1,086,332,795 of record OX451736.1, read on the forward strand.
ATTCTGTTAAAGGTCAGGAGGTTTGGAGTCTACCAATCTTCTGAGGTTTCAAGGATGAGAGTCTTCATTCTGTTAAGGGTCAGGAGGTTGGGAGTCTACCAATCTTCTGAGGTTTCAAGGATGAGAGTCTTCATTCTGTTAAGGGTCTGGAGGTTGGGAGTATACCAATCTTCTGAGGTTTCAAGGATGAGAATCTTCATTCTTGAGAGAAACAGATTTTTAGGAGCTTCAGTTGTCCGTTATTCTGTTGGTGGCTGTAATTTCCAACAGGTGATGAAGGAATTTTTTATGACGGTCGTAACTTCCAGCAGGTGATGAAGGAAATTTTGGACGCCCGTGCAACTTGAAATGTAATTTGTTTTGGAGAGTAAATCCTTGACAAGTGTTGGGGAAATAAACCCATGACTGCTGGCCTGCTTAGAGAGGTGATAAACTTCTCGAGGACGCTTGAATTTCTTTTCAGAAAGATTTCGGAGAGGTTTCATCACTGCCCCTAGTATCAGATGCTTGTGGCATTGTCAGGAAACTTGGACTGTTCGTAACCCTTTGATGAGATTGACGTTTAAATGCCCCAAGTGATGGTGACGGAGATTTGTCCCAGGTTAACCTGTAATTGAGAGATTTCTTGAAATCTTGACTGGACTTCCCCAGGTTCACTGAACTTTGAAAGATTTGTTGAAATCTTGACTGGACTGCCCAAGGTTAACTGAACTTCGAAAGATTTGTTGAAATATTGACTGGACTATCCCAGGTTTACTGGACAATACCATATCAAATCCCCTTTTGTTGATAGGAGATTTTTGTAACGGAAGTGTCATCCCACTTGAAGTGATTTTGTTCACTGAGAGAGCTTTCGTTCATCCGAACATTCACTGTTGTGAATTTCTTTGTTGTCAAAAAAATAAACATGTGCAAACAATGATATTCAAATAATTCAAAGTTTATGCTTGTCTCGAAGTTTTGAAAAATGTGTTTTTTAGCAGAAAACTTTTTATAAGACAAATTCAACACAAGATTTTAGAGCAAAGCCTTATAGGAGTCAGGATACCTTTTGTAACAGTATGCTTCCGAACTAACCCATGCTTCAATTAGGACTTTTGAAGGGTTGTAACGCGGCTTGGTTCGCGGTTTAAGAAACAAAGGATAAAGGCTCAAAGTATATTGGTACCCACCCGCTCTTCGTGATGTTCTTCAATCCTAAACTCAGTTAATTTGTGCGTCGAACTCTATTCGAGTTTGGAACGACATTTTGGGTGATGGTTCACACCAGTTGATTTCATGGGAAGGCAGTCATTTATGCAACATTTTTCATGTTGTTGAGGATTTGTAATGACCTCTTTCTTTTGATTTGTTATCCCTGATTTTTGCCTGACTGTTCTGGTTTTCGAGATTACAGTCAGCGGGATGCCCTAGCTTTCTTAAGCCTCCTTCGTAGGTTTTGGCTCAGTGGGCTTTTCTATTTTGAGAGATTGACTGCCTATGAGATAAGGAACCATCATTGTCTTTTGGTTCCAAAGGAAATTTTTTTGATGTCATTCATTGTATTACGAACTGAGAGTTTGCGACTTCAATGCGCATTCTTTTGAATTAACTGAGAGACTACCCTACCCCAGGTTTAAATCAAAGGTTTCAATTTGTGTTTAAAATAGAAAACTCCTACTTCTTTGGCTCGAAGGGGGTTGAGTAGGGATTATATTCCTTATAACTCCAGTGTTTATGGTTTGAAAGAAACGCCTGTACATCGTCAGCAAGGTCTGTCCAAAAGCATACCGTATGAGATTATGGCATTGTTTCGTCATCCTCCCTCTAAAGGCTTGTAGCCTTTTTTGCAAGAGTTAAATATCATAAAGAAAGTAGAAAGCATAGTTTAAGAATAGTGAAAACGAATGGATGAATTCAAGACAAACATATGCAATGCATTAATGAAACAGAGTTTGACATCAACAGATAATTGTTTGAATAAAAAAAGAAATTACAACTTGAAAATTCAAACGGAACAAAAGTCTCTCAGTTTGAGCTTTGTCATTTCAGGTGGAGAACCCTTAGCGGAATATTTTCATCTCGCCATTCGGCATGAATTCCAGCACTCCTTCGTCAATCAAGTCTTGGATCTTGTTTTTCAAAGCTCAACTGTCATCGGTGTCATGTCCAGGACTATGGGAGTGGTATACAAAAAATGCGTCGGGGAGATAGCTAGGAGTAGAGGTATTGGGCTTCCGAATAGGATCCCTTAAAGCAAGCAAATTGACCTCCAACAAGCGTTTCAGTATTAGGGATGATGGTATGTCAGTCTCAGAGAAATGTCTTCCAGACGTATTTTTCTTACGCCGATTACCCCGCTGATGTTGGCGAGGTTGTGGTTGGGCTTGTGACCCTGAAGTAAGTTGGGGAGCCTTTCCCTTGTCTTCTTGTCTCAAAGGAGGTGGAATGATGACTTGATCTTCAACCCTAGATGTTTGCCCCACTTGGATGTCTCGAAGCAGCTTGTTGACGAGAACCCTGAGCTCTTCTTGTCTTTGAGCCAGGTCTTGAATGAGAGCCATCTGACCCACCAGTTGTCCCATCATCTGGATCTTCATTGCTGCCAGCTCAATCTGTAGTTCTTCCAACTTATCATTCCTGACACTGCCTGAGTTCCCTAGGACCATGCCCCTTGTGAGGAGAGCTTTCACTTCTTCTTGCCCCTGGGACAGGTTCAAGAACATTTCTTGAAGTTGAGCATTTTGATCTTGGATATCTTTGACAGTCCTCTCTAGAGCCATCTCTACTGAAATAAACAGTAGGAGAATAAGGAAACCTGAAAAGGAAAACCTGTTATGATACAATGCATGATATGTGGATGCATGTTTTCAAGAATCTCTCGGGGTAAACACAAAAAGCGTTAGAGGTTGAACTTTGATCAACATCTTTGACTGGAGAAACTTTGTATAGGTGGATGTCTTTCCACGAGAATCAAGGTCACCATGTCAAGTGGGTCATAGCCCCCGATTCAAGTTGTTGTACTTGATCTTTGACGGTGTTTGTTTAGAGGAAAATGAAACCTCTTGCCCTTTTGTAGATGTCTGGTTCAACGTGACCCTGCATCAAAAGACCGTCGAGATCCTTGAAATGGTTATTGAAAATGCTATAATATGATGTTATGATGTTATGTACATGTATGAAAAGGTAAGCAAGTGTATATACAGGTGATCACATTCACATAAAGCAGACAAGTCCTTAGGTTTAGGCTTGCATGGGGTTTGTAGGTAAGTACCCTCTTGAAGTTAGTTGGCTTAAACCTGTCCTAAAATAGAAACTGGGTTCTAAGGAGTTCAATATCACTGGATTATTTTATGTGTTCATTGTTTTGGTTTAGCCACTTAACTGGCGACCAAAATATTCCAAGAAAACAATCCTCAATGAGTGTAGTATCGAGTATCTACCAACTTCGGACTACACCAAAGTCGGTCACCTCACTACCCCTAAAAAGGCCAAGATGGTCAAGTAAGGTTCTAAGAGTTTGTTAGTGCTTCACGACATCACACAACGGCCCTGTATTCTCTTTGGTTAACTCAAAGGCTACCGGTACCCACAAATATGTCACACTAACGTAGCTACTGCTTCAACCATGTCGGTATACCCCGCACAGTTCCCTCACAATTTATTGCTACTTACCTAAAAGGTGCCCCCAAATCCGGGTGTAGGATTTAAAACAAACCCAAACAAGGAACCCCAAAAAGTAAAGCAATCAAAGCAATCAAGGTAAGCATGTAAAGGTGATCTAAAAACCCTAAGGTAACCCCACTTTTAAGATGTTAGTCCCCAACAGAGTCGCCAGTTCTGTGATACGGTGGGAGAACTAACTTGGGATTTTGCGTTTGTTTTCGCACTTGTTTGGTTTAGCAAGAGTTGCCACCGACTTTTTATTTTATCCTAAGCAAAGGCCAAAAAGCACAGGAAATACCTTTGAGATGTTTTCTTTGGTTCGGGGGGTAGATCATGAAAAGGGAAGGTTCTAGCACCCTTTTCATCCATGGTTGTCCATGGGCTCTTAGTTACTTGTTTTAGATCACTTGCCTTTGCTTTTCAATTGTTTGAAATGGTGCTTTGTGTGCGTGGTTTTGAAAATGTCTTGAATAAGATGCCTTGTCTAGGCAACCTTTGTAATGATTCTTGTTTGAATATATACAAAGGTGTGTGTCTTTTTGAAAAGATAATTCAATGTTTTAAAAGTTATTTTGAAATTATTTTGAAGTTGTGTTGTGAAGTGTGTTTGAAAATGGCAAGGATGTTTTGCAAGATTTTTGATCAAGTAACTAAGAGTTGTCTACCCTATTTTACTCAAAGATCTTTCTTATGTTTTAACTCTTTTAACAGTGTTGTTTCACCATTGTATTTGGTGAACAACCTTGCGTTAGGATGTTTAACGGGACAGGCGCGGGTCATCGTATACAATCATCGAAGGCAACTTGTGAGACGCTCTAGCAATTTTGTAAGGGACGAGATCGTTTTATCGAAGGCAATATCGAGGGTCATCGAGGGACTGCGATCTTTGTTTATCGAAGGGACATTTGCTAGAGTGTCTCATACTCGAGGGACATGATTTAATTTCCGAGGCAATAAGCGAGGTTACCCTAGAGGTGCAAGTGTGAATTGTGTATTGATTATCATGTATTTATCTTGTATTAGGTCATCTAGCGGTTGATTTTGAATCTTCGTATACAAACCCTAATTATTATACAGTATATAGAAAGCGATAAATTGTGGGAATTTAAAGTCTAAGTTATTACAAATAAGTATCCGGGGATGGGGGTACAAATGTTTACAAATGGGGATGAGTCTCATCAGAATAATATCCCAAATATTATGTTACAACCAAATCGAATTGACGCATTCTCAATGTAAAAATATATAAAGGTATAAGATAATGAAAATTTAAAGAAATATGAGATGCGTATTTATTTACAAATGATCAAAATAAAAAAATGTAACTTAAAAAGATTAAGTATTTATTAATATTTTTGTATTTTTGTTGATTATGTAAAGAAAGAAAATTATTTGAAGCTCTCTATTATTTACGTTTTTTTTTTAAAAGAAAACAAAAAATAAAATCTCATATATTAAATTATTTTATTAAATGTAACATATATTGAATTATATTAAGAAAATTTTAAAAAAAAATTATTATTCAACAAAAAAAAAGAATTAGATTATAAAATGATAAATAATGAATGAAAAACAAACAAAAATATATTAGTTCAAAATGGAGTAAAAAAAAAGATGATGGGCCTTTGAGTTTGTATATCATGGCCCAAGTACAAAACAAAAAGAATTGGACTAAAGAGGGGGGGGTGCAGACGCCAGGAACGCTTGGGCTTTGTGTTTTGTGGTTTGGGTAAAGGCCCATCTGAGGCTTGACAAATTTTAGGGTTAGAGTTTGTTTTAGAAATTTAGGGTTTTCAGTTGTACAGCGGCGCCGCTCCTTCTCTCGTCTTCTTCATTCTCTCTTCATCGTTCTCAAACATGGATAATTGACTAATCCTTCAACCTCCCGCCTCCAGAACGCTACCTCCAGCCATCTCCTTTCCACGACAAATCACAGGACAGTGGTTTGAAAAGGTATGTTTCTTTGTTCTAAACGCGCTCTCTTTTACAGTTTGCATGTTTAATCTGGTACATTTTTTTGCTTGCGAAGCTTTGATCTTTGATATTTATGCATGAGGTGTAGGAAAATAAAATAATACCTTTGGGGTTTTGTTTCTGGAGAGGCGATGGAGGGTTGGAACGGCGGCGCTCTCAGGTGGCCGGAGGAGGGAGGAGCGTAATGACGTTTATCTGGTACTTCGTATCTTTTGACTTCTCTTGAATTGTTTGATGATGATCTTGTCTGAAAACACTATATCATTCGCTTCTGAATCTTCTCTTCTTCTTCTCTGAGTATTGGCTTTTGATGATGATTGATATATTCTGAAAAAGGTTATTTTGGTGTTTACTGATTGTTAATGATGAATGTTATTTCTGAGATTCGCTTTTGATATGTTTTTCTTTGTTTTGGTTATTGACTACTGATTGTTGATGATGAAACTCATGTTCTGAGACTTCTTGGTTGTTTTGCTTTGAAGGCAAGCTTGTGTGATTTGTGGCTTGTTCTATGGTTTTCTTGACAGGCTCATGTGATTTGTGGTTTGTTAGATTTTGTAGTTGGGTCTGAATACTTGTAATGCAGGCTTTGAGTAGTTTTGCAGACTAGTAGTGCAGGTTTGAATGGTTTGGCTTGCTTGATGTTCAGGCAAGTCTGTTGTTTTACAGGTTGGGGAAGTTTGTCATGTGGAGAAGACAAGCTTTTTGTTTTGACAGGTTTGAATAGGCTTGTTTGGTAAGGCAGGCTTGCTTGAAGGTTTGTATTTTAGGCAGGTTTATAGCTTTGAGTAAGCTAGCTGTTAGTTTTGCTCCAACAGGCTTTAGGCCTACTTGCTTGGCTTACAGTTTTTCCAGGTTTGGAGATGCAGGCTACTGAGTTTGGCTTGCAGACTTTTGATTTTTGTTATGCAGGTTTTGTACTGAGTGTTTGGGAAGGCAGGTTTATGCAGTTTTAGGCAGGCTTGAATATTTTGTTGAGCTTGCTTGCTTTTGTTGGAAGCAGTTTTTTAAGTTATGCAGGCAGGTTGCAGGTTTGATAACTTGTTGTGCTTTTACAACTCGAATTGAGTTTCAGTTTGTGGCCCTCCCCCTTAGACTGTTTACAGTCTTGCTCTCTTATATCTTTTTCACTGCTTTGTACAGCCTGCCAAACTGTAAAACCTACTTCACTCTCTCTTTCTCTCTCCATAAAATCACTTTTGCTTAATGTATTTTTTTATTCTGAAAAGCTTATTTTTGGCCAGAAAATGATGAGATGTTTTGACAAGCTTGCTTGCTTGTATCTTGGTTTATCTCTGCATTGTACTTTCTTCCAGATTTCCTGCATTGTATGCTTTTTGACAGCTTGGGTACTTGTTTGACAGTTTTGCAACTTTAGTTTTCTTTTCTGTTTTGACAGTTAGTTTGCATTTTGAAACTTAGTTTGGCAATTCATTTTGACATTGTGTGCAGCTTTGTGCCTTCTTTGTGTGCAGCCTTGTGTCTTGTATCTTTGCATTTAATTGATTGTATGCTAATTATTTTACTTTCCTCTTTGTGAACTAAGAAGAGAAATCTTCTTGTGATTTGCAAAGAGGACAAGAAAAACATGATGAAATAAAAAACATTCTGATTCCGGCCAATAAGCTTTAATGATGATTTTTATTATTTATCTGCTTAAAACTGCTTTTCAAATTATCTGCACTGATTTCTTTTTCTTTTGTCCTTTGCAGGTAATCATCAGTTGAATAATGGAAGAAACAATAGAAGATAGAAGATTTCAAGAAACTTAGGCTTTAGATTTATTTTCTTTTCATTTATTGTAATAAATATTATTGTAAACACTGTAAATAAATTTACAATATTCGAATAACATTTGTAACAATATTTGAAATAAATAAATAAAAATCTTTGTCAAATAAGAATTCTTTACTGTCAAATATTTCCTTCTTTCCTTTGCACTGTCTATTTAATTATTTAAATCTCTTAAATTAAAACAACTGGAAATGCATCCCAATAATTTTAACTCAGATAAAATAAATAATCAACAAACTTTGCAGTCTCGCAACCTTGCATTAACCACAATACGCCCGGCATTCCAATCAATCATATGCTTTGTACAGTTAAACAAACAAACATCCATACACCTTTCACTTCACTGATCAAACCAATGCTTCAAAGTTTCAATCAAAAGCCTCAGCTCCTAGCCCAGATGTTTAGGTTTCGAGAAACAAACAGCAATCTTGAACAAGCGTAAAAACAATGTAACAGTCAATTGAAATACTGTGGATTCAATTTCTTCTGAGAAATGCGTGCGTAAACCCTAATCCTGGATTATTGTCAAAGAAACGGCTGCTTGATCAATTCCTGAGCCAACCTCAACAAAAGTCAGTGGAAACCCTAATTCTGGATTTACTGTCAAAGAAAAGTCTGTTTGACCGATTCTTGGGCCAATCTTGAAAGATCAGGGAAAACCCTGAAGTTGTGATTTCTTGTGAAAAAGGGAGGGCAAATTTTGGGGTACAACAGTTGCCCCTGTTCAATCTTCTTGAACCTGAAGAGTTAGATTGGCGAGTTTGCCTTTCGCGACTCGAAGGTAAAAGATGATTGGACACTAGAGTGCCCAAAAAATTTGCACTCGTCAAAGCATAGTTGAGGGAATGGGCTTAAAGATGCCATTTGGAGATGTGACAGAATCTTGTCGGAGATGGGCTTAAAGATGCCTTATGGAGAATGTTTGTTGAATTGTATGTCGTAGGTGAATGGGTGAGTATAGGTATCCATGTTTGGAACATCTCTGAGCTGGGGGTCTGAATAAGCAATAGATTGACATCCATGTTGGGAAGCATCCGTAAACTGTTTTCAAAAGTTGAATCTGAACAAGCGATAGATTAAAATCCGTGTTTGGAGAATCCGTAAACTGTTTTCAGAAGTTGAGTCTGAACAAGCGATAGATTAACATCCGTGTTTGGAGAATCCGTAAACTATTTTTAGAAGTTGAGTCTGAACAAGCGATAGATTAACATCCGTGTTTGGAGAATCCGTAAACTTTTTTCAGAAGTTGAGGTCTATATGAGTAGCAGAATGACTTTTGTGGCGATTGCACTGGGGAGAATCAAGCTGCTGGTGTAAGGGACAGAATGGCATCTGTGTCGGGAGCGTATCTGAACTTGTGGTTGATAGTTGAATCTGAATGAGAGATAGAATGGTCACCGTGTCTGGAGCGTATCTAGTCTGTATCGGGTTGCTGAAGTCTGAATGAGTATTAGGATGACCTTCGTGTCTGGAGCGTATCTAGTCTGTATCAGGTTGCTGAAGTCTGAATGAGTATTAGAATGACCGTCGTGTCTGGGGTGTATATGTATTGTATCTGACTAATTGTTAACGATAGCCTTTTAATCTTATCCTGAAAAGAGTAAAATGTTAGCCAAAACATAAAGTCATGTTGCATGATATGTATGATGCAGTGAACTGTACTTCATCAATGTTTATGATATGGATGTAATGGATGCGCATGTAAACTGAGTAGCTGTCTTGCTGAGGAAAATAAATCCTGGATAGCTGGAGATAATAAAATCTTGACCGCTGTCGGGGGGAAGTAAATCCTTGACTGCTGCTGGGGATTGAAAATCTACTGGGGATTCCTGTTTTGAGGAGATCTTCACTGGGGAATATCTGAATACTTTGTGAGGTATAGAGAATGACAGTCTTCGTTCAGCTTGGGGAATAAGAATTCTATGGGGAATAGCCATACTGTTGAAAAGTAGCTATCATGTCGGAGAGTAAAACTCAGCATTCTGGAAAAAGCTTATTCCTGTCTGGAAGAAGTTCAGGTTTAGGTGGTATGCCACTTTAAGAATGAGAATCTTCACTCTGTCGGGAATATCAGGAGGTTGGGTGTATGCCAATCTACTGGGGAAGGAAAAATGAGAATCTTCATTCAGGTCTTAGGTCAAAAGATTGGGTGTATGCCAATCTCTTGAGGTTTCAAGGAGAGAATCTTCATTCTGTTAAGGGTCAGGAAATTGGGAGTATACCAATCTTCTGAGGTTTCAAGGATGAGAGTCTTCGTTTTGTTAAGGGTCAGGAGGTTGGGAGTCTACCAATCTTCTGAGGTTTCAAGGATGAGAGTCTTCATTCTGTTAAGGGTCAGGAGGTTGGGAGTATACCAATCTTCTGAGGTTTCAAGGATGAGAGTCTTCATTCTGTTAAGGGTCAGGAGGTTGGGAGTCTACCAATATTCTGAGGTTTCAAGGATGAGAGTCTTCATTCTGTTAAGGGTCAGGAGGTTGGGAGTCTACCAATCTTCTGAGGTTTCAAGGATGAGAGTCTTCATTCTGTTAAGGGTCAGGAGGTTGGGAGTATACCAATCTTCTGAGGTTTCAAGGATGAGAGTCTTCATTCTGTTAAGGGTCAGGAGGTTGGGAGTCTACCAATCTTCTGAGGTTTCAAGGATGAGAGTCTTCATTCTGTTAAGGGTCAGGAGGTTGGGAGTATACCAATCTTCTGAGGTTTCAAGGATGAGAATCTTCATTCTTGAGAGAAACAGATTTTTAGGAGCTTCAGTTGTCCGTTATTCTGTTGGTGGCTGTAATTTTGTTTCCAGTGATTTCTAGTAAACAACCGCTAGTCCTCCAAACTATCGAATAAACTTACTGACTGTTATTCAATTCCTCTGGTAACTCGCAGGATCGACTAGATTGATCCTAGGACGTGTTGGTCATTAGGGTAACTCTCATGATCGAACATGTATTCATGGTTGGTATTTAGAATGTTGTGTAGGTGTTTAACTTATTTCGATTTTCTCTTAAAGATCTAAAGGTGTAATCAAAATATATGTGCGCGAAACTAAATTGCATGAATAAAGGTTAATTGTAAAGATATGTAAAACTGCATAAAAGACAAGTAAATGACTTCGAATTATAAAAACAGTTAATGTAAAAGATGCTCTGGAGTGTAAAAGATTCGAATTATGAAGAAAGCGTTTAATGCAAGAAAACTGTAAAATTGCTTTGAATGAAAAAGGTGTTCGAAGGGTAAAAACTTGAAGATAAAGACATGAAATGTATGACTGTTTCTGAAATGTAAAATATTTGAAATGGAAAAACAGCATTTAAATGTAAGGCATTAGTGAAAAGATTTCGAATAAAAAGACTTTAGATGTAAAAACTTGTAAATGGTATTTGACAAAAAGATAAAGGAAAGTACTGGAAATGATAAAGGGTTTTCACTAAATCATAAATATGTGGTGTTATCATACGTACATTGCTCTTGCATTCGTTTCCCTAGCCATGTGGTAATTTGAATGTTTACTGAGTATTTTTGTACAATAGATATGACACACGAAATCCTAATGCTAAGACTTCTATTTATACTACTTCGACCATAACGGTCTTGCTATAAGATTCTGCCACGTTCAGAACATGCAGAACAATGCCTCTCTCTTGCTTCCACGTGTCTTCGAATGCTTCAGCGCATATATTTCAAATTTCGAACATCCCGCTTGCATTTGAATTTCAAATGTTTTGGCACTTCTTCGCTTCGAACGCACTTCTTTAGACACAGCCTTGTTATCATTTCGAGACTTCTTTGGATATATTCCCATAATTGCCACTCGAAACTCCAAGCTTTGATATGCTCATTCGAAACACTGCTTCTGCTATTTCGAAACATGACGCTTTGTTTCATTTCGATCGAAACGTCCAATTTGTTTGGCTTCTAATAATATTATCAAAATCTTCAGCCAACAAAATGCCCCTTTAAAATATGTATTTCGATCTCTTTGAGAAATACTTATTTTAAACATATACACAAGATTTTGATGCGACCTTCGAATCATCGTAACATTTAATGCATTTGACTCCAGTCACGTCAATCATAACACTTTTTAGATTCCTTAACCGCCTGGAACCACTTCACAGTATGGTGCAGTTACAAAACAATGATTATCTTTTAATCATGCCTATTACCAATGTTAACTTTACGCCACCTCTTCATCAAACCAACCCATGATTTCCACGTATCACAACCTTATTCAGTGGATGCTTAAACTTCCACATTATAAAAACCATCAACTTAGTCTTTTTCTTTTCTTTCCACATTCTGAATCTTTTATCCTTCTTTTCTCACCGAAAACCCTAAGCTTTCAACATTCTTCCAACAATGTCTTCTTCTACTTCATCCCAACTAAAAAAGGTTTCCAAGAAGAAAGGAAAGACCGCAGGAACTACAATGGAAAGTAAAGTTGTCACTCACCAAGGTCAATCTGTTCTTGTTCCCCAGATGATCTCAAAGGAAAAAGAAATACTTTATGCATCCCAGGTACTCATTCCTACCACCGCTGCTGGTAAGAGGTTAGCTTTAATGGGCCCTCTTACAGTTTTTGAAATTTTAAAAGACACCAGGAAAATCTTCCCAGTTTGCTATAATTTCAAACCCCTGTTTAATAAAATAGACGCCCCTAAGGCAATAGAATCTTCAGGCTCAAACACCGTGGAAAATCCAATCGTTCCTCCTAAGGACCCTTTTGTATTAGACTATGTAAAAAGTAATTTTAAACCATTTCGATCTTGCCCCACCTCCGACACTGCTTATCAAAACTGGTTCAATAAGGTAGAAGCTAAGAAATCCCAGCAATGGGAAGAATTAGGTATCTACAACTTGATTAAGCTGTCGAAACCAGGTTTTACTTACAGCCACTGTGATACGGTGGGAGAACTGACTATGGTTTTGTGTTTGTTTTCGCAAATGTTTCGGTTGAGCAAGAGTCGCCACCGACTTTTTATTTTATCCTAAGGAAAGGTTTAAAAAGCACAGCAAAAACCTTTGAGATTTTTCTTGGGTTCGGGGAGTAGATTATAGAAAGGGAAGGTATTAGCACCCTTTCTATCCATGGTTATCCATGGGATCTTAGTTACTTGCTTAGATCACTTGCCTTAATTTTCAATTGTTTGAAATGGTGCTTTGTGTGTGTGGGTTTGAAAATGTTTTGAAAAGAAGACAATGTGGTGGAAATCTTTGTAATGATCCATGTTGGGATGTATACAAAGATGTATGTCTTTTGAAAAGGTTTTCATTTGTTTTTGAAAGTTTGTTTTGAAAGTGTTGTGAGGTGTGCTTTAGAAAATAGGCAAGTGTTTTGTTTTTGCAAGTTTGATTCAAGTAACTAAGAGGTTATCTACTCCTAAATTTCTCAAAGTTTATTGCTATGTTTTAACCCTTTTAACAAGTTTGTTCCACCATTGTATTTGGTGGACAATCTTATGTTAGGATGTGAAAGGGACGGGTGCGGGTCATCGTTTAGACCATAATTGCAATTGTGCCAAGTTTTTTTGGGCAATTTTCTTTAAGGGACTTGATCATTTGTTTAGGAAACTTTTTGAAAGCGTCATCGAGGGACTATGATCATTTGATTTATGTTTGTTTTGCCCAAAGAGACCTAACATGCAATATGGTCCATTTATTGAAGGCAACAAGTGGAATACCCTAGGAGTGCAAGTGTGATAAGTGTGGTCCATTTTCATGCTTGTTTATCTTGAAATTAGGTCAAACTACTTTTGTCGTTTTTTAATTCGCATACAAACCCTAATTCTAACATGGTATAATTAGAAAGCAATAAAGTGCCAAAAAAAAAAATTTACTAAGCTATTACAACACAATATATAGGAAGGGGGGTACAAATGTTCAAATGAGGATTTTGACAAGGAATTTAAACCTAAACTATTACATCAATATTGAATTATTTACAAGATAATTTAATTGCACAAATTAAATAAAATAAGAATAAATATGCAAGATGCAAAAATGGTTTTTGTATGTATAAAAAAAAGTATTTTTACATGTCAAAATAAACAAAAATAAAAGTATTATTTTTTGGAGTGTTTATGTGTTTTAGGGCAAAACCCTAATTTTATTAAATAAAATGTATTATTTATTTACCATGTACAAATATTTATTTATTATATACAAAAATAAAAATGAAGTATATTTGTCAAAAGGTATTTTTTATATTAAATATTAATAAGAAAAATAAAAGTGTGTATATTTTGTAATTTAACCTATATATATATATATATATATATATATATATATATATATATATATATATATATATATATATATATTATATATATATATATATATATATATATATATATATATATATATATATATATATATATATATATATATATATATATATATATATATATATATATATATATATATATATATATATATATATATATATATATATATATATATATATATATATATATATATATATATATATATATATATATATATATATATATATATATATATATATATATATATATATATATATATATATATATATATATATATATATATATATATATATATATATATATATATATATATATATATATATATATATATATATATATATATGTATGTATTATTTTCTAAATATGTATTATATATGCAAATTAATAATATTTAATATTTAATAAAAAAAGTATTTTTTATATAAAATATTTTCAGAAGGTAAAACAAAATAAAAATGAAAATAAAAATGTGTTTGTATATTTTTAGTATTTTTTAATAAAAGTGTATCTATTTATTTATTTATGTATAAAAACTAACCTAAACAAACAAATACCTAATAAATAGGAAAATAGTGCAAAAAATTATTTTTATATTTTTTATATTATGAGGAAAAATAAATAAGTCAAACCAAAAAAAGAAAAGTCAAAAAATCATTAAAATGAACAAAATGGGCTCAGGGGGTGTAGAAGCAAAATCAGGGTGCAAAAAGAAATGTGAAACAGGCCCAGCCCAGAACCAGGTCATCTTCAACCTCAGAACATCTTTTGTTCAAGCAAACACGCGTTTCCTATCTCCCAATTCCTGGACTTTTAAGCAAAACTTTCAACATGAAAAATGTAGAGCATGAGAAGACGAATCCAGGGATATAAAGAACTTGACTTAACTCTCTAAGATGAGGGAGAATTTCTTCTCCCCCAATTCCTGACCTAGTTTTTCATCAATGTTCAGACTCAAAATTCTCTAAGCATACATAATATAAATAAAATCTAATCACATGGGCATGTTCAGGGCTATGATTGTGACATGTTTCCTTCATAAACCTAAAGCTAACAATGCCTATACTGAGAGATAGAACTTCATGAATATACCTGTTTAGTTGGAATCGTGCCTTGCAATGGAGGAGCTTTTAGGGCAAGATGATGATTTGTACAGCTTCCTTGAAGTGTGAGGATGCTATTCCAAGCTTTACTTTGTCTTGAAACCTTTTGAATCGTGCTATAGAACTTCAATTGCAAAACAAGAAAATGAAAATGGTGATGATGCCTGGGAGTGTTACAGGTCGTGTCTTAGGTTTTGGTTAGCTTGCATTGATGGTAGGGAAGGTGTTTGAACTGGTTTGGGCAAGAATGTATGAAAGGATTGAGCTAGGGAACTCAATCTGCAGCAAGCCATGTTTTTGTGCAGTTCAAAGGTGATTCTGAGTTTGTGAAGGTATTGAGGATCTTAGGGTCGTGCTTCAGCTTAGGATGAATGTTTGGAATGTGTTTGATAACTTTCTCTAAGCCCTTGTTAACTGATATGAGAGTTGGTATGTCATATGCAATGTTTCTTGAACTTTAAGCAAGCAATGGTCAAGGTGTGCTTCTAGCTTGTACAGGCCCCCATACTATGCTGCTAAACTTCTCCTTGATCAGTGTGATTAACTCATAAACTTGTGCCAATTAGATTTCCTTTGTACCTTCTTGATTTGCTTTAGACATAAAGTGTAACTTTTGCAAAAATGGATATAATGTTTTTTCCAATTTGGGATTAATCCTTCATGCAATGCTTGAACACATAGAACATGGTCTTGGCACAATGAGTTTACATTAAATTTATGAGTGTTGAATGGTTTAGAGGCCTGTAATCAAGTTGCATGCTGATTTGAGAAATTTGCACAAGTTATGAACATGGAAATTGGCCAATTCAAAAGTGAGTTTTTGCCATATTGCAAAATTCGATTCTCCCAAGTCATGAGGTTGTTTGATGAGTTCTTGGACATTTTGGAAAGCTTGGAATGTGTAATACAATCCATATTTGAAATTCAAATTGAAATTCCAAGTGGAAGTGTATGGAAAATGGTCTTGAAGTTAGGTAAAAAACTTGCCTAAAATAGGTCAAATTTTCACTAAGTTAAGAATGGTTTGGCACCCTTGTTCCAAAAATTGTAACTTGAGATACAAGCTTCTTTTGGAAAAACTTTGTGAATCAAAGTTGTAGATTATGCAATAGGCTACAACGTTCATGTTTTTACCTTTGCTTGAATCCAAATGAATCT
Organism: Vicia faba; assembly: GCA_948472305.1. Taxonomy (NCBI): domain Eukaryota; kingdom Viridiplantae; phylum Streptophyta; class Magnoliopsida; order Fabales; family Fabaceae; genus Vicia; species Vicia faba. The sequence continues at coordinate 1,086,348,738 of OX451736.1, forward strand.
TGGTGAGAAAGTGGGGCAAAGTTAGGAAAAAAATAGGGTTTTTCATAACTTAGAAAAATTCTAAGTTATGAAAAATCTCCATTTCAAACCCTAATTTGCATTTCTTGATTTCTTGATGGACAAGTTTCATGATTTGGCATGCTTTGATGAAAAATGAATCTTGACCCTTGATTTTGACCAAAAAGTCAAAGTTTGACTTTTCAGTATACAGTTAAAATTGATCAATTGACTGAGAAATTCAACTGTCAATCTTGTGTATTTGGGATCTTTTGAACTTGTTGAGCATGTCAAGATAATTCCATAGGGTCCTTGAGTCCATATGTGAGCTTGGTTTGCCATTGGCTAAGTCAAACAGTCAAAAATTGCCTTTGTGCAGTCAAAACCCTAAAAATGACCATTTTGCCCTTTTGATGATCTGATCAAATTTCTTGTGGAATTGTGATCCAAACTTGATCAAATGGTCCATGTGAGTTCATAATGTTGATGTGGATCAATTTTCATGAGATTTGACTGTCAATTGGCCACATTTGACTTTTTTCCCCAATATAGTTGATTTCTAGGTCAACTGTCCAATTGACTGGGCAAAATTTGGAATCAAGACTTGAAACTTGGCATGGATAAACTTGGGAGTCCAACATGAAGCATGAAAGTAATATTAGGCATTTTAGGTCAAAATATCTTTGTGCAATCACAAACCCTAATTTGGGTCAACAGTGCAAGGAGAAGTTTTGAGCAGAGGAAACCCTAACTGGATCTTGATCTTCAAGGGTCTTGTGATGAGAAAATGTTGAGGAAATGGGAGGGCAAATTTTGGGGTACAACAGTTGCCCCTGTTCAATCTTCTTGAACCTGAAGAGTTAGATTGGCAAGTTTGCCTTTCGTGACTCGAGGGTAAAAGGAGATTGGACACTAGAATGCCCGAAAATTTGCACTCGCATGTTGAAGTATCAGCAATGTGATGTCGGGAATGGGCTTACAGATGCCATTTGGAGAGATGGTGAATAGGGAGATGGGCTTATAGATTCCATCTGGAGATGCGACAGAACCTTGTCGGGAATGGGCTTATAGATGCCATTTGGAAGTGTTGATCGCATAAGAGATTCCTTAGCGAGAACTTGTGTATTTGAGAAAGACAGATGTTTTCCTGGCTTGTTACAGTTGTTTGATCTTCAATTTCCTCATGCAGATATGCCCTGGCTAGATACAAGAATTGAGTCTGGATATGTGGTCAACAGATATGCCCTGGCTGGATACAGGAGTCGAATCTGGAATTGTGATAGTTGCTAGATATGCCCTGGCTGGATACAGGAATCGAATCTTCGAACTCTTCAGACGTGCCCTGGCTAGATACAGGAATCGAGTCTGGAAATGTGGTCAACAGATATGCCCTGGCTGGATACAAGAGTCGAATCTGGAATTGTGATAGTTGCTAGATATGCCCTGACTGGATACAGGAATAGAATCTTCGAACTCTTCAGACGTGCCCTGGCTAGATACAGGAATCGAGTCCGGAAATATGGTCAACAGATATGCCCTGGCTGGATACAGAAGTCGAATCTGGAATTGTGATAGTTGCTAGATATGCCCTGGCTGGATACAGGAATCGAATCTTTGAACTCTTCAGACGTGCCCTGGCTAGATACAGGAATCGAGTCTGGAAACTGATCACTCTCAGATGTGCCCTGGCTAGATACAGGTATCGAATCTGGAATTGTGACAGTTGAAGGTAGTTGTCTTTGGGATTGTCTTTTTCCCTGTAAAGGCAAAAACATAGGTTGTATGCAATGTCATGATGTATGATATGCATGATGCTATTATGTTCAACATGAGATAGTGTTGTATGCACTTTATCATGTATGTAAGCAAGATGTATGAAAATGTGAAATGTTCATGAATGTATTTTCGTCTTAGGAAAATAAATCCTTGACGATCGGCCGAGGAATTGCTCTGTGGAAGAGATACTTTGCTGAAGTTTTGACGAGAGGCCTGCTGAGGACTTCAATGATGGATTCTGTTGGGGATAATGATGATAAACTCCGCTGGGGATACCAAAGATAAACTCTGCTGGGGAATACCAAAGATAAACTCTGCTGGGGAATACCAAAGATAAACTCCGCTGGGGATTTGAAAGAACTTTGTCGAGGGCGATCTTTCGTGGCAATTAGCTGAGGATAACCCAGTTATAAGCCCTTGTGAGGAACAACTTTGAATAAAGCTCGGGAGAGACGCCCGTATTTTGCAGGGAACAAGCTTCCGGAATCTACTGGAGATAAGCTTTAAGACCTGTCGGGGAATTGAATTCCACTTTCCTGGGGAAACCTTTGGAATTGTACTGGTAAATGGTTCCACTAGGGGTGTCTGTATTTCACCGGGGAACAAACTTAGATCAAGACTGCCGGGGATGCTTGCTGATGAATGCCTATACTCCGCTGGGGAATGTTGTGCCTTTTCAGGATTGACGGGGAACCAACTCTGCTTGGGGAAAGTATTGCTGAATCTTGTCTTATTCTGTGGGGAGTTGAGAGAACTTGATCACATCCTTCAGTTATAATCTACCTTGGTACCTTGGCGGACAAAGCAACCGGACTGCATTAAACAACTCTACATTGCCCCTGTTTCTGATGTCACCTATAATTAGTCTTTTGTTTCATATGTAAATATTTATGAATCAACAATTTAATGTCAAATGCATATATCAAAAATGAACATTGGACGTTCTTCGCAAGACAAAACAGAAAAAGGAAAAACAATGGCAATTTGTATGGACAAGTGAATTTGTATTGATTTGAATTTTGCCTGTGAATAGGGGTTTTTGTACAAGAGGCTGACATCCTAGTAAGAGAATGCCGCCGAATAACATAGAATTTACAATTTTGAAAAGGAAACAAAACAGTTATGTGAACAATCCCACTGGGTTCCAACTCTGCTATCGCCTTTATGTCTTCAAGCGTCTCATCACTTTGCTGCTTGGTTGAAGATGAAGCTGATTGATCGATGCCGAGATCTGAGCCAGATAGTTGATGCCGAATTCTGGATGCAAAGTGATCCAATGAGACATAGTGTTACGCTTTATCCCTAACTTTTTCCTGGACCGCCCTTTCGGGTTTTCAGTCCACCGGGATACCCATTTTGCCCAAGCCGCCTTTTCAGGTTTTCGACTTGTCGGGTGTACAGATTTTTTTTATTTCATCCCTTATTTTTGCCCGAATCCTTTTGGTTCGCCGGGAAGCCCTTATTTTTGCCTAGGTGTGTCAACCTAGCGGGTCTTTTATTCATGCATAGTATCTTTTTACTATGTCTGCATTGGCGGGGTGAGGAAGGTCGTCACCATCCATGGTGGTTAGAATCATGGCTCCTCCTGAGAACACATGTTTAACCACAAATGGCCCTTCGTATGTAGGGGTCCATTTTCCCCGGGGATCACTTTGAGGAAGGATGATGCGTTTGATTACCAGGTCCCCAACTTGATACTCTTGTGGTCTGACTTTCTTGTTAAATGCCCTGATCATCCGTTTTTGGTACGTCTGACCATGACAGATAGCGGTGAGCCTCTTTTCGTCAATCAGGTTTAATTGATCAAGTCGAGTCTGGATCCAGTCATCTTCACTCAAATCTGCATCCTTCATTATCCGGAGAGAGGGTATCTGGACCTCAATTGGCAAGACTGCCTCCATGCCATAGACCAAGGAGAAAGGAGTTACCCCGGTTGACGTCCTTGCTGAGGTACGGTACCCATGAAGAGCAAACGGTAGCATTTTGTGCCAATCTTTATAGGTCACTGTCATCTTCTGCACAATTTTCTTGATATTCTTGTTAGCTGCTTCCACAGCCCCATTCATCTTCGGCCGGTAATGAGAAGAGTTGTGGTGTTGTATCTTAAATTGTTCGCAGAGTTCAGTGATCATCTTGTTATTAAGATTGGTACCATTGTCCGTAATGATTCTTTCCGGGACACCGTACCGACAGATCAGGTTATGCCGGATGAAACGTGCCACGACGCTCTTGGTTACCGTTGCGTAGGAAGCTGCCTCAACCCACTTCGTGAAGTAATCGATCGCCACCAAGATGAAGCGATGCCCATTGAACGCTGTCGGTCGGATCTCCCCGATCATATCAATGCCCCACATTGCAAAAGGCCAAGGTGCCGTCAGGACGTTCAGAGGAACCGGAGGGATGTGCACCTTGTCAGCATAGATTTGACATTTGTGACAAGTTCGAGAGTGTTGGTAACAATCGGCTTCCATTGTGGACCAGAAATATCACTACGCCAAAAATGATTTTTTGTATCACCTAATTTAATATCACTTTTAAAAAAAATGCTATTAAAATGGAAAAAACACATTTATAATAGCACTTTTTAATCGGGCGCTATTATATAATACAGACTATGTAATTTTGATAGCACTTTGTACCAGAACGCTATTATTAAACTTCTTTAAGATAGCATTTTGTATAAAACGCTATTATTTGACTACCTATATAATAGCACTTATTAAAAAGCGCTATGTTATATATAATAATGAATTAATTAATTAATTGATAAAAAAAAAAAAAACACATTTTCCCCCGCACCAAAACCCCAATATCTAAACCCAAACCCATTGCGAAGGAGTAGCACCGTGGCATCACCAACGATCACCAACTTCACTCACTCGCGATAATGGCAATGGACGATTCACATTCATCTCTGTTCAACCTAGGTATTCTCGACACTCTCACCCAAGACGAACTTCACAAAATCCTCGACAGCTACGACGCCTTCTGCAACGCCACACAATCTCTTCTCGGCGGTGCCGGCGACCTCTCATACGGTGCTCAATTTGTTTCCCATGTTCACACCCTATTCGTGATTTTGAGTAGCTGTAATGAGGGTTTGTGAGGTTAAGTTGCAGTTGTGAGTTTGTGGTTAAACTGTTTGATGAAATGCCTAACTGAGTTTTTCATTTCAAAAAACAGATGGAGTTGACTTTAACCAAACAAGATGCCGCTCATTGGGTTTACAGAGGTGAAGGTGCTGCTAATATTTTTGTCTCATACACTGGTTCTTCTCCTTCTTACGTATGTTTATTCTTGTAACTCAATTTTGCTTAATTTAATGTTTATAGTTTAAGGCCAATTTGTATTGTGTTTAGAATTTATTTGAGTTTTTCTTATGACATTAAGCTCTTGTGTCTGTGTTTCCTATTTGGATATCAATGCCTTCTCCCTCATCATAGCCTTCAACTGATCTCTCATGTTCAATTTCCTGATACAACTCTTTTTCCAAGTCCTTGTCTAAATTCCCTGTGCCTAAAACCTTCTGACTTTCTGAGTAGTAAATTGGACAAACCCCACACTCTTTGATTTTTAAAAGGTCACCAAGTTCTCTGCCACTAGTTGTATAAGTTATAATATAGAATTTAAAAGAAACCTTTCTTTCATTCCTTCTGAGTATGGTGTCACAAAGGAATGGATCATACCATACAAAAATATGATCCATTTCCAAATCTGTAACCAGTTTAGGCTTCCACTTAGACTTATTTCCCACTTCCGCCCTTCCATATTCCGAATAGCACTGACATAGGATTCCAACAAAGTATTCACCCTCTTGTGTTATGTTAGATGGAGTAACAACAACTGCTAAAATGAAGCCCACCCAGTTGAGAACGTCAATAGTTAAGGAGGCGTATGTGGTGGATCATTGTTTGAACTGACTTGGAATTCTGTGTCCTGGCAGACATACCTCGGCGCTGTTATAATTGTAGCTGTGGGTTTGGAATCTGTACTTTCTCACTAATACATTGTGAAAGGCAGCACTTTTCATTGTTAACACGGCATCTTCCGTCATGCAGGCAAGGGAGGGTCCATCCAGTTTCATCTTAATGCTATTCGTTATCGAAATGTATTTGTTCTGTCCAATCATGTTTACTGAAAAAGTATTCAAAGTGGATACAGTCGTTAACGACAAGAAGTTGCCAGCCTGAAACTCTTTGATGCTTAAAGGCAGTTCTGGCAGACATTGAAGCTTACTGCAATTGTCTAAAGACTGAACTTCTAGCTCTAAGAGGTCTTTGATGCTAGCAGGCAACTCCTTCACATTGCTTCCATCTAGTCTTAACTCTTGCAATGATGATAAAGAACTAATGTTTGCAGGGAGTTCAAACAAGTTACTACAGTCTTTCAAGTGTAGTAATCTTAGTGAGCTCAGACCATCAAATAAGGCTTTTAACTTTGATTTGGTTACTACACTGCACTTAGAAACCCGAAGTTCAGTAAGTGCCAAGTAAGACAATTCAATCGGTAGACTTGTTAGATTTAAACCTTCTAGATTTAACGAATAAAGCTTGGTCATACCACCAATTGATGGATGCAATATTTCGATTCCTGTATTGCTCAAATCCAACCTTCTTAGTGCATCCGAAGATAATGAAAATTCCTTCAGACCATAGCAACCTTTGACACTGAAGTTTGCTAGAGATTTTAAATGCTTCTCACCCATAAGACTTGGCACTTTTTTGCACCCATCCAGTAGCAAAGTAACAAGTGTGTCCTTAGAAAAAGCAGAAGCCTGAACTTCAAGTAATTCTTCACAACCAGAAAGGCTCAACTGTTTGAGTTCAACTGTTTGAGATCATACCACACATACCTAGGTCAGAAATCATCAATAGTATCTGTAAATGTGTGAGAAATTAGTATTTAAACTTTTGAAATTACATACACAGCTTGAATCACGTTGCATCTGATAGCAACCCACATAATGTGAATGAAGCACACGAGTGTTTAGTAGGCCAAAACATACCTCACAGCCCAAGAGTGTGGAAGGTGTATTCTAACTAAGAGCTGAAAAAGTGTCATGGAAAGATCCTAAGAGGAGCAAGATGGCAGTAAGATATTTGACTGCATTTTCTCCCTGATTAGGTTAAAATGGATGTACAATACATGCGGCGGGTTATTGAGAAGAAGGCAAAGTTTGATATCATGAAACTGAACTGTGTTCTGGTAAGTATTAATTGTTTGTCTTTTTTATAGTAAAAAAATTATGAATGCAATTATGTAAGCTTTCATTGATCATGTTTTGTTAAGCATTATTTTATGGCTAAACGAATTTCTTTTAGAGACATCATTTCTTTTCGACTCCATTTTTATCGTAAATTAATGCTTTTAAAGCCTACAGGTTGCACCGAAGACATTCATTCCTGTTTTATTTGGACATGCAAGTGATGACAAATTCATTCAGCCACACCACTCCGATCTCATCTCTGAATCCTACGCGGTATTAATTTTACAATTATAAGCAGTTTGCATTTTCTCTCTCTTTGATAGCCAAAATATCTAACTTCTGTTTCTGAATTCGTAGGGTGATAAAAATATCATAAAATTTGATGGTGACCACAACTCTTCTCGGCCACAATTCTTTTATGATTCAGTTTCCATTTTCTTCTACAATGTCCTCCGTCCTCCTCAAGTTTCTATTGCTGAAAAGCTCGAGAAATATTATGATTTGGGGGATTTGAAACTCGGTTCCGGCGTGGATGAGGTATTTAGCGTTTCTACTCCGTTGTCTTGAAAAATATAAAAGACACTACAGAAACTAATTTGCTCTTTTTCTTTTTCTTTCCATGCTAGAGCGTATTATATGAGATTCTCTCTAGTCTACGGTCTGCACCTACTGATGCTGCAAGTTCATCTTCTGCATTTCCAACAATATCTGAAACAAATTCAGTTACCGAACTTCTTTCGGAAGCAGCTCCACTGGCTGATGCAGTAGGTTGCCTTATCCCTCTGTCTCCATTATTTTCTTCATAAAACTTTGTTCTGTTTAGTTTATCCATTGCTTGTACTGCAGGAGCCTTTGTTTGAAGAAGATACGAGAGACAAAAATGATGAAGCCGCAAATGTGCAGGTCATCTTTATATAACCGTCTCTGAAATTAATAAATGGTCCGGGAATTATCCTTTACTTAACTTGAACAAAATACTATGAATGACTTTATAGGGTAAGCTAAATGGCCAGATTGAAGATTGTTGCTCATATACAAGCTCGACTAGAGAAAGTTGGGGAAGATGTTCTTCTTTAGGAGGCAGTGATCAAGAATCTTTTGCAGATTTAAGTGCTGATGATAAACACTCTCAGGTTTCTCTCTAGCAGCATAACTAAACTTTGTTTTTTCTTCAAAGCTATTTGTAGCAAAGTTATTGACCCTGAGAAGTTTCACATATGACTGCAAAGTTTCAGGTAATACTTTTATCACTTGGATATGGATCCTTAAAGTTTTGCATGATTATAGTATTAGTGATAGTGTTGTGGGATGCATTTTTTATAATAAATGCAGAAAGTTAGTGATGAGAATCGAGAAAGAGCGTTAAATCCTCAACATCCCTATAGAAAGTCATGTTTAGGGTGTGCTCGTCTTGAAGCTGATATGGTAAGTATGTGTATAAATGTACTATACAATATTATAAAAAAATTTAATTGCTATGTTAATTTGTAAAAATGTATATACAGGTAGAAGAGTCAGAAGTTGGTGAGATAAACCGTAGTCAAGTGTGGAAGGCTGCCCGCGTCAATAAGAGCGGGGTGATTGATAATGAGAATGTTCAAAGAGTTGTGGATCAATGTGTAAGTCGAATTTTAGATGTGACACTATAGATGTTATTTCCAAAATGCTCACATTATAGATGTGACACTTTTTCTATACTCATCATTGTTACCGAATTTGTATTTTGTTAGTTAGTTTGAAGTCATTAAACTCGATTTTCCTTAATTAATTGAGTGTTTGTGTCTTATTTTGATAGAATATCCATTAATTGCAACTTGTATCTAACTATTGGTTATTTCTTTTATACTTATCAATGTCAGGAGAAGTTAACAGAAGCTCTATCTGAAGAAGAGAGACAAGACCTTGGTCCCACAAACATATTGTTTGAGGCTCTTAATCTCCCAAACTACTCTGGACGTGTTAGGACTTATGGTTTTGGGGTATGTTCTAGGGACATATTACCACGCCAAAATCGCCCCACACAAATGGATTTTGAAAAATTGTATGGCTTTTGTAATTCACTCAAAAGTAGATTGGAGGTGCTAGAGAGAGAAAAGATTGAGAGAGATAAGTTGGATAGAGAGAAGCTAGAGAGGCAACAAACTGAAGAAGTGTAAGAAAGGCAACAACCTAAACAAGTGTCAGAGAGGTTGCAACAACCTGAAAAAGTGGCACAGAGGCAACACCTTGAACAAGTGGTAGAAAGGAAACAACCAGAAAAAGTAGCTGAGAGTCGACTACCTAGTGATAAAGGTTTTTTGGTGTTTTGTTTAGAGAATTTGATTGTATGTTTTTGGATTTGGATTGAAGTACTCATAGATGGGCATCTACAAATTTGGCTATGCAAACGCCCTCTTAATATTCTATATGTTATGATATTTGGAAACAATAGGATTTGGTAATTTAAAATGTTATTTGGTATTTGATGGATCATAATATATATGCAATGAGTAACTTAAAGCGTTATTTGTGTTGAATTGAATATAGTTATTTTATATTTACACCAAAAAAAATGATTGTGTAAGAAAAAATATTGTACTGTACTTATTAAAAATATTGTACCAAATATGTACCATTTATTAGCACTTTATTTGAAAGCGCTATCAAACATATGTTATATATTAGCGCTTTTTGTTTAGAGTGCTATAAAAAAACAAACAAAAAACATGCAAAATACTGACTTTGATAGCACTTTAATTAAAACGCTATTATAATTTGGTACTTTAATAGTGCTTTAAAGTGCTATTAAATAAGAAATATTTACAATAGTGGCGCGGTTAATAGCACTTTTAAGCGCTATCAAAAACAAAAAAAAGCGCTATTAAATAGCTTATTTGGCGTAGTGTATCCTGCCCGAAGGATTTTCTTTGCCATGGTGTGTCCACTGAAATGTGTTCCGAATGTACCTTCATGCAGTTCTATCATGATCTTCTCTGCTTCAGCCTTATCCACACAACGCAGTAGAGTCGAATCATGATTCCGTTTGTAGAGAATGTCGTTGTTGATGAAGAATTTTGCCGCAAACCTCCTCATGAACTTCTTGTCATTGACAGATGCACCTTCAGGGTATTCCTGAGCTTCCAAGTACCTCTTCACCTCATGATACCAGGGTTTTTCAGTCACCTTTTCGGCCTCAAGATCGCAGCAGTATGCCGGTTCGTCCAACTTCCAGATAATGATCCGGGGAGCCTCATTGTCCCATTTAACTTTGAACATTGAAGACATCGTAGCTAGTGCGTCCGCTAGCTGATTCTCCTCTCTTGGGAAGTGCTCAAAAGTTATCTCTTCAAAGTGGGGAAGCAAGGTCAACACATACTCCTTGTAAGGAATAAGATTTGGGTGTTTCGTATCCCACTCGCCTTTGATCTGATTGATCACGAGAGCGTAATCTCCGAAGACACTCAGAAATTTGATCCTTAAGTCGATTGCAGCTTGCAGACCCATGATACATGCCTCATATTCTGCCATGTTGTTGGTGCAGTTGAAACATAATCGGGCGGTGAGTGGAGTATGAGTTCCTTTGGGAGATATGATTACAGCGCCGACGCCGTTACCCAAAGCATTGGAGGCTCCGTCAAAATGCATAGACCATCGGGATCCTTCCTCAGGTCCTTCATCCCGTCCAGGTACTTCACAGTCAGTTACCACCATGATATCTTCGTCCGGAAAATCAAAGTTCAATGATTGGTAATCGTCCACAGGTTGGTGTGCCAAATGATCTGCCAGTACACTTCCTTTAATTGCTTTATGAGTTGTATACTGGATATCATATTCTGTCAAGATCATTTTCCATCTCGCTATTCTCCCAGACAGAGCAGGCTTTTCGAATATGTACTTGATGGGATCCATCTTTGAAATCAAAAAAGTAGTGTGAGTCAGCATATACTGTCTCAGCCGGCGAGCAGCCCATACCAGAGCGCATCAAGTTTTCTCGAGCAGTGAGTAATGAGACTCACAGTCGGTAAAATTTTTGCTCAGGTAATAAATAGCGTGCTCTTTTCGGCCAGACTCGTCATGCTGCCCCAGCACACACCCCATTGAATTATCAAGCACTGTCAAGTATAGTATCAAAGGTCTCCCTTCCACTGGTGGCATAAGAATGGGTGGCTCTTGGAGGTACTCCTTTATCTTTTCAAAAGCAGCCTGACACTCATCGTTCCAACGTACCACTTGATCTTTCTTCAGCAATTTGAAGATTGGCTCACAGGTAGCAGTTAGATGTGAGATGAAACGGGCTATGTAATTCAGTCATCCCAGAAAGCCTCTGACTTCTTTCTCTGTCTTTGGAGTCGGCATCTCTTGTATGGCTTTTACCTTGGCAGGGTCCACCTGAATACCTTTATCACTTACAATGAAACCTAGCAATTTTCCGGACCTCACCCCAAAGGTGCATTTGTTGGGATTCAACCTCAGCTTGTATAACTTGAGTCGGTCAAACAGCTTCCTCAGATGATCAAGGTGCTCCTCCTTAGTTTGGGACCTTGCAATCATGTCATCAACATATACCTCAATCTCATGATAGATCATATCATGAAATAAAGCAACCATGGCACGTTGATAGGTTGCCCCAGCATTTTTCAACCCGAATGGCATGACCTTGTAACAGAAGGTGCCCCACTGAGTCACAAAGGTAGTCTTTTCCATATCTTCCGGAGCCATCTTGATCTGATTATACCCTGAAAAACCATCCATGAAGGAGAACACCTTGTGTTGAGCAGTATTGTCGACAAGAACGTCGATGTGAGGTAAGGGGAAGTCATCCTTGGGGCTTGCCCTGTTTAGATCCCTGTAGTCGACACACATTCTGACTTTACCGTCCTTCTTCGGCACTGGCACCACATTGGCAACCCACTGAGGGTAAGAAGTTACTGCTAGAAACCCGGCATCGAATTGTTTCATAACCTCAGCCTTGATCTTTTCGAACATCTCTGGGCGCATACGGCAGACCTTTTGCTTTACCGGAGGGCAGTCTTCCTTGGTTGGCAGGTGATGAACTACAATGTCGGCATCCAAACCAGGCATGTCCTCGTAGGACCAAGCAAATATCTCCATGTAATCATGTAGCATCTGGATCAATCGTTGCTTCACGCTGAGCTCTAGATTGGCACCAATCTTGACCTCTTTCCTATCTGTCTCAGTACCCAGGTTCACTGTTTCCACCGGCTCTTCATGTGGTTGAATAGCCCTCTCTTCTTGGAGTAGCAGTCTTGCGAGTTCACCAGGCACTTCGCAATCATCTTCACCTTTGTCTTCGGCCAAGTTGATCGGATTCTCGAAGTCATAACTGGTGGTAGCAGAGTTGTTACTAGTGAGATCCAGAGTGGATTGAAACCTGTATAAGTGAGTGTGTGTAAATATAGCTGTTTTGCAATATATAACACAGAAAGAAAAAGAGCACAAGATTTGAAATGCAACAAACGTCCAATGTTTTGATTGATGATATATGGAAATTTCATATAAAAAGCCCTCACAAATGGAGCTACGATGCCCCGGGTAGGACACCGAGCCAACAAAGTTTTAACATATTGTTTGTTACAAAATGAAAATCAAAAGAATTAATTACTACGTGACAAATGTGATAGGTGTAAAATCCTTTGCTGTCCAGTAGCTTGGTCCGTTGCTGGTGGTTGGATAGATCCAACTGTCAAACTCTGCTTCCTCTACGTCCTCCTCGATAGCATTCACCCTTGGGTTGGAGATAAACACCGGAGCCTTTCTGATCTTGTCCTTGCGCACTGCCCTCTGAGCCTCTGCAGTAAAGCCCAGCCCAAACTTGTCATTCTTTTGAGTGAAGTCAGGAAGCTGACCCCAATTTGCACATTTGCCTTTCTTGATTACAGCCCGGGCATCCTTCAAGGATGCCATCTTCAACGGAAAGTCTTCTTCAACCACTGTTTCAGCCGATGCCAACGTTGGAGGTACCTCCTCAAAATGTTGAAAGGGGGTTTCAATAAACTCCCCGTCCATCTCGATATACCGGAATGAATTCAAGTGACTAACCATGTATTCCTCCTCACCCTGCACAGTAACAATCTTCCCTTTGACAGGGTATTTGAGCTTTTGGTGTAGAGTGGATGTTACTGCCCCAGCCTTGTGAATCCAGGGTTGACCCAACAAGCAGGAATAAGACGGACGAATATCCATTACATAGAACGTTGAGTCGAAAACTTGGGAACCCACACGAATAGGAATGTCTACTTCACCGTGCACCATCCTCTTAGAACCGTCGAAGGCTCTAACAATGATGTTACTAGGCTTCAATTCCAGACCCTCACAATCCAAGCGATCCAATGCCTTTTTGGGCAAAACATTCAGGGAAGAGCCGGTATCCACTAACACGTGTGCGAGAGTAGTGCCCATGCACTCTATGGAAACATGCAGGGCATCATTGTGATTTTTCCCTTTGGCGGTAAGGTCAGCATCCGAGAACCCCAAACCATTGTCGGCTGTCAAATTGGCCACACAGTCAGTGAATTGATCCGCGGAGGTCTCTTGCGGCACATGGGCCGTTTTCAGAAATGAAATCAGGGCTTTTGCATGGGCCTCTGAGCATAGCAGCAATGATAGCATAGAGATTTTGGAGGGGGTATGCCCCAACTGTTCAACAACATTGAAGTCACTCTTTTTAATGATTTTAAGGATTTCCTCCATTTCTTGTTGGGAGGCTTCAACAGCAGTCTTTTTTGGTGCCTCCATCCTGGCAGGCAAATCGGTAGCAACTTCTTTGCCCCGAGTATCAGAGGACTCGGCGGCAGTAGTAGACACAGGAACTTGATTCGGAACATGCACACTTGTGGGTGTGATGGTAAGAGGTTTTCGGATAACTGGTGGTGAAATGTTAGGCGAGAAGAGCCTGCCACTACGGGTAATCTTGGCGGGACCAGTGATGTTACTGATACTGGTATTGGTGTTGAACTCCTGCTTCACCCCAAGCACATACACGTTTGCCCCATAATGCCATGGAACAGCTTTATCAGACTCCTAGGGGAGAGGCCCCGGAACAGTAATAGTAATGGGTGCAACAGACATAATTTGGACTGGCTTCCTCGGGGGAGCTTTGGTAGGATTGTAAATTGTGACAACAGATATTTCTTCAGCGGAAACAAATGGAACAGCAGTTTTCTTGAACAGAATTTCTTTGCTATCCATCAGGCTTTGGATGCCTGATTTCAGCAGCGGGCAACCGGTGGGGATAACAGCACACAGGAGGCAACCCTTGCTACAACCCAGAAATAAACCGGCTAGTAGTAAGTTCCTCTTAACAGTCAAAAGAGGGGTAGCAACATCATTCACTGAAACATCATACAAATCTTCCTCGATGGCATTTACTCTATGCTGGGGCATAGGAGCAGTTACAACATTTGGTCTCTCAGGCGCTTCAAACTGAATTTCCTTCGCATCGATAAGGTCTTGCACTCTATTTCTCAGGGCCCAGCAATCATCAGTAGTATGCCCGGGGCTATCAGAATGATAAGCACAACGAGCGTTTGGGTTGTACTTAGGAGATGCAGTATTCACGACCTTTGGCGCTTCTTTGATGGTCACCAAGTTGGTTGATAACAGTTGCGGTAAGATTTGTGACAAGGTCATACTCAACCGAGTATACTGTCTCTTGGGCCTTTCACCTCTTTGTTGATTGTACTGCTGAGGAGCAGCAACAGGTTTTGAAATGACCAAAGCATTGACGGCTTGGCAACTTTCCGGCTTGACTTGTCTTCTAGGACCATAGACTGCACTTGCTTCTTTCTTGAAAGGCCTCTTCTCAGTACTTGGGGAGGCAGCATTTTGTATCTTTCCTGACCTGATGCCAGCTTCAATTATTTCTCCTGTCAGAATCAAATCCGTAAACCCAGCGGAGGAGTTACCAACCAAATGATTGAAAAATGGACCAGACAAAGTCCCTAGAAACATATCAACCAGCTCACGATCAGTCAATAAAGGCTGCACCCTGCTAGCCAAATCTCTCCATTTTTGCGCATATTCTTTGAACCCTTCGCCCGCTCGTAGAGACATACCCTGAAGTTGGGTACGCGTAGGAGCGAGATCAGAATTGTATTGATATTGTCTGTAAAATGTTGCTGCTAAATCTTCCCAATGTCGGATACTAGTTCCATCTAGTTGGTAGAACCACTCAAGCTATGACCCCGAAAGGCTATCTTGGAAGAAGTGAATCCAAAGGTTCTTATCTGCCGTGTAAGGTTGGATCTTCCTTACGTACGACCTCAGATGCAGCTTTGGACAGGAAACCCCGTCATATTTGGCAAAGGCAGGCGCCTTAAACTTGTGTGGAATTACTACCCCAGAAGATAACCCCAAATCTCCGAAATCCAGCCCCGGCATATTCTGAATCTCCATGGCGCTCAAGCGGTCCTCCAATTGCTTGTATCTGTCAGCAGCAGGTGGGTATTGTTCGTCATTGTAGTCCGTCTCGTTGTCAGAGACTGCAGGACTATGAGCTCCTCCCCCCTGGGGACTGTCTTTCTCAGCAGAAGAAGTAGTTGGATCAGCTTCATTATGGAGTGTGTTCCCAAATCTGCGTCCGGTGTTGAATAACGCAGTCCTCTTTTTCTTCTTCTTCTTCAGGAGTAGGGTCTTCAACTCTTGCTGACCTTGGGCCAGGCTCAGGACCATTTCTTGAAACTGGGCACTTTGGGCCTGAAGGGCCTTGATTGCTTGCTTACTGGATGAGTCTGGATTCATGATGACTGTTCAAATAAACAGCGAAGAAGATTAAGCAACCTGTGAAATAGGGTACCTGCTATGCATATGGTGCAATGAGATGCGTATGTTTTATGTTTTCAAAGACAAACAAGATTCAACTTTGTAGACAAAAGGGAAACGCACTTCATTAGATTCAAATTTCAAATTGTTCAACAACTTGCCCTCAGGCATTACAGGAATGAAAAATACTGCAAAGGAAATAAAAGCTGTAAAAGGAAATATCCAAAACCCATCAGTGCTCCCATGGCCTCCTCTTCTCAGTGTGGATGTAGTTGTTCAGGACCCGCTCTTCCTCCAATTGCTTAGTCAGCCTCTGGATCTTCTGTTCCTGCTCGTTGAACTTTTCCCGATAGAAATCCCATTCTTCCTTTAGCTGCGCCCAAGATCTCTTCATTGTGTCAAAATCAGTGGGTATCTGAGGAGGGAGGACAGTTGGAGGAACCCCATCTTCATCAGGAGATTCAAGAATGATAGGTCGGACAGCTCCGTACGGCATACCTAACTTCTGAGCACGGATGCGGACCCATTTGCAATAGGGTTCCATTGGTAAAGAAGTCTTTGGTCCCAACTCATGTGGGTCAGCTTTGTGAATTATGTCCCAAGCTTTAATGAATCCATGGCGTAGTTTGTCACTGTCTACCTGAAATTCAAAATGGAAGTGAGGAACCAACATTTCATGAGGCCCTACTCTTCTGGCTCTTCCAAACTGGCGGAGAGCTAAGCATGGATTATAAGAGATTCCTCCTTGGATAGCAATCAACGGAACATTAGGGTATTCTCCGCAACGATCAATAACAGCTACCTCATCCAAACCTCTGAGAGTCCAAGTGATGTCATTATCAGTAAGAGACATTAACATATGAGCCCAACCCTTTCCTTCTTCATTCTTCAGCATAAACTTAGGAAGGTGCGAAATAAACCACCTCACTAGCAAAGGAGCACAACACCACGGAGTTCCCCGTTTTCGAGCAGTACGAGCATAGAGTTGTTGCAGGATATCACCCAAAAGAGTGGGTACAGGATTCCGAGACATGAAGATCCTTATGGCATGGATACTGATAAAGGTGTCAGGATTGGGAAACAATACCAGACCATAGATTAAAAGAGCCAGAATGTCCTCGTACGCCTTGAAGTCCAAGTCATTCCAGAAATCATTAGCTTTGCCAACCAAAAATTTGACCAAAAAGCCCTTAACTCCACTTCTAGTTTCCCAGTTAGCCAATACCTCTTCCTTGGTCAAGGGGAGAATTGCAGCAATCTCTTCAGGCCTAGGAGTCTTTTCCAAACCAGTGAATGGAGTTTGCTCCAAGACAGGGATCCCAAGCAAATAAGAGAATTCTTCCAGGGTAGGAACCAGCTGGAAGTCTTGAAAGGTGAAACAATGATACAGGGGATCATAAAACTGGGTCAGCACACTTATCAGTTGTTGGTCCCATTTTGCAGTGATCAAGCCAAGGAGAGAACCATGCCTGTTGATGAAGGAAGAAGTGTTTGGAATCCTACCAACCAAATCCTTAAGCAAAGTTGGTGGTTGAACAAAGTTGAGTCGGATAGTATTCCGACGCACGGGCATCATGATGTCCTACAAAACAGAGCAAAGATGAAACTTTTTTGTCTTTTAAATGGGTTAGTCCTTTATACAGGATGCATGCAATGGTATGATGGCATGATGCTATGATGAAGCACACCACAAGTATTCACACAGGCAAACATGATAAGGCACACAAGTCACACAAGACAACCCTTAGGTTTAAGGCCAGCATGAAGTTTAGGCATTACCCTCTTTTAGTTTCGTTGGTTAAAACCTGTCCTATCAAAAGTAACCGGGTTCTAGAGGATCTCAAATCATTGACTACCCTCAATCGGTCATAACTCCAGCATCGCAAGCTTTTCTTGCGGCCAAACCCATCGCGAGAGTTTAGCCTCAATGAGTGTAGCATACTGCTACTGTCCTAATGGCCAAGTTTGGTCAATTTAAGGTTCTAAGGTCGGTTGGTGTTTAATGACTCCTTAGAAGACCTATATTCTCCTCATTGCAATACAAGGGATATAGGTACAGACCAAGGTGCCACACCAACGTAGCCACTGCTTCACCCATGTCGGTCTACGCCGGACAGGTCCCTCACAGATTATGCTACCTAAAAAGGGTATTCCCCAGATCCGGGTTAGGATCTATGAAACTCCGATGCAAAAACCCACAAATATAAAAGCAAACAAGGCAAACAATTGAAAACAAAGGTGATCTAAGCCCTAAGGTTACTCCACTTTTAAATACTTTCCCCAGCAGAGTCGCCAGTTCTGTGATACGGTGGGAGAACTGACTATGGTTTTGCATTTGTTTTCGCAAATGTTTCGGTTGAGCAAGAGTCGCCACCGACTTTTTATTTTATCCTAAGAAAAGGTTTAAAAAGCACAGCAAAAACCTTTGAGATTTTTCTTGGGTTCGGGGAGTAGATTATAGAAAGGGAAGGTATTAGCACCCTTTCTATCCATGGTTATCCATGGGCTCTTAGTTACTTGCTTAGATCACTTGCCTTAATTTTCAATTGTTTGAAATGGTGCTTTGTGTGTGTGGGTTTGAAAATGTTTTGAAAAGAAGCCAATGTGGTGGCAATCTTTGTAATGATCCATGTTGGGATGTATACAAAGATGTATGTCTTTTGAAAAGGTTTTCATTTGTTTTTGAAAGTTTGTTTTGAAATTGTTGTGAGGTGTGCTTTAGAAAATAGGCAAGTGTTTTTTTTTTTGCAAGTTTGATTCAAGTAACTAAGAGGTTATCTACTCCTAAATTTCTCAAAGTTTATTGCTATGTTTTAACCCTTTTAACAAGTTTGTTCCACCATTGTATTTGGTGGACAATCTTATGTTAGGATGTGAAAGGGACGGGCGCGGGTCATCGTTTAGACCATAATTGCAATGGTGCCAAGTATTTTTGGGCAATTTTCTTTAAGGGACTTGATCATTTGTTTAGGCAACTTTTTGAAAGCGTCATCGAGGGACTATGATCATTTGATTTATGTTTGTTTTGCCCAAAGAGACCTAACATGCAATATGGCCCATTTATTGAAGGCAACAAGTGGAATACCCTAGGGGTGCAAGTGTGATAAGTGTGGTCCATTTTCATGCTTGTTTATCTTGAAATTAGGTCAAACTACTTTTGTCGTTTTTTAATTCGCATACAAACCCTAATTCTAACATGGTATAATTAGAAAGCAATAAAGTGCGAAAAAAAAAATAAATTTACTAAGCTATTACAACACAATATATGGGAAGGGGGGTACAAATGTTCAAATGGGGATTTTGACAAGGAATTTAAACCTAAACTATTACATCAATATTGAATTATTTACAAGATAATTTAATTGCACAAATTAAATAAAATAAGAATAAATATGCAAGATGCAAAAATGGTTTTTGTATGTATGAAAAAAAGTATTTTTACATGTCAAAATAAACAAAAATAAAAGTATTATTTTTTGGAGTGTTTATGTGTTTTAGGGCAAAACCCTAATTTTATTAAATAAAATGTATTATTTATTTACCATGTACAAATATTTATTTATTATATACAAAAATAAAAATGAAGTATATTTGTCAAAAGGTATTTTTTATATTAAATATTAATAAGAAAAATAAAAGTGTGTATATTTTGTAATTTAACCTAAATTTATTAATATATATATATATATATATATATATATATATATATATATATATATATATATATATATATATATATATATATATATATATATATATATATATATATATATATATATATATATATATATATGTGTGTGTGTGTGTATTATTTTCTAAATATGTATTATATATGCAAATTAATAATATTTAATATTTAATAAAAAAAGTATTTTTTATATAAAATATTTTCAGAAGGTAAAACAAAATAAAAATGAAAATAAAAATGTGTTTGTATATTTTTAGTATTTTTTAATAAAAGTGTATCTATTTATTTATTTATGTATAAAAACTAACCTAAACAAACAAATACCTAATAAATAGGAAAATAGTGCAAAAAATTATTTTTATATTTTTTATATTATGAGGAAAAATAAATAAGTCAAACCAAAAAAAGAAAAGTCAAAAAATCATTAAAATGAACAAAATGGGCTCAGGGGGTGTAGAAGCAAAATCAGGGTGCAAAAAGAAATGTGAAACAGGCCCAGCCCAGAACCAGGTCATCTTCAACCTCAGAACATCTTTTGTTCAAGCAAACACGCGTTTCCTATCTCCAAATTCCTGGACTTTTAAGCAAAACTTTCAACATGAAAAATGTAGAGCATGAGAAGACGAATCCAGTGATATAAAGAACTTGACTTAACTCTCTAAGATGAGGGAGAATTTCTTCTCCCCCAATTCCTGACCTAGTTTTTCATCAATGTTCAGACTCAAAATTCTCTAAGCATACATAATATAAATGAAATCTAATCACATGGGCATGTTAAGGGCTATTATTGTGACATGTTTCCTTCACAAACCTAAAGCTAACAATGCCTATACTGAGAGATAGAACTTCATGAATATACCTGTTCAGTTGGAATCGTGCCTTGCAATTTTAGGGCAAGATGATGATTTGTACAGCTTCCTTGAAGTGTGAGGATGCTATTCCAAGCTTTACTTTGTCTTTAAACCTTTTGAATCGTGTTATAGAACTTCAACTGCAAAACAAGAAAATGAAAATGGTGATGATGCCTGGGAGTGTTACAGGTCGTGTCTTAGGTTTTGGTTAGCTTGCATTGATGGTAGGGAAGGTGTTTGAACTGGTTTGGGCAAGAATGTATGAAAGGATTGAACTAGGGAACTCAATCTGCAGCAAGCCATGTTTTTGTGCAGTTCAAAGGTGATTCTGAGTTTGTGAAGGTATTGAGGATCTTAGGGTCGTGCTTCAGCTTAGGATGAATGTTTGGAATGTGTTTGATAACTTTCTCTAAGCCCTTGTTAACTGATATGAGAGTTGGTATGTCATATGCAATGTTTCTTGAACTTTAAGCAAGCAATGGTCAAGTTGTGCTTCTAGCCTGTACAGGCCCCCGTACTATGCTGCTAAACTTCTCCTTGATCAGTGTGATTAACTCATAAACTTGTGCCAATTAGATTTCCTTTGTACCTTATTGATTTGCTTTAGACATAAAGTGTAATTTTTGCAAAAATGGATATAATGCTTTTTCCAATTTGGGATTAATCCTTCATGCAATGCTTGAACACATAGAACATGGTCTTGGCACAATGAGTTTAAATTAAATTTATGAGTGTTGAATGGTTTATAGGCCTGTAATCAAGTTGCATGCTGATTTGAGAAATTTGCACAAGTTATGAACATGGAAATTGGCCAATTCAAAAGTGAGTTTTTGCCATATTGCAAAATTCGATTCTCTCAAGTCATGAGGTTTTTTGATGAGTTCTTGGACATTTTGGAAAGCTTTGAATGTGTACTACAATCCATCTTTGAAATGAAAATTGAAATTCCAAGTGTAAGTGTATGGAAAATGGTCTTGAAGTTAGGTAAAAAACTTGCCTAAAATAGGTCAAATTATCACTAAGTTAAGAATGGTTTGGCACCCTTGTTCCAAAAATTGTAACTTGAGATACAAGCTTCTTTTGGGAAAACTTTGTGAATCAAAGTTGTAGATTATGCAATAGGATACAACTTTCATGTTTTGACTTTTGCTTGAATCCAAATGAATCTTGGTGAGAAAGTGGGGCAAAGTTAGGAAAAAAATAGGGTTTTTCATAACTTAGAAAATTCTAAGTTATGAAAAATCTCCATTTCAAACCCTAATTTGCATTTCTTGATTTCTTGATGGACAAGTTTCATTATTTGGCATGCTTTGATGAAAAATGAATCTTGACCCTTGATTTTGACCAAAAAGTCAAAGTTTGACTTTTCAGTATACAGTCAAAATTGATCAATTGACTGAGAAATTCAATTGTCAATCTTGTGTATTTGGGATCTTTTGAACTTGTTGAGCATGTCAAGATAATTCCATGGGGTCCTTGAGTCCATATGTGAGCTTGGTTTTCCATTGGCTAAGTCAAACAGTCAAAAATTGCCTTTGTGCAGTCAAAACCCTAAAAATGACCATTTTGCCCTTTTGATGATCTGATCAAATTTCTTGTGGAATTGTGATCCAAACTTGATCAAATGGTCCATGTGAGTTCATAATGTTGATGTGGGTCAATTTTCATGAGATTTGACTGTCAATTGGCCATAGTTGACTTTTTTCCCCAATACAGTTGATTTCTAGGTCAACTGTCCAATTGACTGGGCAAAATTTGGAATCAAGACTTGAAACTTGGCATGGATAAACTTGGGAGTCCAACATGAAGCATGAAAGTCATCTTAGGCATTTTAGGTCAAAATATCTTTGTGCAATCACAAACCCTAATTTGGGTCAACAGTGCAAGGAGAAGTCTTGAGCAGAGGAAACCCTAACTGGATCTTGATCTTCAAGGGTCTTGTGATGAGAAAATGTTGAGGAAATGGGAGGGCAAATTTTGGGGTACAACAGCCACCCTTTGTTATTCGCGTCCCTCTATTTCTGGGACAGTACATATAATACTTTCCATCTCCCTGGTGGAATGATTACCCCTACCTTCTTTGACATAGCGGCCATCATTGGGCTATCGCCAGTAGGAGAAACATATATCCCTGACAACGAAGAACATTCGAGTATAATCGACTTCGAAGTCAAACTAGCAAGTTTTTCCAAGTTTATCAGCCACTACCATGCTGAAGGAGACAGTGTGTCTGATGTAGAACACATTGCTTTCCTTACCCTGTGGCTATCAAGATATGTTTTCTGCAGTAGATCCCTACAGGTAGCCAGTAGATTTATTCCTCTAGCTAGGGATTTGCATGAGAATCGAAGAGTGTGCTTGAGCGAATTTCTGCTAGTTGATCTTTATGAAAGCCTAAGGTCAGCTGTTTCGAGCCTAAAATCTCATACCTCCAAGAATATCCTGTTAGCTGGCCCTTTTTGGTTACTTCAACTATGGCTAAATGCCATGTTCGAACCTTCCTTGTCAACTGCCAACACCATTGACGAACAAGATCCTGAAATAACTGATAGAATAGTCGAAGGCACTAGGCTGCGAAGATTAACTCCAAATGACGACAAGGATGACTTCAAAGTCCTATTCTCGAAGTACATCATGATATTCTCTAAGAGGCATAAGTTCGAAGAGACCATGGAGCCTTTTGCTTCGAGGGCTCATGGACCTTCATGGTTCACCATGGCTCTCTCAGAAGCTGTCAAGAGCAAGGAGATTCAAGATGTATGGAGAGCCTTTTTGCTACCTAGACTCATTTCTTCAAGAATAACTCCTGCCAAGAATAAGATTTTCCTTTTCGCTTACCAGCCAAATTTTGTTTCGAGACAGTTTGGCTTGTGCCAACTAATTCCTGAACCCTTATTTCAAACTGAGAGTGCCATTACCTCTGGGCGAACCTTCAAGGAACGGGAAGCCAAATTACAGCAAGAACAATACCAAGGCTTTGCCCAGTTTGAGCTAATAACCTTCGAGCCTACCCATCTTACAGCTAAGGGGTTTCTGGAATGGTGGACCAAGTTTTATCAAACTTATATGTTCGATACTCTTACAATTCAGCAGAAACTAATTGATGCCTTCGATGTGCAGGTACCAACCAAGAAAGGTATGTTCACTCATGCCAAAGAGATTAAATCTTTTCAAAATTATTTCGAAACTACTTATGATCCCACACACTTGGAATCCACTGTGCATCAAGCGGCTGAGACCTTGAAGGAAAAATTCAAAGAAAAAGTTTCTAAGTTAAAACTTCCTTCAGGGTTGTCACCTGAAGATAGGTATAGGTTGGCATTCGAAATGCATCCACCTAAATTTCCTAGATTACCTACCTCAGAACTGGCTCTGGCTTGGTTTCCCCCATACCCTTGGTGGTTCACTTGCAAAGAGATGTTCAAACATCTTCAAAAGAAACCAAAGCCATCTGAGACTGTGACATGGGCTCGACACTGGCTCCACGATTTCCCAGGACACCTTCGTTACGACCTTTCTGCCATGTCGATTAAATCTGATCAAGGCACAGGTGCGAATGCTTGGGAAAATCCCAAACGTTTTTCATTTTTCATATCTTTAACCTTTGCTTTAATTGTTTCGATTTTCAGCCATCAGGATAAAGACAGCCGCTTCGAAGTCGAAAGAAGGGAGTGCCTCTCAAGCCTCTATCGAAACCACTGACAATGTGACTCCCTCTGAAACAACAACCATTGCTGCAACAACAACAACAATACCAACAACAACCAGTGTTCCAACTCCACAGGTAATCACTTAGCCTTGATGTTTCGAATTCACTAATGTTTCATGATTTGCATCTAACTCTTTGTTTAAATCTTTTCAGACCAACAAACTTCCGCCTACTACTCCAAAGAAACGAAAATCAAACACCACTGGGGAAGATCCCAAGGCTGGCGGAAACTTACCAACTGCTTCGAAGAAGAAGCAGAAGAAGGATATTTCGAAAAATATCGTACCAACTAGTATCTCTGGACTTGATTCCAGGGATGCTGCTCCCTCACCCAAATCCAAAATTCCATCTTCGACCTCCAACGTAATGTTGGAACGCATAGCTAGCAACCTCTCTTCCGAGAGCCCACAGGTAAATTGAACTTTAAACTTTTTTGGAAATAATTTCTCATTACCTTGGTGCATGCTTTTAATATTCTTTCGCTCCTTGCAGAATATCTTAAATCCAGCTTCCACTACTTCGACCTCACCATCAAAAGCTGCTGCTCCACTCAACTCTTCCCCTCAAGGAGACTCCAGCAACCTTGTACAGAACAAAGGTTCCTCCAATATGGCGGTTATGGCTGGGGCTTCTGAGCATCAGGATGATCAGAGTACTTCCCCTCCTCTGAAAGAGACAAATGAAACACCACTCCATGAATCTGCAGAGGCTTTGCAACGAACTTCTCTTCAAAAGTCCCCTCTTGAAACCCTTCAAGAGGACCCAAAGGATACTCATGCTGAAGAAGAGAAAGCTGATTCTGGCCAAAGAAACGAAGAATCTGCAGACGAAGAGTCTGAGGAGGAGGATGCCAATGATGGTTCGACTGCTGGGACAGAGTCCAATGCAAATAGCAGCAAAAAAGAAGACATCGAAGTGGTGGACTTTGATGACGATGAAGAAGATCATGAGCACGAAACGAATGAAGGGGATGGTGACACAACCAACAAACCCATGGAGGTTGAAATGGACGTGACTCTCCTACGTGTGGAACTCCCTCAACCATCTTTGTCTCGAATGACTGACGAGGAGCTTACAATCCTGAGACGAAATGACCCTATTGGGTACATGAAGGCGAAGCTGGCTCAAAGGGACATTCCACTTGCTAGGGCTGGCACAAGTTCGACTAGCTATCCTCTTCCCACAGATGAAAGAATTGTACTTCTTAATAAGATCAGGAAAACAATTCTTAATGTGGATATATTCGAAGTGCTCAAACAAGATAGCACTGCTTGCTACACTATGAAGGAGTTGCTTACAAAAGTCAACCTTGCTACGTGCTCCTTGCCAGTTAGTACTATCTTGTTCAATCTTCAGTCTTTGCTGGACAACGTAACTGGTTACCTTCTCCAAGATGAATCTGCTGCCAGGAAGGTTCAAGAAAAACGCATTGCAATGGATGCTGCTTATGAACAAGCTTTGAAACTCTCTCAAGAAGCTGAGGATCAAGCTATGCATCTAAAGCAAGCAAAAACTGATTATGAGGCTCGAGCTGAGTCCATCCTTCTCTGGGAAAGGCAGATCCAAGAACTTCAACAGAAGGTTAAAGAGGCTAAAGAACAACAAATAGCCTTCGAAACCAATACTGCTGGTAACCAATTCGAAGAGCTTCTCAACCAGGGGCTTGCAGAAATGGAAACTGTAGAACAACTCAAGGGAGAAGTGGCAACCTTGGAAGGAGCCAGACGTTTCGCTCAACAGAGACTTGAATCTTTTCGAAGCACTTTCAACAGACTGAAGAATAATTCTTATTTCTAAATTTCAATGTTTATTTGATTACAATTTTGTTTTTTTTATATGTAATATTCGAACAACGCCATTTTGGCATCTCATCTTGCCATTTTGGCATTTTTATAATATTTTGGTTAAGTTGTTACTATTCGAATCTCCTGCAGGCATGGCTTATATTTCTTTAAATATTTCCAATTAACCTTTAGGATACGCTTATCATCCGTCAGTTCTTCAATTTCATATGCATTATTTGAGAATACCCTTAGTATTCGAAAAGGCCCTTCCCAATGAGGTGACCATTTACCTAATGCTTTATTTTTCTTGTCCATGGGCAATATGACTTTCCAGACTAAGTCATTAATAATGAATGCTTTTTTCTTCACCCTTTTGTTATACGTCCTGGCCACTCTTTCTTTTTGTCTCATCAAGATTTCCAATGCATGTAATCTGACTTCGTCCAACTCAACTAATTCATTCATCATCATTTCCCAATATAATGCAGCTGGGATTTCGTTTTGTCTTTGAATTCGAACTGATTGTAGATGAATTTCTACTGGCAGCACTGCATCATGACCAAATGTGAGTTGGAAAGGCGTAGTGTTAGTAGCTTCCTTAGGAGATGTTCTACAGGCCCATAATATTTGGTCCAAAGTTTTGTGCCAGTTCCTTGGCTTTTTACCAATATGTTTCTTGATTAACCCTATTATCACTTTATTGGCTGCTTCGACTTGACCGTTTGCTTGAGCATAATATGGCGTTGATGTTAGTAATCTAAACCCCATTTCTTGGGCAAATTCTTGCATTTTTCTACCAGTAAACACAGAGCCTTAGTCTGTGGTTATGCTCTCTGGCAATCCGAACCTATAGATAATGTGTTTCTGTATAAACTCAATAATAGCCTCTTGATCAGCAACTATTAATGGTACAGCTTCGATCCACTTGGTAAAATAATCTATTCCTACCAAGATATATTTCTGTCCTTTGGACGAAGCAGGATTTATTTCTCCTATCAAATCCAATGCCCATCCTCTAAATGGCCATGGTTTGATGATTGAATGCAACTCACTTGCAGGGGCATGTTAAATACTTGCATGCTTCTGACATTCCTCACATCCTTTAGCAAAGTCTATACAATCTTTGAGCATGCTAGGCCAATACATGCCATATCGAAACAACAGCCATTTCATTTTATGACCTGCTTGATGTGCCCCACATGCCCCATTGTGGACTTCTGACAATGCTAAGTATGCCTCACTTTCTCCTAGGCATTTCAATAATACGCCCTCTTGGGTCTTCTTGAACAATTCGTTCCCCATGAGGAGATATGATAATGCTCTGTATTTTGTCTTTCTATCCACATTCAGAGTTGGGTTTGCTAAATAACTCACCAGTGGACTTCGCCAATCTGCATCTGATAAAGTGTTTATGGCTAATATTTCGAACTGATGTTTCTCAGCATATCCCAATTTCATACTTTCTAGATCTGATGGTGTGAATCTAGTAGCCATAACTTTTCCTCTTAATTCAACTAAATCCTCAAAGTTCCTAACAGAAACTTTATAACCCGAAGCCAACTGTGCTAAGTCATTTGCTTCTTGGTTCTCTATTCTTGGTATGTGTTGAATATCCATGTATTCAAATTTCCTAAGTAGCCTGTTGAATATGACGAAGTATATCATCAAGTTTTCCTTTATGCATTTATACTCCTTTGTAATTTGTTTGACCACTAATTTTGAGTCTCCTTTAATTTCGACTCTAGTTGCCCCCAATTCCAACAAAGCTTCAAGTCCAACAATGAGCGCTTCATACTCAGCTTCGTTGTTCGAGCAACGAGGACCATCTAATTTATACTTGAATTTTGTTGGAATTCCTTCAGGAGAAATTAGAAGGACTCCAACACCACTTCCATTCCTGTGGGTTGAACCATCAAAGTACAATTTCCATGGTTGTATTTTAACGTAACTCATGACAGTCTGCTCAACCAATGAATGGTCCACAATGAAGTCAGAAATCACTTGACCTTTCACAGCTTTTAAAGGCATGAAAGTCAAAGAATATTCTGTTAAGGCTAAAGCCCATTTACCAACTCTGCTATGCATTATTGGTTTTGAAAGCATGTGTTTAATGACATCAAAATGAGATGAAACATAAACATCAACAGGATTTATATAATACTTGAGTTTCATACAAGAGAAATACAAACAGAGACATAACTTTTCTAAATTTCTATATCTGGTCTCTGCATCATTTAGTACTCTACTTAAATAGTATATGGCTCTTTCGATACCATTGCTATCTTCTTGTGCCAACATACTACCTATACTAACTTCAGAGGCAGATATGTACAATCTCATGGGCTTCCCCCATGAAGGTGGAGACAGGATAGGAGGCTGAGAGAGGTATCTTTTTATCCTGTCAAATGCCTCCTGATGGGCTTCGTTCCATTCGAAGGCTTGGCCTTGCTTTAGACGAAGCAATGGAGAGAAAGCTTGGGTTCTTCCACTCAGATTCGAAATGAATCTTCTGAGGAAATTAATCTTCCCTAGCAGAGATTGCAGCTCCCTTTTTGACGTAGGTGCTTTCGTCTCCATTATGGCTTTGGTTTTGTTCTGGTTGATCTCAATCCCTTTCTTGTGAACCATAAAACCAAGGAAATCTCCAGCCTGCACAAAAAATGCACATTTAAGGGGATTCATCTTTAAGCCATGTTTTCTCATTCGTTCGAATGATTGGCTCAAATGATGCAAATGTGTTTCTGCAGATATAGATTTGATGACTATATCATCAATATACACCTGCATGAAGGTTTCAATGAAATCATGAAAAATCAAATTCATTGCCCTTTGATAAGTTGCCCCAGCGTTCTTTAAACCAAAAGGCATCACCACCCATTCGTAGGTGCCTAAGGCTCCTGGGCAACGAAATGTTGTCTTTGCAACATCTTCTTCAGCGATGAAAATCTGATTATACCCAGAGTATCCATCTAACATACTCAAGTATTCGAACCCTACAGCAGAGTCTACTAGCATTTCTGCCACAGGCATGGAGTACTCATCTTTAGGGGTTGCAGTGTTTAAATCCCTAAAATCTATGCAAATTCTTAAAGAACCATTTTTCTTAATAACAGGTACTATATTTGCTAACGATTCTACGTACCTTGTGGTTCTGATGAATTTGCAACGCAGCAACCTTTCGATCTCAGCTTTAATCTTCGTGAGAACCGCTGGTGCGAATCTTCTGGGAGTTTGTTTAATGGGCTTCTTGCCATCTTTGATTGGCAGTCTGTGTTTGACCAACTCCCTCTTTAAACCAGGAATTTCGTCATAATCCCATGCGAAGCAATCTTCGTTTTTCTTGAGGACTTCGATTACTTCCTGCTTGAGGCCTGGGCTAAGTTTTGCACTTATGTAGGTTATTCTTTTCGTTTTTTCATCCCCTAAGTTGACTTCTTCGAGTGGATCCTGTGCCAACATTTTGGCACCTGAGTCTATGGGGTCCCTTTCGAAGCCTAAGGGTTCTTTATCGTAGATGGCATCCAACCTTTGATCCATCTCAAATTCTTTGAAGGGTGAGCATTTCGAGCCATCCCCACTTACTTCGTTCATCTTTACAGTTAATTTATTTATTTCAGCCTCTAAGGCCGCCTTTGATTCGTTCTCAGCCATATAGGCCGAAATCCTTTCAAAAAAGGTGGACTCAGTCATAGATAAGGTTGTCGAAGTCCCAGCCTGCTGGCCGTCTTTGTATAGTGCTTTCGACTCCCTCTTCTTCACTGATTATTCTTCTATCCCAGTAAAGGCCATCATGGCGAAGGGTCATGTAGTAGTGGGCGTTTCTGGTTTCGTTGATCTCATCATTTGGAACAGACGGAGCAATCTTTGCCAGATGTTTATCATAATTCCTTTTGTCAACTAAATTGACTGTTGACATGAAGTAACTCTGGTCTGCTTCGATGTTTTCCACGATCCAATCATCTCTCCATAGAACTAATCGCTGGTGCATTGACGAAGGAACTGCCCCTACGCCATGGATCCACTCCCTTCCCAGCAATAAGTTGTAGTTGGCCTTGGCTTCGATCACCATAAACATGGTGGGCCTACAGCTTGAGCCTATTGTCAATTCCAACTAGACCACTCCCAGTGTTTTGCCCACTTTCCCCTCATAATTGGACAGAACCATATTATGGGGCTTGATGTCTCCTTCGCGGATCTCTAATCTTTTCAGCATGAAGTGGGGTATCAAATTGACTGCAGCACCCCCATCCACTAGAACCTTATTCACACCATGGGCACCAACTTTTGCCCGAATAAATAGTGGCTTAAGATGGTTCTTCATAGCAGGTTCTGGACGTTCGAAGAATGCATTTTGCTCCTCGACAGCCCCATTGTCCATCACATAGTAGCACACAGGCCTATGCTTCACCAAATCTGTGGTATCTTCTTCCTCATATTCATCAATTTCGGTTTCCTGCCCAAATTCACAGGGAAGCACAGATACCACGTTGCAGTTTAGGTTGAAAGAAGACTCCCCCTCCGATTCGAAGTTATCTGTTATCATATCTTCGTCTTCTTCTAGGCCTGGAGTGTATTCCTTTGGTTCATCTAGTTGCACTTCAGAGAAAAGCCTCCTATTAACTGGAGGTTTGTCTTCAGTTTGATTTTTTGGTTTGTTGGTGCTAGATTCACCTTGGTTCTTTGTTGAAGTGACCCCTTTGTTTGCCACAGCTTCCCTCTCAGCCTTTCGAATCCTTTGTTGCCTGCGCCACTAGGATCTCGACATGGGGTTCCTTCCTTTGTAGTTTTCTAATCTTACCTCTTCACTTTTTGCTATGTTGAATTGCCTTCTGTATGTCATAGCATGGCATGCATTTCGTTCGGTGTTTCTCCATCTGTCTTTGCCTTTGTCATTTCTGACTTGCAACCATCTGTCGGTTGGCACTTCAGCAGGGAGTTTGAAAGTCACTCTTCGAGCAGCCTTGGGATGAGGACTATCAGGCCGTCGTTGTTTGTGTCTGCTATCGAAACGTGGGCCCATCT
Source organism: Vicia faba (assembly GCA_948472305.1). NCBI lineage: Eukaryota > Viridiplantae > Streptophyta > Magnoliopsida > Fabales > Fabaceae > Vicia > Vicia faba. The sequence continues at coordinate 1,086,379,531 of OX451736.1, forward strand.
GAACATTTTCTTGATGGTTCCAGCAAGGGGCGAAGGGAATCGTTTCGAAGGCTCTGGCCATGCTTTGATCATACACAGCGGAACACCTTGGGCAAATCAAGCACTTGGTTGCCCCTTTGTAGCAGCGAAACACAAATTCCAGCAAACTTTCTCCAGCCTTAGGATAACACCTGAACAGCTGGTTATCCTGGCGTCAATTGTTGCCAGTTCGAGCCCTCTGAACTCTCTCGAAATTCGCAGCGATTCTCTGATTGCAGAGGATGCTGCACATAGGGCACAGTATCATGCCTGTATCTCCCTTGTGGCATGTTATGAGGTAATCCTTGAGACTAGCATCTCCAGCGTGATTATCCTCCATTTTATACTTCTCTTTTTCTAAGTATCTTTCTACCTCCTCCATCTCAGAGTGAGGTATTTCCATGTCCACCATGTTTACCTCAACATCTTCCCCCTTAGCTTCATCATCTCCCCATCCTGTGGGCTTTATATCTTCAGTGTGGACCTTCGAACTCTCTGGGGCAGAATATTTGACCAAATAGTCAAATTTTCCACTGGGTTCCCCTAGAGCGTCCCATATTTCCTTCTGAGGGGAAGTTGGCTTCGTGATTTGGACTCTCTCCAATTCTAGCCTCAGGCCTTTAGTGACCTGTGTTAACTCTTGGTTTTGATTTTACTGGCCTTCAGTAGCCTGGGTTTCTTTTGCAACAGCTACAGGTGCTGCTTCAATCGAAGTCTCTGGTATCTTCTAGATGTCTTCAGTGACCTCCTCATCGACTTCGATCATCCCCAGCTTTCGTTTTCAGTACCTTTCTCTCCTATTGGGGCATCACTTTGGTCAGCTTCCACCATGTTAATCTCTCCAATGCATGCAGGCTCGGAGTAGTTGGTGTCTGCCACGTCCAAAGGATCTTCGTCCACTTTCATCTTTGCTTTATCAGCAAACTTCAGTCTGCCATCCTTGATTGCATTCTGAATTAGGTCCCTGAAAAGAAAACACTGTGAGGTTTTGTGACCTAGGAAACTATGATATTTGCAAAATCCTCTCTTCTTTCTTTGATCTAAAGGAGGTATTTTGACATTTGATGGCACAATGAGTTGGCCGTCTTTGACAAGTAAATCAAAAATCTCGTCACATTTAGTGACATCGAAGGTATAGACCTTCTTTGGGAATTTGTCACTTTTCTCATTTCCAACAATCTCTTTCCCTTTTGTGGGGACTAATAACTTGCAGGAGTAAGGTGGTGCCTGTTTTAATTCAGCGAGGTCGATTTCGACCTCTTCGCATTCGAATTCAGGATAATCTTCTGCTTCCTCAGTTCCAACATAGGAGATCCTTTCCTTCTTGTTATTTTTGAAGACTCTGGCCTTTTCGGCCTTTAGCCTTTCGACCTGTCGAACCATATCGGCTAACTGAGCCATGTCCCTCAAATATTGAGTGTCTAGTTTCTTTTGAATAGAGTAATCCAAGCCACCAGCGGCCATTTCGACTAACTCATGTTCAGGCACTACTGTGTAACATCTGGATTTCAAAAGCCTAAATCTATTCAGATAATCATCTATGGGTTCGGTGAACTTTCTCTTGACACTGGCTAATTCCTTCAAGCTTATTTTCGACTGTCCCATGTAAAATTGTTCATGGAATAATCTCTCCAAAAGAGCCCAAGTATCAATGGACCCAGGAGGCAAAGTGGTGAACCATGTGAAGGCGTTTTTAGTCAAGGAACTTGGGAAATATTTGATCCTGAGATCTTCATTATTGGCTATATCTCCCGCTTCGGTTAGATATCTGGCTATATGTTCGACTGTTGACTCATTGGTATCCCCAGCGAACTTTGTAAACTTAGGGATTTTATATCCCCTTGGCAAATCAGTATGCATTATGCAATCTAATATAGGAGAAGCATAATTTGGCCTTCTCATTCCTGTGTTGAGGCCATTCTGGGCCATGACTCTCTCTATCATGGTGGTTAGATTGTTTTCTGCCAAGATGTTATCGTTTCGAATTCTATGAACGACAGCATCAGCATCTTGATTTCGACCCACCATGACAACCCCCCTAGGTTGTTCTTCTCAAAACTCTGGGACTTCCAGCCTTTCGACCCTTGCCCCTGGTTCCATAATTTCTCTTTGTGGGCCTGGGATTATTGGGGCTTCTAGCCTTTGTGCCCTTGCCCCCAAGTTAACTTCTTCTCTAGGTGGTCTATAGTTTGGTTCGTTAACAATTTGTTCCATAACAGGCATGTTTGCTCGAACTCCCGCCTGATTCTGCCTACGCCTCTCTGGGGGAGCAAAGAAATATGTTATTCGACTCATGTTATCAGCGTTTTCTCTGTTTGTCACAGTCACATTTTGTACTATTGGGGCAAATATTTCCTGCATAGTTTGTGCTAACACCCCTATCATATTATGGTTACTGTCATCCATCAATTGCCTAAAGGCCAACTGGTTTTCTGTGGTTAAAATAGGCATTGTGCTATAACCCACTGACCCTTGGTTATTTGTCATAAACTGATTCGCCCCAGACCCAGACCCTAATTGTGGTGATGAGTTCGATGTGGAATTGTGTAAACCTGCCATAAAGGATGTTGGCATTCCATAAGAGGAGTTTCTGGTTCTATTACCATCGAAACCGGGTGGTCTAGTTAGTGGAGTGGCGAAATGGGTTTGTGTCCCTGATGGTGGAACAAATCCCCTAGGATAACCAATGGTTCCAGTATTTCCTAAGATCGAACTATTAGTTGATATGCCACTTACTCCATTAGTGGCTATATTACTGGTTGAAGATGCAACAGACTGTGCATTCGAAGGGGTCACATTAGATGTTCCCATCGAAGCGGACACATTAGTGCCTATTGTATGTGGGGCATTTTGTTCCCCTTGTTGATTGTCAGAATTAGACATCTTGTTTAAACGTTTTCTTCTGGATAAGGGTTGGTTGTTGTTGGTTATTCTACCACTTCTTAGGTTCATAAAACAGCAAACTTATCACTCAGAGGGTATTTTTATAATGGTTACGTCTCAACAATCTTTATTTCTGTTCTAAATTCTATAATGTCCAACGATTGGTCCCACCGGGTGTGCCAATTTGTTTCCAGTGATTTCTGGTAAACAACCGCTAGTCCTCCAAACTATCAAATAAACTTACTGACTGTTATTCAATTCCTCTGGTAACTCGCAGGATCGACTAGATTGATCCTAGGACGTGTTGGTCATTAGGGTAACTCTCATGATCGAACAGGTATTCATGGTTGGTATTTAGAATGTTGTGTAGGTGTTTAACTTATTTCAATTTTCTCTTAAAGATCTAAAGGTGTAATCAAAATATATGTGCGCGAAACTAAATTGCATGAATAAAGGTTAATTGTAAAGATATGTAAAACTGCATAAAAGACAAGTAAATGACTTCGAATTATAAAAACAGTTAATGTAAAAGATGCTCTGGAGTGTAAAAGATTCGAATTATGAAGAAAGCGTTTAATGCAAGAAAACTGTAAAATTGCTTTGAATGAAAAAGGTGTTCGAAGGGTAAAAACTTGAAGATAAAGACATGAAATGTATAACAGTTTCTGAAATGTAAAATATTTGAAATGGAAAAACAGCATTTAAATGTAAGGCATTAGTGAAAAGATTTCGAATAAAAAGACTTTAGATGTAAAAACTTGTAAATGGTATTTGACAAAAAGATAAAGGAAAGTACTGGAAATGATAAAGGGTTTTCACTAAATCATAAATATGTGGTGTTATCATACGTACATTGCTCTTGCATTCGTTTCCCTAGCCATGTGGTAATTTGAATGTTTACTGAGTATTTTTGTACAATAGATATGACACACGAAATCCTAATGCTAAGACTTCTATTTATACTACTGCCTCTCTCTTGCTTCCACGTGTCTTCGAATGCTCCAGCGCATATATTTCAAATTTCGAACATCCCGCATGCATTTGAATTTCAAATGTTTTGGAACTTCTTCGCTTCGAACGCACTTCTTTAGACACAACCTTGTTATCATTTCGAGACTTCTTTGGATATATTCCCATAATTGCCACTCGAAACTCCAAGCTTTGATATGCTCATTCGAAACACTGCTTCTGCTATTTCGAAACATGACGCTTTGTTTCATTTCGATCGAAACGTCCAATTTGTTTGGCTTCTAATAATATTATCAAAATCTTCAGCCAACAAATTTCCAACAGGTGACGAAGGAATTTTTGATGACGGTCGTAACTTCCAGCAGGTGATGAAGGAAATTTTGGACGCCCGTGCAACTTGAAATGTAATTTGTTTTGGAGAAACATGCCCTTGAAATACCTGTAATGATATGCATGCCATGTTTATGCGATGTTTTCAAGAATCTCGCGGGATAAACATAAGAAAATGTTTGAATTTTGATTGTAACTTTGATCAAAGAACTCCGTATCGTTGAATGTCCTTCTACGAGAATTAAGCTCACCATGTCGAGTGGGTCATAGCCTATGACTCAAGTTATCATGCTTTGGTCTTTTGATGGCATTGACTAGAGGAAAATAGATCCCCTTGCCCCTTGCTAGACGACTGGTTCATCATAGCTTGCATCACAGACCCTTGAGATCCTTGAAATGGTTAAGGAAATGCTATGGCATGATGTCATGATGTGTATGCTATGCACCCATCAAAAGTGTAAGGTGATGAAGACAAATGAGTCTTGTAAGAAGTCCAGGTTATTGGATAATGACTACAAACAAGTCCTGCAAGGAATTCACGTCGTTAGATAATAAATGCAAATAAGTCACACAAGTAGACTTAGGTTCAAAGGCTTATATGAGGTTTAAAGGTAAGTACCCTTTTGAATTTTAGTTGGTTTAACCTGTCTTAGAAAAGTAACCGGGTTCTAAGAAGTCTCAATATCACTGATCTTTCTTTATCATACATTGTTTCAGCTCAGGCGATCTTTTCTCGCGGCCGAAATATCCCGAAAGTCTGATCTTAATGAGTGTAGCATCGAGTATCAACCAATCCTCAGCTTTATACCGAGGCCGGCTATCTCACTACTTTTTAATGGACAAGTTTGTTCAACTAAAGTTCTAAGGTCCGTTAGTGCTTTATGACACCACACAGTGACCTCGTATTCTCCTTAATTTAACACAAGGGATACTGGTACCAATAAATGTATCACACTAACACAACCATCGCTTCAACCATATCGGTCTATGCCATACAGTCTCCACAATCTATTTCCGCTTACCTAAAAGGTGCCCCATATCCGGGTGTAGGATCTCTTAGTAACAACCCAAACAAACCCTCAAAAGTAAAGCATACAAAACACATAATGTAAAGCAATTTAAAAATGAACAAAGCTCTAAGGTAACCCCAATTTTTAATATTCCCCAGCAGAGTCGCCAGTTCTGTGATACGGTGGCAGAATCGACTATTATACTGGTTTTGCATTTGTATTCATAAATGTTGCGATAAGCAAGAGTCGCCACTGACTTTTCTTTTATCCAACAAAGCAAAGGGTGAAAAGAACAGAAAAAGACCTTTCGAGATTATTTCTGAGTAAGGGAGGCAGATTATGGAAAGGGAAGGTGTTAGCACCCTTTCCATCTGTAGTTATCTACGGGATCTTAGATGCTAGCTCATTTAAATAAATACATTGTGCTTTGTGTTTTTGAAAAGTATTTTAGAAGAAAGCGCCTTAGTACGAAAAACTTTGTAATGTTTCTCGGATTGATAGAGAACGTATACAAAGTGTTTTGAAAAATGTTTTTGAAAGAGTTTTGTGTATGTGTAAAAGTTTGTTTTATTTTGAGCAAGCATCTAAGAACTATCTACTATACTCGAAAGGTTGTTTTTTTCCACTTTTCCTTTAGACAGTATTATCCTACTATTAGTGAGTAGGTAGCCCTAGTCGTTGGATGTTTGAAGGACATTTATACAGTCACAAAGGCAACTGGGCAAGAAACTTTAGTAACTACCCTAGGGTTTTTAAGATCATACCGAGGCAATGTCGAGAGGGTCATCGAGGGACTTGTGATCTTTAAACCAGAGGGTAGCCACTAAAATCACTCATGTTTCAAGAGATGTGATTGTTTTTCCAAAGGCAACCAAAGTGGGGGTACCCTAGAGGTGCGCATGTGCAATTGGGTTTGTATTCAGTTATTTTTGTCTTTGCATTAGGTTTGCTAGTGTTTTATTTGTTATTCTTGCCATACAATCATATTAGTCATGCATCTAAACAGTTAATAGTTTGCAGTAATTAAAAGTGCAGAAATATAAAATCTAACTATTACAAGACTTCGGGGAAGGGGATTATTACAAGTCCAAAACTTGGGGAAAATAAAGAAAGCAGTAAAGTAAAAAGTCATAATTATAGTCTATTACATCCCATAAGCAAATACATTAATATCAAAATAAAGTAGAAATATCAAACGCACGCGAAATGAAAAAGACGTATAAAACCTAAGTGAAAGGAAATCTTTTTGTTTTTTTTTTGTTTTATGTAAGAAAATTTTTAATTGATAATTAATTAAATAATCTAGATCTAAAGAAAAAATGTTAATTATTAAAGAAAATTAAAATTTAAAAAGAAATTAATTCTAAGTTTTTTTGTATTTTTATTATGAATAAAAGAAATTAAATGAATTAAATCCTAGGTCTATTTATTTTTAAATTAAATAAAAGGTTAAAGTTATTATTTGCAATGTTAATTTAATCAAAAAAATACTAATCTAATATTTTTATGATTTTTATTTTTATTTTTATGTTGTAATGAAATGAAATTGATTAAAACAAAAATGTTAATTAAAACAAAATAAAGAAAATTGAAATGGACCTGCAAACAAAATGAAATGGGGGGTGCGCTTCAAAGAAGTACCCAGCCTATCAGTAAGAAGGTTCAGGCGCTGCAAAAATAGTTAAGGGGTGAGAATAAATAGAAACCCCAGGCCCAATGACAAGAGGGCCCAGGCGCCCGTGGGATCTGCAAAACAAAGATTAGAAAAAATAAAAATTTGTTTCCTGCCTAGGTCGAACCCGGGATCTGGCATAGGACTACCCTAAGAACTGTGTTATTGGATTCAGGTACCTACGCTCGCATGTAACATGTTAGATCTATTCAAAACATCAATAGTAATATGAATGCATACATAAAACTGATTTAAATTACATAATTTAGAGGATTTGAGATTCAAAATTTTACCAAAAACCGTAGGATGGTTATGAGGAGGATCTGGGACATGTAAGGCTTGAACCTGGGCTCTGGAGGACTCCTGGTAAACTCAGGCGAGGGTTGATTATTTTGGTTTGGGTTGATAGCGCCTGGAAGTGAAGTTACAGATTTTGGCAACTTTTTGATTTTTTTTGAGAATTTTGAGAAGGCTTTTGGAGAGATTTTTTAAGAGGAATTTCGTGCTCCTCTTTGCTTGAATTGTTGTGTATTTATAGAGGGAAGATATGAGTGAACAAACATGGTAAATAATCAATGCATTCATGGCCTTGGAGACAAGGATAAAACACATTGAAAAATGTCCATATTTGTGATATCTTTGCCTCTTTGGTCACTTGCATGAACCTGGTCCCTTTGGATGTATCTTGCACGAAAATATGGGCCTTCTAATAGATCAAATTAAACCCAAATGTCATGGCCCATTATTCTTTGTATTTTATTTGATTTAATTCATATTTAAATGAATAAAAATTCAAATAAATAAAAATCACAATAAAAAATTCATGGATAGATTTAGAGGTCCTTGGACACATAATGAACATATTTGAACTCCAAAAAGTTAGGCCCAATAACTTAAAATCACAAATTTTCTCAATTGAGATTGCATGCATTTCCTTTGAAAATTGCCCAATTTGTGCAATCCATAACTTACTAAATTTTTATCCAACGATGATGATCTTGGACTTTTTGGAAAACCCAAGATGTCTACCTCAATCCCTCTTCTGATCAACTTTGCATTTGAAGATTTTAACTTGATGTCAAAAGGTCTTGGAACAAAATGTCTTTTGTTGACTTTATGAAAATGACCTGTAATGTATGAGCTTGTATCTTTCAAATTGTGCATTTATTGAACTTGGGGATAAAACATAAGTTGTAGGGAATTGGATTCTATTCAAAATGAGCTTTGGTTGGTGAAAATGGATGAAGTATGTGAAAGTTATGTCTGGTCAAAGTTCAGTTGACTTCTCCTATAGAAACCCTAATTTAGAAATTTTGATTCTTGAGGATTTGAGAGCATTCCTTGAGGAATCATGATCAACCCTTGATCAAATGATGAATATCACTTCAAAATGTTGATGTTGACCAAAATTCTTGAAGTTTGACTGTATGTTGATCATAGTTGACTTTTGACCAATACAGTTGATTTTCAAACATTTGAGCCATTGACTGAGCAAACTTGTGATGCAAGGCATGAAACTTGACATAAGCAATCTTGAAGACATATTAGGGACCACAAAAATCACTTGAGGTCTTTGCAACCTAAAATTCTTGTTGAAAAGTGAAACCCTAGTTGGAGGTTCATTGCTTAGGAGAAGAATTTGTCTGATCAATTCTTGGTCAACCTTGAGCAATTGAGGACCTCTATGAGCATGTCTTGAATAAAATGAGAGAAAATTTTTTTGGGTAAACCAAAAGCGTATGACTATGCCCCGTTGGATCACTTACAACCAACTTTGTTACTGAGATCAAGAGTTTAAATGGTTCAATCAACTTCTTCCGACAAGAAGGACGAGATGTTCGAAGGCATAGGGGCAATAGCGGAGTTGGAACCCAATGAGATCACTTCCACGTGGCTATATATATTTGTTTTCACTTCCTACTCTTTTCATTTCACGACGACTTCCTCTTACTAGAATTTCTGTCTCTTTGTACAAAATCGCCTGTTTATAGGCAAATTATCAATACAAATACGCCTTAAAGTTCAAACTTTTTGTTTTTTCTATTTTGGTTGCAAAAACGTCTAATGACTAAATTGAATGAACATATGTATATGAACATGATTAACTGTTAATAAATATGCGCATAAGAACAAAAATAAGCATTTACTTAAGATTCTAGGAGTTGGGATGACACTTAAGATGTCCATCAAATCCCCACAGAGCCACTTCTATGAGATTACCCCCACAGAGTAGTCTTTATAAATAAGGGTACATTCCCCGCAATCTCCCCGGCAGATCACTCCAGCAAATAAAGGAGTATAATATCTTCCCCATAATTTCCCTACGTAGTTCAAATTAGTACACTTCATGGAAATTCTCTCCCCCAACTGAGTTTGGTCCTCCAAAACTAAAAAAAAGCCTTGCAGAGTTCTTCTCTCTAGCAAAATCCAATTTCCCCGGGAAAGTTTGTTTCCTCAGCAAGAGCACTTCTCCGACAAACATGGTTTATTTCTCCAATAATATACATATTCCCCAGCTCAAGTCTATTCCTCAGACATCTACAAATCACTGATAAATTCTTCTCCCCAGTAAAGCTGCCACTATCCCCAGAAAGTTGCTGCAAAACCTGGAATCCGACCATATACCAGTTAACTTTATCCTCCTCAGACAAGTCAGAAGATTATCCATCTCTTTTATCCCCAGTCAGGGCATATAAGAATTATTCTCCCCAGACAAGTCGGAAGTTAAACCATCTCTTTTATCCCCAGTCAGGATATATAGGAAATAGACTCCCCAGTAGAACAACAGACGACCAATGTTCCTAAAACTTTACTCCCCAAGCAGGAAGTCAACATCCCCTGCCGATTCTTCTCAAACAAGTAAGCAGGAGTCCCCAGCGGAAGCATTCTAGACAAGATTGAAGATACACAAACTCTTCATCCCCAGCAATAGTCAGGAATTTATTTTCCCAAATAAAGATATTGCACGGGTTTACAAATAAACTTCAAACAACATTCCACATTCATACATCATAACATATGCATACGAAACACATATAGCACAATCTCATTTATTTTGAGAACATCATTACGCAATGCATTTCATACATCATGACATTGCATACAGCTAGCTCTTTACCTTTTCAGGAAAGATCAATCAATAGACGAATATCATCAACAATTTTCAAACAGGTCCAAGATTAATTCCCGAAACAAGACGGAGCAACTATCTACGAGACCAGGACAAAAATTAATTCCTGAAATAAGACAGGGCAACTATCTCTACGGCCAATAAAAAGCAGGTTCCAGATTAATTCCCGAAATAAGACAGGGCAACTATCTGGATAACCAACCACATATTAATTCTTAAAACAAGACATGGCAACTATATGTGAAGAACAAAACTGATGAAGATCAATTCCTGAAACAAGACAGGGCAACTATCTGTGAAGAACAAAACTGATGAGATCAATTCCCGAAATAGAACTGGGCGACTATCTTTATCACCAATGGTATGAACTCCCGAAACAGGACGGGTTTACCAACAAACTGATTGTAGATCAATTCCCGAAATAGGACGGGTCGACTATCTACACGATAAACATCTCTTTCAAGATTCTACTGGCTCAGACTAAATCGACCAAAGATTTATTCTGATACTTCTTCCAGTTAAAGATGACAAGACTTCTTATGGCTCAAATTAAATCGACCAAAGATTTATTCTGATACTTCTCCCAGTAGACCTTTTCGGGCTCAGTTTAAATCAAACGTAGATTTATTCTGGTACTCCTTCAGATACAGTCGAGCGTAGACTCATTCTGATACTTCTATCAATAGTTACTTTGGATGGAATCTATAAGCCCATCTCCAACGATTCTTTATCACCTCTCCAAATGGAATCTTTAAGCCCATTATCGGTACCAAAAGTGTTACCTCACGCGCAGGTGAGTGCAAATTTCTGGGCACTTAAGTGTTCAATCATCTTCTACCTTCAAATCATGAATGGAGGACATGCCAATCTAACTCTTCAGATTTAAGAAGATTGAACAGGGCATCTATTGTACCCCAAAATTTTCCCTCCCATTTTTCATTCAAGATATTCTCCTAGGGTTTGGTATTTCTCAAGCGAGACTGGGTTTCCAAGGTATCAAGTGGCTTTCATGGTGCTTCCTATGCATTCAAGAATGCTCATATCAAATTTCATGTCTTGTATCACAAGTTCGCTCAGTCAATTGCTAGGATGATCGAAAATCAACTATATTGACCAAAAATTCAATGTTTGCAAGTTCAAGTTAAAAAGATCATAACTTCTTCATTATTCAATATTTTGAGTGGTTCTTTTTTTGTATGACTCTCCTTGACGTCATCTTCAACTTCTCTTTACAAGTCAAGAGCTAATTATGCGCGGAGGATCATTGGAATCTCGAACACTTTAGAGGTCATTTTGAGAGTTTGACCTAATTTCAAGTAGTTATTGCCCGACTTTCGCGGATCATAAATTCCTCGATCTTTAACATTTTAAGGCAATTCTTTTCACACATTCTCACACACGATGTCATCTACAAGTTTTCACCAAGGATCGGAATCAAATTATGCTTTGAGGGGTATGGAACTTATCGAAACATTATAGGTTATTTTCTTGATTTAGAATGTTCTTAACTTCTAACTTCAAGTCGTGTCATAATTATTTTCTTGAGACATTAATTCTTATGTTAGGATTGTTTATGGTACAAGATGTCGAGTTCGAGAATTCTTTGAACGTATGTTGCTTTTTCAAGTTACTTATGTCTGAGCATTTGGTTATCATTGGATGAAAGTGGATTTTAGACCAAAGTTCTTAATGCATCATTGTTCTTTCAAGTACTATTGACTTGTATTGCAAGTTACCATGAATTAAAGATTTGGATTAGGGTCTCATTGGAAATGACTTGAAGGTTCACTTGGAAAATGGCATTAGGTTCGAATTGATTGAAAGTTTCAATTACATTCAACATTCATGTATCATTATCGAAGTGTCCATTCACAAGATCAAACTTCATTCATGTATCATTCAATTCACCATTATTTTAATTTCAAGAATCAATTCAAGTTCCTAATTTTCAAGAGGTCACCAAGGAAATTTGTTCAAGTGCATTCAAGCTTCAAAAATAAGAATTACATAGAGTTCAAAATGAAACTTTGAATGAATTCATCATGATACAAGACTTTTGAGTTTCAAACTCAAAATACTTAAAATTTACATGAAAATCCTAAACCTATGCTAAACTTGCCATTGAGTTTAAAAAAAAACACTTCATGCCTTGCTCCTTCAAACTTCCTCAATTCTTCATGACTTGTCAAAAAACCGTGACTTTTCTTAAACCACCCTTACTGTACACAAAACAACAAACCTACTATACCAGTCCACAAACCTTGCCAAAAACCTTGATGTCTAGCCCTGTTACTGCTGCCAAAATAGTCCACAAACCTTGCCAAAAACCTTAATGTCTAGCCCTGTTACTGCTGCCAAAACAGTTCACAAACCTTGCAAAAAACTTTCCCGAAATGTGCCAAATAAAAACCTGCATCATAACAGTCCAAAAATCTGCATTGTAGTAGTCCAACAATTGCATAAAAATGCCCTGCTATTGCTGCTATATACATAGAGAAAACATCCCCCTATGTCACTCCAAAACCTGTTGTAAACCTGCATCATTTCAGACCAAATATTGCACAATTTCAGCAAAACAAAAATCTGCATCAACAAAGCTATGAAACAGCAACCAAAACAGTTCAAACTTATCAAACTTTCCCTCCCAAAGTTCAGTTTTTCCCATCTATAAATAAGTATGTCTCAAGACAGAAAAGATGGCGGAAAAAAAATCCTTCAAAGAAACCTTCTGTAAAACACACAAAAACATCCCATCATTGTTCAAAAAAACTCTTCTTCAGAAAACACACAAAAATCTCAACAAAAAAAAGAAAGAAGAAAAATCACTCAAATTATTGCAGAAAATCTCAACAATCTTCCTCCAAACTTTTTCCATTGAAGGCTCCATAACAGAGAGTTAGAGATTAGCATACACCTGCAATTACAACAACACACACCATCCATAACAACCTGTAACGCATCAACGAAATTCAACAGCTCGACACCATAATCGCAAAATCAAAAATCTGCAGCAGAAGATTTAAGAAGATAGGAAAGAGTAGAAGCGAATTTCGCACATGTAAGAAATTTCGAAGGAGAAGATTACATACGCCAACGTTGAAGCCTCATTGGAAGGTTTCCGATAGGTATCTCTTGAAACTCATGACTTGATTTTCGTCCTGTAATTGGTGTTCCATGAGTTTGTGTGTCTTTTTTTATTTTAGTTGATTGTGAAAATCTGAACTGAAGAATTTTTGTTGTTGTTTCTGAATCGAGATTGTTTGAATTTATGATGTTTGTTGTTATTTTTGCTCAACTGTAATATCACGAGAGAGAATGGAGATCTCCTGGAGTTATGGTGTTGTTGATACGGCCGAACGAAGTGGAGAGGATGAAAGGATTCGAAAGCTTGAATCGGGAGAATCAGTGCATAGAAACAGAAGATAGCTTGAGATTTGAGAGAGAGAATTGGTCTTTTGGTTTTTGTTATTATCTGGAAATAATTAGAATTAATTAAGAATAAATGGGCAAATAACAAAATAATATGGGACCAAATCACATGGTATAGCAGTCGTACCGTCTACTCTCTTTTGTCAAATCAGGGTTCTTTGGTTTCTCTCCATGTATTTTCGACATTGGGCTTTACCCGATTCAACTCAGGCCCAGCGAATTCACTTGCAGCTTAAGCCTATGTTCTGAAATTCATACTACTGCACCCTATTTTCTACTTTAACACCACCCTTATTTTTATTTGATTTAGATTAATTTAATAACTTTAAAACTTTTATTTAGTTTAGATTTTATTTGACAACTTTAAAATTTTAATTTAGTCTAGTCTTAATTTAATAATTTTAGAATTTTAATTTTTAACAATCTTAGAATTTTAATCTAGTCTAGATGACTTTTATTTTAGTTACATCTCTATTCTATTTTTTTTAACTTTCTTTTCTATCAAAACATACCAAAAAAACAATTTTCTTTTTCTCGTAGTTTACTATTTTCGCATTTTTTTCGATTATTGTAACTGTTTACGGTTTGTAATAGTTTAACTAGGCTTTTTACTTCATCCCCATTCATAAATTGGTACCCCTATTCCCGAAGCTTTGTAATAGCGTAGAACTTTATTTTCTGCATTTTACCACATTTACTTATCATTGTATATTAATTAGGCGTGTATGGTAAGGTTTAAAATCCACTGCTAGATAACCCTAATCAAGACAAATTAAACTTGAATCAAACACTTTTCACACGTGCACCTCTAGGGTAACCTCGCTTGTTGCCTAAAAAAAGCAGTCATGTCCCTCGAATATGGGACGCTTTAGCAAAGACCCTCGATAGAAAAAGATTGTAGTCCCTCGATGACCCTTAGACGTTGCCTTTGATAAACGATCTTAGTCCCTTATGAACATTGCTAAAGCATCCTACAAGTTGCCTTCTATGACTGTACGATGACCCGCGCCTGTCTCTCACATTCGATAATAGGGTTTCCTACTAATCAATGGTAGGATAGCACTATCTTAAGGAGGAGGAAAAGAACAAAGACTTTTTTGAGTAGGTAGATTGCTCGTAATTTCTTGCTTACAAACTAAAACCATTTTCACACCTCACACTTTCAAAAACACTTTTCAAAACAAATATTTTGTATACATTCTCAATTATACGAGAATCATTACAAAATTGCCTTATATTGGCATCTTAAAAACATCTTTCCAAACACTTCCTTTCAACAAATATTTTCAAAACCAACACTTTGTATACATTCTCAATGATACGAGAATCATTACAAAGTTTGCCGAACAAAGGCATTTTTCAAAATATTTTCAAACTTACACAAACACAAAGCATTTCAAAGTAAGCTAGCAATTAAGATCCCGTAGATAACTATGGATGAAAAGGGTGCTAACACCTTCCTTTTTTCATAACCTACCCCCCGAACTCAAGAAAATTCTCAAAAGGTCTTTCCTGTTCTTTTCACCCTTTCCTTTATTGGATAAAAGAAAAGTCGGCTGTGACTCTTGCTATCCGTAATATTTGCGATAAAACATAAAACACCAAGTCAGTTCTCCCACCGTATTACAATAGGGTTTACAGATTACAAGTGAATAATAACTAACTCTTAACTCTCTCTCAACAACCTGAGAGAGTGGTCTATTTATACACTACAAGCTAGCTCACTACTACGAAAAACAAATTTCACATTGAATGCAAAATGCTTTTAATCTCTACTGCATAAGAGAGGTAACAAAGAGCGACATAAAAAGATGCCACTTTACCCCCCTTAATTATTAAAAAATCAAGGGGTAAAGTTATGTGCACATGAGTTTGAACCCCAACAAAAACTTTTTTATATTTTCAAAATTAGTGTCACATACCTCTCGGTTTATGACCAAAACCGAGAGAAAAAATAATTACTTTGTTTTGAATACTCATTACATTGTTACACAGATTATCAATAAATTAATCTGTTTTAAATAGGGGTGGCAATATGGGCCCGGCCCATTGGGCATGCCCGTTTTACCCGCACTTTAGTGCGGGGCGGATCAAGAATTTAGACCCACACTCTCTAACGTGACCTCCCTGCCCCGTCCCATTTTCTTCGCAGGCATGATTATTTGCATAAAATTTTGCATTTTTAGGCCTAAAAGGTGTATTGCCAACGGGCTTTTCCCGCCCCACACTCACTTTTTGCGGGACAGGCCTAGTTTTTAGGCATGCATCCTCAGCTATGTCCGTCCCGCCCCGCCCCATTTTTTACGGGCTTTTGTGGGGCGGGTCTTAACGGGACGGGCATGCCCGTTTGCCACCCCTAGTTTTAAAATTACATTGTTTACACATAATATTAAAATGTTTACACAGAATATTAAAGTAAAAATATATAACAAATTTTGAATCTGATTCATCGTCATCACTGTCACTGAAGAATAAATAAAAAAATGATGGATCCTTTTTCATTGAAATCTCAGGAAAGAGAAAATGTAGGGTGAAATATATTCTAGATATATTTTGCATTCATTTATTTCTGATATAAAAAAAATGGTTAGATAAATAAAATAAAAAATTCAGTTATATGATTAATGAAGAACACAAATCTTAAACCCAAATTATTTTTTAATCTTGCAATCCATCACAGAGAACTTTACCAAGCTTCTTTACGCTTTAAACTTTTCATGTTTTATGTTTCACTAACAATTTTTTATATTCAGAAAGTACTTATAATAGATGTATGTTAGGTTTCATCCGAATCACTAATGGCAGTGTCTACAACGTTGATACTCATTAAATCGAAGACAAAGATTTGTTTAAGGATAATGAATGTCCTTAATAAAAACGCTTAAATTCCCCCTCGGATATGATAAAAACTGAGGTAAAGAATATTTCTTTCCACATACCATTCAGTTTCAGGTGAAAACCGAGGAGAATAAGCTTTTACTTATTTTATTTTTTAAATTACATTGTTTACACGGAATACTAAAATACATTATTTACAACAATCCAAATTTTGTTGCATATCCTTTGTTTAAAGTTCAATGAATTGCATGCATCCAACTTCTAATAAGTTATATGTTTCAACTATTAGAAATTACTTTTCTGCACTTGCAATCTATCCAAAAGATATATAATGTTGGAAAAATCTTGAGCAAAGGTTTTCATGGAAAATGCTTTCACAAGAAAGAGAACAAGATATATAGTGTTGGTAATATTTTGAGCATGTTTTGTTGTATTCCAAAACAACAACATCGACATCAACATCATTATGTGAGATAGATTGCAAGGGCAGAAAAAATGTATTGTTTAAGATAAAACATTGAAAAAAATTTATGTTTTGTAATTCATCTCAAAGAATGACGCGTACGAGTTTAGGGTGGTTACGTATAAGTTTGGATTAGGGTAAAACATGTTTAACGAGGGCTTTTATACCAAAATTTAATTATTTTATCTCTCGATTTTTATTGAAATCGAAGGGATAAATCATTTAATTTATAAATAAAAAATAAAATAAAAAGAAATGTTCCACTTATAATGAAATATAAAAAATGCTTTTATACTAAAATCTGATTATTTTATCCCTTTATTTTTACGGAAACCGCAGGGATAGATCATTTAGTTTACAAATAAAAAAATTAAATAAAAAAAATGTTCCACTTATAAAGAAATAAAAACGAGTGCTTTTATACTAAAATATGATTATTTTATCCCTCGGATTTTACAGAAACCGAAGTGATAGATCATTTAGTTTACAAATAAAAAATAAAATAAAAATAAAGATTCCACTTATAAAGAAATAAAAACATAAACTGCATAAGCTGAAATTCGAAGCATGTCTTGAATTATTTTCCCCATCTGTTATATTAAAAACTAAAGAAATATGTGATTTTTATTTTTAAAACAAATAAAACATAGCGCACATTGGCATTATGCCTCATTTTTTGTTGGCCGATGTGAAAGTTTTGTCATGAAATGTATTATTCGTAGTAGTGACTTAATCAACAAGCTAACTTTAAAGAATTGGGCTAACAGACTAGCCCAATTCAATATGCTAATAACATAACATATTTCGAGTGCAACATGTTTGAGCTTACTTCGACTACAACATGCAAGGCTTCAACACTAGCATGTGAACAAACTTCGACTTCATGTTTAACCTCTGTCGAACCATGAAGTTACCCCTGTCGAGACTAGAGCTTGATCCAAAACACCACAATTTCCATTTCTAATATTATCATGTTTAGATTACCACACATCCAACGCAATATTCTCATCTCTGATATACTTACATTATTCTTGTGTTGATTTTTAATCGTCCAATATTATGTCTTGTATCACAATGATAGAACACTATGTCTTTATCTCGCATACATTATGTTTATCGTAAATATTTACACATATTATTGAAATATGATATACTACACTCGATAAATGATTAATGAATCGTAGCATTGGATCTTATAATATTTATTCACAGTCAAATAAGATCTACAAATAAGCTAATAGAAGCACTGATGCTTTGGTAAATCTGAGCCTTCGTCGTAATACGAAAACACTTACGTATGAAAGTTGTTCATTGGAGATTATTTTATCCTATAGTTATGATTTTCTTGGAGGGCCTGTCCAGAGAAATGGATATGCCGCCTTTAAGGTGCCAAAGGCATGGTGCCTTTGATTGTTTTTAAACAATTTTGGTGAAAGAGAAAATACAAAAAATATGAAATATTGATGAAAGAAAGTGTTAGGCAGAGAAAGAAAGACCTAAAGGCACCATGCCTTTGGCGTCTTAAGGTCAACAGATCTATGTCTAGGGGTGGTAAAACGGGACCGGTCTGTTGGTCATGTCCGTTTTACTCGCACTTTAGTGCGTGGCAGATCAAGAATTTAGGCCCTCACCCTCTAATGTGACGGCCCCGCCCCACCTCGTTTTTTTCGCGGACTTTTGTGGGCATGATTATTAGCATAAAATTTTACATTTGTGAGCCTAAAAAGTACCGTACCTGTGGACTTTCCCCGCCCCACACTCACTTTTTTGCAGAACGGACCTAAATTTTAGGTCATCATCTCAACTATATTTGTCCTATTTTTTTGCAGACTTTTGCGAGACGGGTCTAAACGGAACAGACATGCCCATTTGCCACCCTTACATATCCCCATATCCCATGTAATTTTCGTGTGTAGTTAGTTCTTTTGTTTTTGGGCTTTATTAGCTCCCCCTTTTATTAAATTAAAAAAATTTAATGAATCGTTTTACATCTAAATTGTTGTAAAATTTTCTCATAATTATGTCAAACGAAAACATAACAGAAAATCAAAATGGAATAACATTGAATATATAGAATGATATCAAAACATGACACATCAAAGAATGATCATCATGCATTCAAACCAAACTTCCTATTTTTCACTCACATACAAAAGAAAAACACAATCTTCAAAATCATAAACATGATTATTCTCTTCTATACCCTAAAAAATGATCACTTAGGCCAATTTCTTCCCATTCATCATCATCCTTGTAAACTCATTCAAGTTTATAAAACCATCTCCATCCCCATCGACGCCTTTCACCATTTTCTTACAAGCACTAAGGCTACAACTTTCACCTAACCTCCTCAAAATTTGAGACAATTCTTCAGCACTAATTTTCCCATCACCATTTATATCAAATACTTGAAAAGCACTCTTAATTTCATCTTCTTTTGTGTTACTACCCTCTCCATTGAACATTTCCATAAACTCTTTAAAGACTATGAAACCATCTTTGTCAGAATCCATGGCTCTGAAGGCTTTCAGTGCCTCTGTGTCACTAACACCTTTATCCAAAGACTTTGCAGCTGCTTTGTACTCTTCAAGACTAATTTTCCCATCTTTGTTTTTGTCAAATTTTTCAAAAACATATTTCATTTCATCTTTCATTGGCTCATTACTCGTGTCTGCATGCGACGTTTGTCTCGAGTTATAGCTTTTGTTCTTCTGGGCTAGATTTTTTGGGGGAGAGGTTGGCTTCTTTGAAAAGCTACCGTAAAACTTCTGGAAACTCAATTTTGACATTGTCTTTTGTTAGGAGTTTTGATACAATATGGCTTTAGTATGATTATGATTTGTGATTGCTACTACATTATGAGTTGTTTATATAGATAACATAAGCTTCCTACTATTGAAAAGCTCTAGGTATGATTTGTAAATAAAAAGTAGAAGAATCTGAATAAAGGTTTGTTCTTATGCCAAGAGATTTTAAACTAAAATTGTGTATATGCTTTATTCTAAATTTTGAGTGTTGTGGTCATGACTAGGTAGGTATTTGAAATTAAAGCAAGCTTTTAAATATCGGTTGCCGCTATATTACAATCACCTAAAACCTTTCACGATTTTAGTCACTACAGGTTACAATATTGATCGTTGTCGTTGTAGAATGCATTAACTATAATTTGTTTTTCATCATAAAAACAGTGAATAATTGTATCGTTATCAGCATTTTTCGATACCGTTTTTTTCCAGTAATAAACTATTTTTTAAAATTTTACTTAGATTAATTTTTAAAGCGGTGAATAGCCACGATCCACGTTAAAAAATAAAATTTCATGAATTTTAATACGATTGCATTTTTAAGAATGAATTCTAACTCATAACATTTAAGTAAATTGAAAGAGATCATTGTCATCTTCTATGGTTTGTGTTTAAAGTTATTTGTTTATTGATAGACATTGAATTGGTGAAGTTGGAATAACTTTATGTGCAAGGTTTACTTATGACTCATGGTGATCAAAACAACATTGTTCTGTGGTTTAAGTTGAAATGCAAATCTATTTGATGATTCCGTTTGAACTTTTTGTATACCGTGTATTCGCCACACACTTGCTGAGTTGAATCATATTCTCATGCCACTTATTAATTTGTTAGTATATGTATGTACATCAAAGTGTTGGTGAATCCATCATTGAGTACAGAACATTTAAAACCGGCTTTAAAACTTCGGTTTGAAGATTGTTGTGCATGCATATTCATCTTAAATGTGACAATGACATTGGGAAATTGTTTTGGTTAAAAGAGATTGGCATGATGCACTTTTATCAATCGAAATTTGCCTTCAATCGATACAAAGTGAAATCTCATTCGATTCTTATTGAAATATGATATTGGATGAACTAGTTGATTTAGATGAGGAAAGATTGAATGTCTTAAAATTTTTGAGAAGACAGAAAAAAAGAGTGGAACAAGCATAAAATAAAAAGGTCAAGATTAAAATGTTTTCGACTGAACATTTAGTGTGGAAAGTAATTTTATCCAAGGATCGAAAAGATAGAACATTGGGTAAACGGTACTCAAATTAGGAAGATCTCTTTCAGATTATCCAAATCTTTTTTAATAATGCTTATGAAATTAAAGAATTAGCAGAGTATCGAAGACTCTCGAGGATAAATGGAAAATATTTGAAAATATATAAACCTATATTCTAGGAGGTTAAAATTTTAACATAATAACACATGCGCTAATAAGAAGCCAAAATGGTAACTAAGATTAAGTGTCAAGATGATTAAATTTGTTACAAAATTATCTAAGGTCGAAACCACAAGTTAAACAGATACAACAAATAAGCAAGTACAAAAATCAAAAGGGTAGAGTGGTCTTTATTCGTTCATACTTTGTCTTGGACAGCAACATGCGACGTTCGATCACAGACCTACTGGAAGTAAGGGTAGCGATTTCGTTTCACAATTTTTGAGCCCTTTCAACATGATATACACCTACTTTGATCTCATCGTCGAGTTGTCTTTTATCAAGTTTTTGAATTTCTTCTTGACGATCCTTGGCTTTTTAAATGTTGGCTTGCAGCTCTCTGATTTGTTGTTCCCAATTGGAAATATTGGTAGTACAGGTGGTGAGTTCCTCTTGACTTTGTTGAAAAGTCTTTTCCAACTCTTTGACTTTGTTGGTGGACTCAATGGCTGCATCCCATTCTGATGTTTGGGTCTCCGTCTTATTTTGGATCTTGGTCGAAGCCTCTCGTTTGCGTGTGAAATCTACATTGACTTGATCGATGAGGAACCCAAGCTCTACAATGACATCTGTAACTTTTGGAGGAGTAGTTAAAATGTCAACTTGTTTTAGAAGATCGTTAATCATGTAGCAGGAAGTTGAGTCGTTTTCTAAAACTTGGATCAAGTCGAATTCAAATACTTTCTCTTTGATCTATTGAAGAAGTTTGTCAGTAGATTCGACGATAGAGTGACCACCAGAAGCGGTCGAAGATCTGGAACACTTATCAGTTGAACTGCCTCTGGCGCTCATCATCAATTTCAGATATTCAGCTAGTTTATTTTTCTTCAAATTCTCTAATTCTTCTTAGAAAAGAGCAACAGAGGTGACATTCGAAGGGGCCTTGAAACCCTTAATTGTCCCAAAAGGTTGTGTTCTGGACTTGGCCCGGCTGGCCCAATAGCGACGATAAAGGCCCAATCCAATCGGACTTGCTAGGGGTCACGCCGACCTAAGGACCATAGATATGCCCGACACACGTCACTGGGCGACACCCCCGTCCTCGGATTGTCCAGCTCGACATCAGCTCGAGCGCTCCTTCGCCAGTAGACACAACCCACTGCACTCCCAACGGGACTCCAAAAAGACCGCGTCTCTGTCCGCCCGCACTTCACGCAGAACATCCAGGGAGGGGACCACGTGCAGGTCCCCACTACGCACGTAGAACCTGGCAGTTCCTCCATTGGGCCAAACCTGCCCGGCCCAATGAAGGAACCTTGGCCCAGCGCTGGGGGCTATAAATACCCTCTGTTTCCAGAGGGTCAGGTATTCAATCTATCACATATACTCACACTCTTGCCTGCTCGTACTCTTACTTACTTCAACATCGGAGTGCCTTGCAGGTACCCCCCACCTCGTTCAAAAACATCAGCTCGGAGCCAGCCGTGACGGTCCAAGTCTGATCAGGTTAGATCAGTGGCACCGTCTGTGGGGAACTAGCTTCCCCGTCTTGCAAACTCAAAGACCAAAGCTCAAATTCAACTACCTATCATGGCTGATCAAGCTCGCGATGAGCAGAACGTCCGTGTCGTCGACACTAATAACGGTGCCGCGGACAAAAACGGACACCTTGATAACGCCAGCAACCCCGGCCACAACACCATTCATGCGACAACCGCCCCCGGAACTTCCTCCTACAGGGACGGAGCTACTGCATCATCCTCCTCGCTCCCACCACCACTCGAAGACGACCCGACGGCCCTCGCGCACTACAGAGCCGCCCGGTTCCAGGAAGTCCCCGTCCCCTCCGGGGCGGATGCCATAACACAAGCGTTGTTCGCAGCAATTAATCAAACGAACTATCTCATCTTCGCCCAAGGAGAGAGACTAAAGGCGCTTGAAGACGAGCGAAGACCCCCGAGGAGGCATCGGAGACCACATACCCCCCCTCCTCGAGTGACTGAAGCTCGACATCCATCTCCCCTGCGGAGACATTACAGGGAGACCTCTCGAATCCAATCTCCCCGGCCAAAACAGAAACGGCCTTATCTGGAGAGGCAGCTCGTCATTCAGGCCGGAGAACCCAGTCGTGACCCGGCGATACTAGAAAGAAGACACTCCGGAGACGGACGTGTAAAATTCAACCACCGAGCATCCCGCTCGAGAGAGACTCAGCACGACCTGGACCGTCGTTCCAGACAGTATTATAGGTCCCCATCTTTATCTCCGGAGAGAAGCGACGAGGACGACCCCCGCGGTCCCCTGTCACAGGCTATTATGGAGGCACCCATCCCCCCGGGCATGGAGAAGCCCCCTCACTTAAAGGAGTACGATGGAGTCGCGGACCCAGTCGACCATATAGACGGGTTCGAGGCCATGCTCCATTATCACAACGTCGGGGGCCCCATCAAGTGCCGGTTATTCCCCACGACTCTCCGGAAGGCGGCAATGGACTGGTACAAAGGACTCGCCCCGGGCTCAATCACCTCGTGGCGGAACCTGAAGAACCAGTTCATCAGTTCCTTCATAGCTTCTCGGCGGCACCCGAAGACCGAGGCAGCTCTCGAGGCCATCATCCAAAGACAGGATGAGACCTTGAGGGAATTCATCAACTGTTTCAACCGGGAAGCAATACAGGTCCCCTGTGCGGACCATATGAAAAGATATTTGTTTGAGAGAGGGCTCCTCCCCGGCACAGAGTTCAGAAAGGCTGTAGGTATCGAGCCACCTCGGACATTCGATGCCCTCCTCGAAAAAGCACGAGCATACATGGACTACGAGGAGAGGGAAGCGGCCAACAGAGCCCGAGATTCCAGGACTCGTGGTCCCAACAGCAGCTCGCGCCAAGAAGCTCCTCCTCGACGAACCGGGGAGAAAAGGAAGGAAGACAGACCCCGGGAAGTCCGGGAACAAAGAGGACCTTCGGGGCGTTTCACCGAGTACACTCCGCTCACAGCTTCCCGCGAGCGCATTCTGGCGGAGTGTGCCAGCACTGATTTCAAGGATGGCGGTGTCAAACGTCCCCGACCTGCTCCCGCCAAGCCCGGAGCAGACAAAAACAAATATTGTCAGTACCATAGGAGCCATGGTCACCTGATTGAGGATTGCGTCCACCTCAAGGACGCCATTGAAACCCTCATCAAGGGAGGGAGGCTCGCGCAGTACCGGCGAAACGACGCTCCCCGTCGTGACGCCCAAGAAACCAGGGAGCCAGAAGAAGACGCCCGACCATCTAACGAGTCGGTGCCCATCCAAACTGCCTTCTCCGTGACCAGGCCCGAGGATTTCGACTTCCCCGAGAACCTGCAAGAGCCACTTACAACGCACAGCAGGTGGGAATACTTCCCCTCCGCCCTGGTCATCAACGGCGGCGGGTTCAACAACTTGACCATCAATTCAGCCAAGAGGAAGCTGGACGAACTAGTCGACGCGGCTCCCCCGCAAACAGTGACGTTCGAAAGGGTGAAGGGCAGGTCAGAGCCCATCACCTTCTACCTGGAAGAACTCCCCGGCGGAGCCCCGAACACGGTCATCCCCTTACTGATAAGGGCAAGAATGGCCAATTTTGATGTACATCGCATCCTGGTCGACGAAGGGAGTTCCGTCGATGTCATGTACAGCCAACTGTTCCGAACCCTTCAGCTGGACGACTCACATCTCTCGCCGTATGTGGGTTCAGACTTACAAGGTTTCAACGGCTCGACCTCCAAGCCTTGGGGATATGTCGAGCTTCTGGTAACGTTCGGCGAGGGGACGGCTATGAGACAGGTCAAAGTAAGCTTCCTCGTCATCGACTTCCCGTCTTTGTACAACTGCATCTTGGGGAGACCGACACTGGCAGAACTGACGACGGTGCCCTCGACCGTCCACCTGAAGATGAAGTTCTACACCAAGAGGGCACGGGTAGCTACTATCCAAGGAGACCTAGCCGCTGCCCGCAGGTGCTTCAACGCCGCTTCTAAGGGACGTGGTACTATCGACATAGGGACCAGACCCGCCAAAAGGACAAGACAGGAGCCCGACAGGAAAGCATCCCCCGAGGAAGAAGTCCAGAAAGCTCCACCAAAAGTCGATTCCATAGCTCTGGATACCCGCTTCGACCAGGACGAGCCATCCAGCGGTGAGCAAATCCCACTCCGACCAATACCGGATGGGGATTTTGAACTCGTCCCCCTCGGTACAGACCCGACCAAGGGAGTGAAGATTGGCAAGGACCTCCCCGACTTGGCCAGGAAGCAAATCAAGGCCTGTCTGCGCGAGAATGTTGATCTGTTCACCTGGAGTGCCGCGGAGATGCCCGGACTCGATCTTGAGGTCGCATGTCACCACCTCGCCATTGATCCAGCCGCTAGGGCCGTAGTACAACGTAGGCGTAGGCAGTCTCCAGAAAAAACGGAGGCTGCTGAGAAAGCTGTAAAAGACCTCCTAGAGGAAAATTTCATTTCCGAAGCCCGGTATTCCACCTGGCTGTCAAATGTTGTACTCGTTAAAAAGAATAATGGAAAATGGAGGATGTGCGTTGATTATACCGATCTCAACCGGGCTTGCCCGAAAGATGCTTTTCCTTTGCCTAACATAAATATGCTGGTCGACAACTCGGCCGACTACAAAACGTTGTCGTTCATGGACGCCTACTCGGGCTATAACCAAATCCCAATGGCCCTGGGCGACAAGCACTGCACGGCATTCATGACCAGCTCGGGCAACTATTACTATAACGTAATGCCCTTCGGACTGAAAAATGTCGGGGCAACTTACCAGCGCATGATGAACAAAGTTTTCAACAAACAGATCGGCGAAATACTCGAGGTATATATGGACGACATGATCGTCAAGTCCCGAGCAGACACCGACCACGCAGCACACCTCAAGACAGTCTTTGCCCAAGCAAGGCAATGTAAAATGAGGTTCAACCCCGAGAAATGTACGTTCGGGGTCAAGGCAGGAAAATTCCTTGGATTTTATCCAACAGAACGGGGAATCGAAGCCAACCCCGACAAATGTCGGGCGTTCTCCGACCTCCCAACACCAACGTCGAAGAAGTCGATACAAATCATGAACGGCATACTCACGTCGCTATCCCGCTTCGTCGCGAGATCCGCTCAGCACGCCATCCCCTTCTTCAAACTCCTTCGAAAGGAAGCGGCCTTCGAATGGAACGAGGGATGCGAGCAGGCACTACGCCACCTAAAGCAAAGCCTATCTCAGCCACCCGTGCTATCCCGACCTGCTGACGGGGAGCCACTGTACTTGTACTTGGCCATTTCGAACGAAGCCATCAGCGCGGCTCTCGTCTGCGAGACCCCCGACGGACAGAAACCCGTCTACTTCACGAGCAAAGCCTTGCAAGGACCTAAAAGCAGATACCAACAGATAGAAAAGGTGGCCCTGGCCCTCGTCAACGCGGCGAGGAGGCTCAGACACTATTTTCTGGCCCACACGATCATCGTACGAACCGACCAACCGGTGAGGCAACTCCTGGGTCGGCCTGATATGGCAGGCAGGATGTTGAAATGGTCCCTGGAACTCTCCGAATTCGACATTCAGTACGAGAGTAGGAAAGCCTTGAAAGCGCAGGCCCTGGCTGACTTTGTTGCGGAAATGACCACTGACGACCCACCCCCAGGGAAGGAACACAAGTGGACCATCTTCGTCGACGGAGCATCCAGCTCGTTCGGAAGTGGCGCAGGAATCCTTTTGGAAAATGAAGAGGGTGTAGTGATCGAGCACTCCCTAGATCTTTCCTTCCCGACATCAAACAACCAAGCAGAATATGAGGCCCTGCTTGCAGGATTGAGGTTAGCCGAGGACCTGGGAGCCCGCGAGGTACAGATCTACACCGACTCCCAACTCGTCGCCTCCCAAGTCCAGGGGAATTACCAAGCCAAAAACGACAACCTCATCGAGTACTTGAACCTGGTCAAAAAACACATGACAAAGTTCGTACGGGCGGAAATCTCACATGTTCCCCGCGAGCAAAACACGAGGGCGGACATATTATCCAAACTCGCGAGTACGAGAAACAAAGGCGGGAACAAATCCGTCATCCAAGAATCTCTGGCACGCCCGAGTATCGAAAGATCCTCGACACCGGTCGAGGTCCATGCCATTGGAGACGCCTCGTCCTGGATGACCCCGGTTTACAATTTCTTGACAAAGGGTGAACTCCCATCAAACCAATCCGAGGCGACCGTCATAAAACGGAGAGCATGCTCCTACGTAGTGCTCGAGCACAAACTGTACTGCAGGGGATTCTCCATCCCCCTCCTAAAATGCATAGACGAATCCACAGTCCCCGAGGTACTGCGGGAGATACACGAAGGGATCAATTCCCAGCACATGGGCGGTAAGTCCTTGGCGAGGAAAGCCCTTCGGGCAGGATATTACTGGCCGACAATGCAGCAGGATGCCAAGGAGCACGTTAAGAAATGCGACAAGTGCCAGAAGCACGGCGACATGCACCTCGCCCCGCCTCACAAGCTGAGCATACTATCGTCCCCATGGTCGTTCGCTTGGTGGGGTATGGATATCCTCGGACCCTTCGTGCAAGGGACTTATCAAAATAAATTCCTAATCGTAGCCGTCGATTACTTCACGAAGTGGATTGAGGTCGAGGCCCTCGCGAAGATCACCTCGCACAATATCCTCCGCTTCTACAAAAGAAACATCCTCGCCAGATTCGGGATTCCGAATGCCCTGGTGACCGACAACGGCACCCAATTTACCGACCACGGGTTCCAAGACTTCGTCACCAGACTAGGGACAAAACAACACTTCACTTCGGTCGAGCACCCTCAAACTAACTGGCAGGCCGAGGCCGCGAACAGAGTCATCCTCCGGGGAATCAAACGCCGACTCGGCGAAGCGAAGAGGGGATGGGTCGAGGAACTCCACAGCGTCTTGTGGGCTTACCGCACTACGCCCCACTCAACGACGGGCGAGACCCCATTCCGACTAACATACGGGACCGAGGCCGTCATCCCGGTAGAAATCATGGAACCATCCAGACGGACAGAGAGCCCCCTCGACGAAGAAATGAATGACGAGGCGCTAAGGGACGAACTCGACTTGGTTGAGGAAATCCGATCTAGTGCGGCCCTGCGTGAAGCCACCCTGAAACAACGAGTGGCTCTGCGCCACAACGACAAGGTCATCAAGCGCGAGTTCGAAATCGGAAGCCTGGTATTACGAAGGAACCAGAAAGACTCCCGCGAAGGGAAACTGGCCGCGAACTGGGAAGGACCTTATCACGTCCACGGCACCACCGGTACCGGGGCGTACTACCTCGAGCAATTAGACGGAGAGTCGTTACCACGACCCTGGAACGCTGCTAAACTAAAGCATTACTATAGTTAAAAAATACCAACGACACCTAGGATCCTCGACCGTCGATACCCGCGCTCGATCAACGAGGAAAATATGTCTGACTCCGTAGAGAGGCTGAGGTACAGGCCCGACCTACGTCTAAACCGCACAACATCGTTCAACAAACAAGACCAATCGATAGTGCCCGACGTGGACACCTCCACCGAGCTCCACCGTCGTAGTACCTGTAGGGCAGAACACCCAGCTCGCGATGGGCAGTTCACGCCGCGGGCAAATAACCCCGATCCGGGCGATATACCCGAACGAGCGGCTCGTTCCGCACGTCTGAGAATCTCGAAGAAACTCCGGGCCATCTAAAAAAGGGTCGAAAACAAAATCTCTTCTCTCGAGGTCATCACTGATAAATTTGGTCATCGAGTAAGGGCCCGAACGAAAGACTTAGGCAAATTTGCCAACAAAGTCACAGCCATACACGGGCACGACCCGGGCACATAACTCGGGTCAATTATGTCGCAAAATACATAGAATACATACATGGGCAAACAGTCAAATGGAAACAAATTCATTCAATACGCCCGTAGGCAACAAAGCAAATAAATATAAACCGACCAAGAAGGCCGGTGATGTTCAGGAAGTACAACCAACGGGCACGCAGGCCCAAAAAATACGAACGGGCACGCAGGCCCAAAACAAATATCAACAAGGCACGCAGGCCCATCATCATCTTACAATTCAGCTTCCCCGGAGCCATCATCACCGACAACAGGAGAGTCGGGCGGGGGCACGATCTTGCCATCCACGATCTGAGACATGTAGCCCGTCCCTTCAGTGTTCAACCCGGGATTCAGTAAGGAAAGTTGGCTGACCGCGGACTCGAACCCCTCCTCCATAGCACCGACACAATCCACTTCGAGGAGCCGGATACAAGCGACCAGCTCCGATCGACTCCTCAAAGCGGCTATATCCTCCGGCTCATCCTCGGCAGGAAGCATGGCAGCCTTCAGGTCCTCGATCTCTCTGGCGAGGCGCCCGATGTCGATTTTCAGACGCTCCCGATCCGCACGGAGAAGCTCTCTCTCCTCGGCTAGCTTCCCCGGGTTCTCCTTCTCCAGAGTCAGCATCTCTGTCTCGGCAGCCAGCAGCGCGACTTGCTCGCGGAACATCTCCTCGGAGCGCTCCAGGGCAGCCTTTAACTTTCGCGAACTCGAGGTGAGGGCCGCTTTCTCCTGTTCCAATTCTTTGACGCGGTCAGGATCCTCCCCTTCCTCGGACAGCACAACAGCCATTTCAACCATCTTCACCAGCCCGGCCATATTGGCGGCCAGGTGCCTCCTCCGGTCCTCCTTGCTCATTCTCCTGATGGCCTCAGCCTCATCGGCAGTCACGGACAAAGGGAACCCCTCGAAGAAACCCTCCTCTTTGAAGCAAGGGGGCAACCCGAAGGACCTTACGGCGCTGGAATCCTCGCCGACCGCCGGCCCACTTTCCACCCGGTTCCTTTTCCTTGGTATTAGGTCGATATGCAGCTCGACCTCCTGGACCTCCGGGGTCTCTTCCGAAGCAGCCCCCGAGCTAGGCGGCGAGTCCACCCTCACGGCATGAGAAGCGCCCGGACTATGCGGCGGGCCCATCCTTGTTGCTTGAGGAGCTTTCACCACCCTCTTGTTCGCCCTCCGGTCACATGACAACTTCAAGAGCCTCTCTCGTCGTCCGGCCATCGAACCTGCACGAAAACAAAAAGAAAAAAGAACCGGGTTAGTGCCGAGCAAATAAGCAAACAAATGACAAGCAAAGAAATTCAAACAACAAACGACCTAGCAGACGCGCAACCTGCCCAAATGACTGGCACTCCACGAGTGCCTTCGTATCAATCGGTCGGGCCTCGAAGGTCGGATAACCCTCCTCGTCCAAGACATCTTCCCCCTCCCTCGTGGCCCATCTGGCGGGGTTGAAGCTATCAACATACCGACAGAGAGTGTCGTAAGCCTTCTCGTCCTCAGAACCCATGTCGCCCGCAGACGTATGATAATACCCAGTGCCATGCTCATAATGCCTAGAGATCTAATGCACGGGAAACTTGGTCGTGCGTCCCAACACCGGATGCCCTTCGTTGTCTAAAAGTGCCTCCCCGTCATCGTCGGATATCGCCGCTTCCTCCTCGTACAGGGACTCTAAAGCGGTTGTGGTAAACGGCCTCACGACATACCACTTGTCTTTAAAACCCCGCACGGAGTCCATGTACATCCTGAAAAGTCTCTTCGACTGTTTCAGGGAAACCCAGCTATGCTTTCCTCCCCGGGACTGGCGCTGCAGATGGAAGACTCTGAAGAAGAGGGGTATAGTCGCCCCAATCCTCAGAAAACGACAGGTCAGCTCAAACGCCCGGATAAAGGCGAGCGAGTTTGGATGTAGCTGTGACGGGGCCAGCCCCAAATGACTAAAGATCCCGACCTGAAAGTCGCTGAAGGGCAGCTGCAACCCAAGGTCTTTGAATGCAATTTCATACATAGGGAAGTGGTACTCCGGGAACACCGAGCAAATCCGAGCAGTGAAGGTCGGTCTAGTAACGACGAAATTCTTTTGAAAATCGGGTTGGTCGTGGCCCGCCTCAAGGACAGCGTATGGTCTCCGGCTGCGCCGACTATAGACCGAGGAGATTCCTCTAGGCTCGACACCCACCCAGTCCAACAGAGGGTCCTCCACGGTGTCGACCAAACTCACAGCCTCATCGGCACTTTGTTCTTCCCTTTCGGGGCGTCCTGAAGAGCACGGTTCGTCCACCATGGTTACCTACATAGCACGGGAAACCAGTCAATTGGGCACGAAACCATACGCTCGTCATAACGGACAAGACGAAGTGCGCGACAAACCACGTCGCTCCATGCACGACCACAAAGTTGGTTAGAAACAAAATAGCAGTCGCCTCCCCGACTTCCAGATACCTCGACGGGTCCTTCTACAAGCCGCCTAAATAAACCGACAACGCGGTCACTCGTGAATACGTTGACCCGGGGTATGAACATGGCGAGCGACATCATAAAGCCTAAAGCTAGAGCTATGAGTCTACCGGGCACGATCACGAATTAGGCGCCCTGGATCATGAAGACCCCGGGCAGCACTGCAGATTATAACCTAAACTATGTATCTACCGGCCACGAACATGTGTTTGCCGACCTCATGCATGAATTTGTCGGGTTGAACATAAGTTTTCCGGGCTAGTCCCACGCGCACAGCCTCTAAAAAACGTCTAAAACGATGAAAATCATGCATCACAACAGAAAAACAGAGAAGACAAGTCACTTACTTGGAATCAAGGAGTAAATTTGGCGACGGAGGAAAGGAATCGGTGACGGAGATCGCGGCGATGCTATGAGAATCTGGGGAGAACAACAGCAGCAAAAACAGAGCAAAGAGGAGAAGCGCGAAGAGTAGTAACATGCTCTGGGGACCAAGGATCCTATTTATAGTGATGACATGGAATACCAAACGTCACCTCGGGCAGCCACGGATTCCCCTAGGCAATGATGACCCTATCCTCATAGGGTGGCGGCACAGTTCCCAAAAGATACCTCGCGTGCTCGACAGACGCATACTGTTGAGGAATCCCCGAGCATTCCTCGCGGGGGACCTGCCCGGCCCAATGAAGGAACCTTGGCCCAGCACTGGGGGCTATAAATACCCTCTGTTTCCAGAGGGTCAGGTATTCAATCTATCACATATACTCACACTCTTGCCTGCTCGCACTCTTACTTACTTCAGCATCGGAGTGCCTTGCAGGTACCCCCCCCCCCCCCCCCCCCACCTCGTTCAAAAACTTCATCTCAGAGCCAGCCGTGACGGTCCAAGTCTGATCAGGTTAGTTGGTATCAGTTGTGTCATCCATTTGGACATTGTAGTTTTTAGGTCCTTCTTTGCCTTGAGGATCTTCAGAGATGTTAGACATATGTTCGTTTTTGTCTTCTTGCCCATCTTCGCCATAATTGGGAATTTTGGGTGAAGAATCATCTTGTTTCACTTGATTAAGCTCTTTCATGTCTTGAATCTCCATGTTGATGTGATCTAACTATTCACTATCACTTTCAGAGTCAGATGGTTGAGATTGTTGGGGTGAAACAGGGGGTAGAGGAACATCTTGTTTAACTTCAGCAGGTTTATTTACTTCTCTTGTGGATCCTTTATTCAAACATGTGTGGGATATAGGATGGACAGAAGGAGAACTGACACTTTTGGGAATAACATATTTGATGCTGGAGTATTTTGTACTAGTTTGATTATCCTGCAGAGAATTAAAAGGAATTATTATCAATTGAAAACAAAAGCATAATGAAAGAAGAAGTAAGACGAGGTTGTATTACATTAAGCCCATCAGCTGTAGGACCGACTAGATTCATCACTTTCAGCCTGATCAAGCAAAACAATGGCATCTGGCTTAGAATCACCATTAATCACTTTTTGAGCATTGGGCTTAGATTTCTTGATTTAGATAATGTTGGGCTGTGGCTGAGGAGTGACGTTCGATGGTTTTGACTTCTTCTTCTTTGTAGGTTTTGAGGTGTCTGGTGACATATCTTCGACATCTATTTTTGTTGTTTGTGGTTGTGGATTGGTTGGATTTTGTTTTTGAGGGTTGGATGAGGTTTTCGAAGAACCTGAAAATAACAAAGGTATTAGAAATATGTATATTATATATGTAATGCATTGTTAAAGTATGAATTATATCTTCATTTTTGCCTTTGTGAGAGTTGTCTCCTCGTCTTAATTGACATTTTTTATTGAAGCAACAGCTCTCTTCACTGCAACTTTCCTAGCAGTGGTAGCCTTGTCTTTTATTTGTTGCTTCCAATCAACAGGTAAAAAGAGTGGACATTCCAAAATTGTAAAAAATTAGAAGTACGTTTAAAAAGTTGGAGAAGAATAAGTCGAGAAGTCCTCTTATTCCGCACCTTCGTGTATTGGAGAAAGTATGCGAACATACTTTATGCCGACATGAAGGATACCTTTGAAATTGTACAGAGTATGCTTAGTAGGAACCACCCATTTGGCGAGTTTTTGGGAATCTTAAAGGAGTTTTAAGTTATAGCCACAGATGAACCTTCTGGGATGCATGTCGAAATGCCAAGCCAAAATCAACACTTGGCAGTCGTGGAAATTTTTGTGTTGAAGTTTATAAGCAAACTCGTACATGTCTTCACGATTAACATACGAATGGATTTTAAGTTAGAGATTTTCTTTATAAACTTCTATTTTAATTTAAATGATATTTCACAAATGGTTCAACTAAGATTATTAGGTCTGTATTCAGTCTCAAAGTATTTCTGGAATGCTCGGATTTCTTTGATGTGAGTTATCTTACCTTTCTTGACCTTTCTTGTATGGAAGCAAAAGCAGTTGTTAGATGCTGAGTAAAGGCATGAACGTCAAAGATATTTGTAGTATAATATTTTCTCCACCCTGTATCAAACTTTTAAGTGCAATAAAAGGATGGTTGAAAGTAAATGCGAGTAAGTTTAGCAGCTTCGACATATCGAGACATTTGTTTGTCACATTCAGCCTCATAGAAATACATGTTGTAGAGGCAGAGAGCACCTTTTTTTATTGTAAAAGTGGTTTGGGAATTGATTAGTTGAGGATAAATTATCGATATACAAGGTTAGGTTGATAACTGAGCAAGATGATTTGGTTCTTCGAAGGCCTAAGTCTGGTTGCAATCAGCCTAAAAACGAGGAATAGCTCCTATATGGCCGAAGATTCTGCTTCTTGATCCTTTGAAGGAGCAGGGAATTCTCTGGTGAACCACTCAGGGCATGGGTTTGTTTGGAAAATATAGGCATAGGGGAAGTGAATTTGTAACGCTTGGTGAACATCATTATATACCCAGTGAAGGATTCTTTTAAGTTTAATCCTTCGTCAGTATGTGTCAGTTGAGAAAGTCGTGTTCCTTCGACTCTTATATTCTTAATCTTCTCATCCTCTTCGTCAAGTGTGTTATGGGTTGGGAGAGAAGGCTCAAAAGTATCATTAATCTATAGTTGAAGTAACCAAAGGAACCACCCAACAATAGGTTCATCCCTAATTGATAGTTCTTCAAAATTTTGACAACTTTTCCTAAAGACTTGCAGAGAGAATCCAATATCAATTGGATAAGGGAAATGTTGCGTCCAACATGCATCTAATTCGCCAGAGTTAAGAATATTTTCGCCACTTGTAGGGATTTGGAGCAAAAGATACTACGTGATAACCAAAGTGCTAGAAATGTTCTCTTCACCAGAGACTTCTTTAGTTGTTTTGTTGTGATGATCAATCATATAATAGGTAAAGCTATCTCAGTTGACGCTGAAGCTAATAGTTTCCTCATTCAATTCATAAGGGAAAAAGTTCCCCCATTTGATCAAAGACTAGTAATATCAGAAATGTTGAATAAAGTGGGGGTTAGCATTCTGCAAGGGAGATGGAGAGTGTTGTGAGTTCTATCCTAGAAGTATAGAGAGGCTACCAACATATTTTGATAATAATCTGGACCAATCTTTGACAGTTGAATCATGTTGTAGATTTCCATCTCTTTCTAGGTTTGGGCTTTCTTCTTCTCGACTTTAGCAAGCCAAGTAAGGTAAGGCTCAGGGTTTTTAAACAAAGGGAAAGATCAAAGCACTATAATAGTGTTGCTTATATAATTTAAATTGATAGGTTTTTCTATTTCTAAGGCTTCAGTCGAAGACTTTTCCTGAGTATCATCTATGGTTTGTGCCTTAGAATCTGGTTTAACGCTAGTACCTTCACTAGCAGCTATTGTTTTCTTTCTACTAACTATAAGTTTGGTACGACGGTAAGTTGGGAAAAACTCTTTGAGTTTTTCATCATCAGCATTAACATCAGATAAAGGACCCATGTATGCATGAGTTTCACCAGCAATAGTAAAAGGAATTAGTACCTGAGATTAATAAATATTGTATTTTTCTTCAAGCAAAGGTGGTTAAATAACGTTTTATTGGTTCCCTATCATCAATGACATTGCAATTTGGGTCACAGAGGATAGAACTTCCTTTTGATTCTTGCTATTTTTTTCTTGGATTTTGAAGGCGCCATTGTAGTCTAGTTTGATATTTGAAGATGAAATGTGTTTGTTTGAAGGTTTTTTGAGGAAATCGCAAGAGAAATAAAGATTTGAGAGCTGGAAATAGAAAAGTTTCAAGTTATAAATATGAAAGGTATTTATAGAAGAAAGGAAAATGTATTCAATTTCTTGGGAATGACAAATGGCGTGAGTTAGTGGGACACTTGTGCGCTTTTAAGAGGCCCTTTAGACGGTTGTCCTTTCAATTGCCACAATGCTCCTACAAAATAGGGATAATGATGGTTCCCTGCAGTTTTACACATCTGAATGAGACGTTTGAGGAAATACCGTCATGATGACCATGTCGTCACAATAGTGAAATTATTGTTGCGTCGAAGCGTTCAAAAAATGTCCTCTTCTCCATGTGTTAGAAAAAGACATTTTTGGGGGACAATTTGTTAGCTAGAATTTCGACACTCAAGAGAACTTGAGATATTAAGTGAAGCTGAAGGAAGTAGTTTTAAGAAGGCTAGTCGACTTCGACTACAAAGTACTGATGAAGACTCCGACTAAAGTTTGGTGAAGGGTTCCTGTTCCTACAGGGTGATAATTGTCTGGGACTTAGAATATTTTTAGAATTTGGCTCGAAGGCGAGTTTGGCAAGATAATTTGAAATAAGGCTGATAGCTATTTTTGGCCTTATCTGTTTTCTTAAAAAGACGCGTGGAGGCCTGTGAAGGGAGAAATGCATGCAAGCGAGAACGTGTCATTCCCTGGAGAAAAGATCATTCGTTACTGTTACTGTCGAAGTAGTGTAAATAGGAGTCTTAGTGTTAGGATTTAGGGTGTTCAATTTATACAAAACTCAAAATCACTCAAAGTATCTAAGTGTGTTGAGAAAGAGTTTTCTGAGTAACATGTACGTATGAATCACCATATTTACATTCAATCTCAAACTATTTACATTAATTTCATTTTGATTACATTTAAGTTTCAGTCGAAATTACTTTACATTCCTGCATTTTTTATAAATCGCCTTTACATTACTTTAAAAGTTTCTAGTAGTGTCGAAGTGTCCATTATCAAGAAAACTTAACAAAACTAGGTACATATGTTCTAGGATCAATCTAGCCGATCCTATAAGTAACCGAAGTATCAAAATCTAAGGTAAACCATACCCCAATTTTGTCCGGGACAAAATAACATTTAAGTTAGAATTATCTGATTATTCTATTAGTTACGAGAAAATCCCAAAAAAATGTTAAGTGAATTAGACTATGGCATTTAATTAAGGAGAAAATAAAAGAAAATATTTAGTTTAGGATTAATTTTATTTTTTTTAAATATCGTTAGTCTAATTTTAATGGTAAATTAAATAAATGAGACAAGGGTAAAATGGGAATGGGACCAAAATTGCAAAACCCTAAAAGCTATTATATAAGTGAGAATTTGAGGCCAATCAAAGGGATCAACTGCTCCATTCATTATCCAATCTGAAAAATTTGAAGAAAAAAAGAGAAAAGGAAAAACTAAAAAAAATCTTAAGAAAAACTTCTTCTTTCTCGTAAGCGGTCCACCCTTTTCACTCTCCTCGATACATCCTACATTCATCCTCCTTTGTTTACCAACCTTCACTCTGTTGGCGACATCAAACTTTAAACCTCTTTCTCTCTCGAACCAACTTCATCCGCCTCTTCCTTCCTCAATTCTCTTCTCACGGTAACATTTCCTTCATCAAACTTCTAAACACCATCCTCACTTCTACCGCATTATCCCTTCCATTTTACTCATCCGCCCCACTTCCAACCACCATCCTCACTTCAACCTCCCTCTCCCTTCCGTTTCACTCCTCCGCCTCACTTCCAACAACAACTCAAAGACCTCCAGCCACCCTCCTATCTTCCCGAATTCACCTTTCCCTCACTCTTCAAATACCAAACTTCGTTCACCAGTTTTCATCACCACTATTACTAAACGATCCGACTCGCGACTTCACCTATAGCTCCACCACCCTTACTCTCTTCAGACTGCTCCATTTTCACTACGAAGGTGACTGTGAGGTAACTAATTTATGATTCAATAAATTGTTTAAATTAAACTCTAAGTTAATCGAATAACATGATAAGATTGAAAAGAGTAATGTAGATTTTAAAGACTACATTGAATTTCTAGAAAATAGTAACGAAACACTTAGATGTGAAATTGTTAATATCAAAAACAAAGATGGAAAATGTGAGACTTGTGTCTTGATTAAAAAAGGAAGTGAAATATCTTCATGAAACCCTAATTAAATTTACTAAGGAGAAATAAAACCTATATTCGATTCTACCAAATCAAAGCACTTCCTTGTATAAAACTAGATTAGGGTTTAAATCTAGTATATCACATATAAAGGCCTTAACTGAAAGAAATTGAATCTGCATGTTTATAAATGCTAACATAGTGATAAGCTTGGCCACATAGAGTTTATTTTATAAATTAATAAGGTCTAAAGGTAATAATCCTATACCTATTAGAGCTACTAACACACTAGGACCCAAAAAGATTTAAGTACCAAAGCTAAAAACCTAGTTTGGTTTTCAGGGAGACTTTGCAGTTTTAAATGAAGCCTTAGTAAATATATATTAATTTGTGAAAATCAAGATGTATACCCTTGATAATATATGGAGTGTCTAGTTGTGTTAGATGATATTGAAGCTTGTGATCCAAGTATGCTCTCTGATGGTATATATCAATGGGCGTGATCAAATCAATCTATGATGATCAGTTAACCTCTTAGTAGTTTGATAAAATAAGTATGTAATGAATTTATCTATCTTGTGAATTTAACCAAATATTGTATTTAACTATTCCCGGAGAAGGATTTACGACAGTGTTTTGTTATTTCCTCACAATGGGGAGTTTTTATCAAGGTTACTTGATATTTAAGGTGGTACACTTTTTAGAGGTTGAAAAAGTGGAAAACTCTAACTAACCTTATAAATAAGTAGTTTATTTACTCCTTGGTATCTTAAAGTTATTTTTACTAATGTCCATGTTTGGGGAAAATGGTGCATGTTGTAAAATTGATAAACTAGTGCAAATTCATTAATGATGATCAACACTCTTGATGGTCCCACTGATTTTGGAGCCTCAGGATCGATGGTGAGTGTATCGCTCCAGATAATGCTTAGTAAATTCCTATATCAAATAATCCTATGAAAAGGACTTTTGACGAGTGTTTGTCGAAAGAGGGAGTTTTCCTCAAGGTGTCTTAAGATTTTAAGGTAGTATGCTTAATAGAGGATGAACAATCAGAAAACTCTGATTAACCCTCTAGAAAGCGATTTATTAAATGTATTTTCATTTATAATTATGTTTTACTAATATTTCTATTGATTTTAAGTGTTTTCTAAGCAAATGAGGTGTCAAAAATAGTATGCATATAGCCCAATGTCAAAACAAAGCCAAAATATTAAAGTAGGATGAAAAAAGCTTATCCAAAGAATTTCTAAGGGGTAATGATTATCTCTTAAACAGAAGCTCAACAAGAAACAAATAGATTTCAGAAGTTCCTCTTGATCTAAAAAGCTTCAAAGATAACTGAGATTTGTTCGAGAAAGAATCAAGGGAGGAAGTCTTCTAGGACTTACCCACCATTTGATATGTTCTGCTCAAGTTTTCCTCACTCTAGATTATGTTCTTGTTCATCTCTTTATCAGGTAACTCCTTCCTTTTACTTATGCAATCATGTGGGTTATGCGTTTTCTTGTTCATCGTTCCTTTATAGAAACTTTTTCCTACTTTTATGATTATGCCAAATAGGGAGAGTATACTTTCAAAGAGAGTGAAGTATACTTTCTACACATGTGAGGGAGTTTAACCACTCTAAATTTTACCTATGTGTTTTCCCTTTTAACACCTCACTGAGAGATACATTGTCATCATAAAAATAGAGAGAATATAGATTTATGTGCTTGCAGGTATGAAGAATGCAACAACATGTTGACTTAATTTTGATGTTGACAATGCTCTTAAGAGAATTTATCAGTCTTGTTGTTCAAGGATATGATTATTCAAGTGATGGTATGCGATAAGTTATTTATCAAATGACGGCGCTTGGTATGTTACTCAAAGGATGGTGCTTGATTTGTTTTCTAAAGTGATGGTGCTTAACATGTTATTTATCAAGGGATGATGATTGGTACATTACTCAAGTGATTATTCTTGATGTGTTTTCTCAAGTGGTGGTCCTTGAAAAAAAATTATAAAGTGATGGTGCTTGGTATGTTACTCAAGTGGTGGTGCTTGATGTGTTTGCTCAAGTGATGATACTTGATAAGTTATTTACCAAGTGATGATGTTTGGTGTGTTACTCAAGTTATGTTTCTTAATCAAGATGAAGCCTAAGTGTCAAACTATCATTTTGAAGATGTTCTTGAAGATCAAGTCATCGCTTTGAAGTCAACTATGGTCAAACGAC
Organism: Vicia faba; assembly: GCA_948472305.1. Lineage (NCBI taxonomy): Eukaryota > Viridiplantae > Streptophyta > Magnoliopsida > Fabales > Fabaceae > Vicia > Vicia faba. The sequence goes on from OX451736.1 coordinate 1,086,419,326, forward strand.
ATTCAAGTGAACACTTACATATCAAGAATCATTGGTTATTTAACCTTTCAAACTCTCAGATGATGGTAATCAACATTGATATATCTAAAGCCCCATTAATAAGATCTAAGGCTCTTGTGTGACGTCAAAGTTAGATAATGATACCAAGAATTGAAGCTTCAGAGTGTGAAAGAGAGGAAATTTAAAAGATTGTTTTATTTCGTCTATTTGAGTGATCAGTGTCTTTTAAATACACTAGGGAATTTTTTGAAACATTATGGATAAAACACACACTCAATAAAAACTCTTAAGAAGCCTCTAACTTTTCAATTAAATCACTAGAATTTTTTTTGAGACCTAGCGAGTTGATTAAAAGATTGTCTGCTTGATTAGGAAGTTTTTCTAAGTATCTAATCTATTAGATTTATAGCCTAATCGAGTTTAATGTCAATTATGACAGTATTTTAATGATTGGTAACAGATTGAAATGAAAACCTTCTATTTTGGACATAACAATCAATAATTTGATGTGCCTAATCTATTAGCCTAGTCGATTAGGTGAGTTAAAAAGCTTACGGATTGTTTCCAAATTTATATCACGCCTTGACCTATAAATATAGAGCTTCTCTATCATATTTACACATTCAGAAAACGTGAAAAAACTTCATTTTTCATTTCTCTCATAACCTCTCTAAATCTTTCATACTTTTCTCACATATTTTAGCCATAGTGTTTTGAGAGTGTTCTTGAGTCCTAATGAGGATATTGTTCTTGGCGAGGGCTAAATTGTAAATTTTCCAAGAGTATAATTTTCTCTTGAGTAAATTATTCTTCCTTAGGAAGTGATTATATTGATTAATAGCTTAATCATTTATAAGCCTCTTATTTCTATTTGGGGGATTAGTTTAAGTTTATGTTTAGTTCGTGAGCTCCGCGTGTCAAAAAGTTCTTTTTTTTGTTTATGGAAATTAACTAGTGAAGATATTCACAACGACTCTTGAGCTCAGTCTTGTTAAAAGATTTATCGGTTCGAGATCACCCTGGTTTAAAATATCAATTAGTTTCTGAGTTCCTCATGATATAAAAGCTCGGTAGGTTCGAGATCAGTCCAATAAAATTCTAGGTTCGGTTTGTGGTATGTCTGTAAAACCCTGGTTCAGTTTTGAGGATTGCCAGTTCACCCTATTCAAAAACTTTGTTTGATTTTCAAACTTCCACAATTCACGCCTCCATAGCCATAATCTTCACTTCGGCTTCCAAAGCTGATTTTAGTTTATTTTCAGCCAAATAGGCTGAAATCCTTTCGAAGAAGGAGGACTCAGACATGATCACTATCTTCGGCGTATCCATGGGAGTCCAAGTGCATCTTCTTCTTGCCCCAGAATATTCCTATCCCAGCTGAATCCATGTCTTGGATGTAAGGTGAGAAAATACATAGCATTGTTGTTTGGCGCATATGTGCCATCTGCAGCACTGTGAGGCCCTGTGTTGCCCAGGTTTCGATCGGAATTCCTTCGAACAACTTGGTTAACCTCTTCCATATAATAGCTTTGGTCAGCTTCAATGTTTTCCACAATTCCATCTTCTCTCCAAATTGCCACATGTTGGTGCATTGAGGAGGGAACTGCGCCTATTCTGTGAATCCACTCACGGCCCAAGAGTAAGTTGTAATTTGTCTTGGCCTCTATGACCATGAACATGGTTGGTCTTGTAATGGTTCCTACAGTGAGATCAACTTGAACTACGCCTAGAGTATGACCAATTTTCCCTTCGTAGTTAGATAGTACCATATTATGGGGTTTTATATATATATCATACATACCTATCCTCTTTAGCATGAACTGAGGCATTAAGTTGACAGTAGCACCCCCATCTACCATCAATTTGTTGATCCCCACTTGTTCAATCTTTCCTCTGATAAATAGAGGATTCAGGTGATTCTTCACACCTTGGTCTGGTCTTTCGAAGAACGCATTATGTTCTTCGACTGCTTCGTTCTTCATAACGTAATAGCACATAGGCTTGTGCTTCTCCATTTCTAATGCATCTGCTTCTTTAGAATCTTCTATCTTCGTCACTTGGTCATATTCATGTGGTAGTACAGAAATTACATTACAATTGATATTAATAGAAGACTCCCCATCTGAGTCGAAGTTGTCAGTAAGCATGTTCTCATCATTGGTTGGCTCTTCGACAGACACCTTTGTCTTTTTTTGGGGGGAAAACCTTCTTTGTGCTGGGGACTTCTCTTCGACAGGTGCAACATATGCAATCTGATTCGTACTTGACTCCCCTACTTCGTTGCTTGTAATTTATCTTTAATCCTTCTTGGTCCTATGGAACCTTCTCCATTGGGACCTTGTCATTGGTTTTTTTCCCTTATAGTTTTTAGACACATAGGCTCGTTGCTTCGTTGACTGGAAATGCCTTCGATATGCCCACATGGTTCTGTCACCTTCCTTGATAATCTTCCATTTCCCTTTGCCTTTTCCTCTTTGCTCACTTTGACCAGACTTCAACCACTTGTCTGTTGGGATGTTGGCATGTGGCTTGAAGGTGACTTGTCGATTCACCTTGGGGTGTGGGATATCTTCCCTTTTTGGAATTCCTTTTGCATTGGTTACATACCTTCCCCTACTATGTCTTTGATTGTTCCAAAATTGAGCATATGGAATTTTCTCAAATGCTCCAGCTGCCTTTCTATCGTAAACATCGCTACACCATGGGCACATTAAGACTTCTGATCCTGCCTTATGACAGCAAACCAAAAAACCCATCAAGCTTTCTACCATTTTTGGGTAATGGAAGCAATTCTTTATCATTTCTCCAGTTGTTTCCAGCCCTCTCTTGGTACACTTTCTGGTATGTTGCTACAGTGTCTCGATCATTAATTACGCTGCACCTAGGGCACACTAGTCCCTCAGGATTCTTCATATGCCAATGAAAAAGATAGTCGACCAGGCTTACTTTTTGGTGCCCAGTTCGCATCCTATCATTCTCCATCTTCAAACGTCTTTCGATCTCCTCCATCTCTAGGGACAGCTGGTTTAGATTCACCATGTTTATTTCGAACTTGGGATCTTCAGCAATCTCAAGCTCTTCGAATATGACTCTAAGACCCTCAATAGTCTTAGCCTCGCCAGCAATTTTGGCATTGCCATCAGCAGCATTACCTTCTTCCTGGCTCATGAGACCCTTAACAATCTTTACTTCGCCAGCAACTTTGGCATTGCCATCAGCAGCATTGCCTTCTTCCTGGCCCATGAAACCATCATCAGTCTTTGGCCCCTGAGTATCTTCAGATATCTTGTCTATGTCGAGTTTACCTGCTTCGACTTCGACAGCATCAACCATGTTGATATCCACAGGCTCTGCAAAATTTGTCTCAGCAATCTGAAGAGGATCTGTGTCGGCCTTCATCTGGTTCTTGGGCCTCTCTCCAAACTTTAGCCTCCCTTCCTTGATAGCATTTTGTATCAAATCCCTGAAAAGATAACATTGTGAGGTTTTATGGCCTAAGAAATTATGATACTTACAGAAGCCCCTTTTCTTTCGTTGTTCTAACGGAGGAATTTTAACACTACGGGGCACTATCATATGGCCATCTTTTACTAACAAATCAAAGATTTAATCACACTTGGTGTTGTCGAAAGTATAGGTTTTCTTTGGGAATTTTTCATTCCTTTCTGGTTCAAAGGGATTTTTTCCGTTCGCAGGCGTTAGCACTTTGCAAGGATATGGTGGTCCTTTCTTTAATTCTGCAAGATCTATTTCATGTTCTTCAACCTCTGAAAAATCATCTTCAACATCTCTTTCGTCTGAACAGGCTTCGATATAGGCCACTTTTTCTTCCCTATGGCTTTTTTTATCCCTTTCTTTTTCGGTCTTCAAACGTTCCACCTGTCGAACCCTATCAGCCAGTTGTGCCATATCCCTCAGATACTGGGGATCTAACTTCTTTCTGATAGAGAAATCCAATCCTCTTGCTGCCATTTCGACCAACTCGTGTTCAGGCACTTGCGTGAAACATCTTGCCTTCAACAAATGGAACCTGTTAAGATAATCGTCTATAGGCTCGTTGAATTTGCACTTAACATTTTCCAATTCGCTCAGGGTGATTTTGGATTGACCTACATAAATTTTTTCATGAAATAATCTCTCCAAGCGAGTCCAATCATGGATGGAGTTTACTGCAAGAGTAGTAAACCAAGTAAAAGCATTTTTGGTTAGTGAACTAGGGAAATACTTAATCCTTAGATTCTCATTGTTTGCTATATCCCCTGCTTTTGTAAGATATCTAGCAACATGTTTTATGGTTGACTCACTGGGTGCTCTAAGAACTAAAACTCGGTTTCGGTCCAAAACATGCAAAATCTTGTTTTCCATGCGAATTGTGTAATTCTTCTCAAGCAATTTGCCAATACTCAAGAGATTACACTTAATTCCAGGAATATATAGCATATTTTTGGTCAAATAATGACTCTTATCCTTCTTAATGATCAAAACATCACCGACACTGTCGGCCGCTAAAGTGGTGTCATCTATGAATTTTACTTTATTCTTTGTGGCTTGATTGGTTTTAATAGCCATTGGCAACTGCTACTGTTGTTGTTCAGCAACTTTTCCTTACTATAATTCTCCTTTGTGATCATGACCAGAAGTGTGTTATCATCATCCACATCTTATCGAGCAACCTTATCCTCATCACTTTGATTTTCTCTCGATTTTGCATTACATTCCTTTGCGAAATGACCAAGCTTATGACAATTGTAACACGTCACACCACACTTGTCAACTTCTTGGTGTAGTTTCCTTTACCACTACCTTTCGAGATGATCTCACCTCTTTGTGCCATCGAAGTCTTTGAATTTTGTGAATCTTTTCCATCAAAATTCTGGAAATTTGTCTTTCCTTGTGAAGATTATGTTCCTTTCGATCTCTTACTCTTCTCACTGAACCGTGCTTGCAAAGCAATCTTCGCTTTGGCTTTGTCATTTCCTCTTTCATCCATCCTTTATTCATGAACCTCTAATGAGCTTTGAAGATCCTCCTTGCTCAATGTAGGAAGGTCGTTCAATTATTTGATTGCAACTATAATGTTGTTGAATCTTGACGTTAAAGAACATAAGATTTGTGCAACAACATTCTACTCCGACACGGTTTCACCACAAGATTTCATTTGATTCACCAAACGCGTTATACGCGTAATGTAATCATTGATTGACTCCTTCTCTTTCATTTTCACCAGCTCGAACTGCCTCTTGTGAGTTTATAACCTCACAACCTTTGCTTTATCAGCCCCTTCATAAGCTTTCTTTAAGATCTCTCATGCTTGCTTCGTTGATTCGCAATCGCCAATCTTTTCGAAGTTGTCATTGTCGACGCAAGAATGTATCAAGAAGAGTGCCTTGTAATATTTCTTCTTCTCTTCCTTGACTGTAACTTGTTGAGCAGTTGTAGCTTTTGTCCCAAGTGGTGTAACATCATCGTTAACCACTTTAAGAACGTCTTGATATCCAAACAAAACATTCATTTTTTGCACCTTTTGTTATAGTTCTTGGAGTCAATGGTTGGAATATTGATAAGGATTCGATTATTGGAAACGGTAGACATATTTGCAGTATATTAATGGATCAGAACCTAGGCTCTTGATGTCAAATGTTAGAACATACACAAAATAAGTTGGTGAAAAGTGGTTAATTAGAGAAGATGAAGTTTGAGAGTATTTAGAGATTACGAGAGAGAGAGAGAGAGAGAGAGAGAGAGAGAGAGAGAGAGAGAGAGAGAGAGAGAGAGAGAGAGAGAGAGAGAGAGAGAGAGAGAGAGAAATTGAGGAGAAAATCTTATTTGGTATTAACAACAAACATTACAATGAGAGAGTATATATAGGATACAAAGCAAAACAAGTTGAAACCTCAACAGGCCCATAAAAACAGCACAAAAAAGCACAAAAATTGCATTGGAAATCGATTTCCCAAAACAAGGGATCGATTTCCTATACTAAAAAAATGCAAATCCAAAAAAATCTCAATTTTGGAAATCGATTACCCATTTTCTGATAATCGATTTCCTCTACGAAAATTTCAAATTTTTACTTTTCAAAAATACTTCTCAAATAAGTTGTTTCGACGTAATACTTCCCGAAACTTCCATGTTATATTTGAATTATTCTAAACTTTCAATAATTTCTTTCTTTCACAAACAATTTTTTTCTCTTATAATTTTAGACACTCTGCATATTTACAATCTTTAAAGATTTTAATTAAAATGTGATTGTATTTTTCGTGTGGCATATTAAAATTTCATACATTATTACTCAAAAAATAATCTATCAATCTAAATAGACACCCACGCTTCAAGGATGTTGTGTCTTGACGTGTCACCCTCCTCTTGTATCGATTATATACACCACTTCTCTTGCCTTCCAATAGAACAAATTATTTTATGTTTTTTTCTAATATAATCTGATTTTTTTTTTAATTACAATAGTAAATTATAACTTTTCTCTTTCACCTCAAACTCACGTCAACAATTTTAATTTAACTATTAGTACTATCTCAATTAACTATGAGTACTTAAGAGTATGCTCCAATCAATACAATATGTTACTAGAAGTACAAAATCTTCTTTCACATCTATATAGAAAAAAAAACTAATTTTGAAAAATTATGGGGATTATTCTTTCTCTCTCGTAGAGTGTGATTCAAACCTCTGAAAATTCGAATATATTTTTATTTTATAAGCAGATATATCTCATGACGCATCTAAATCATACAAGTCTTTTATAATTCAGCTACACACTTCATTTTTTCTAAAAACAGATCTGGAGATACATTTTCGAATATTATTTGGGTGTATTCGAATATACATCTCTGTAACACCCCCTGAATGCTTTCTTAGCAACAATCTTGTCCTAAATTTGATATTTTTTAGGCCAACATATTTTAGGTTATTTTAGGCCATAATTTATTAGAAAAATGCATACATTAATTGCTTCAAACATGCTACACAATTAAGGAAAGAAGTCATACAGTTATCAAAATGTACCAAACATAATGTTTACCCTAAAATTTGGTAAACAATCGTTGATCTTCTAAATCCCTTAACGAATCCAGTTACTCGCGAGATCGATCAGATTGATCTCAGGACTATTATGTTCTAGTATTTAGAAAACGTGTTTTTCGTGATAATCTCTTTTAAATGAAAGGAAGCACTTCGTATGTCGAAGTGGAACTTCTTTATGAAAGTAATAAAGCAGAAACTAGTTTAAATTGGAAATTATAAAGAACATAAATAACATGAAGAAACTTCATTGCATGTAAATTACATTGAATTGTAAAATATGATGCATCATACGCACATTCTTGCTAACTCGTTTCTCTAACACTGGTACTTTGAGTATATTTGAGTATTTTGTACAAAGATGTGAACACACTAAATTGAAACACAAAAGCTACAATTTATAGAATTTCGACCCTAACGGTCTCCTAACGAATTAATGCCACATTTCCTGCTGACATGTCTTCGAAGATCCTAAAGATTCCACACGTTCTTCTGGATAAGAATAAACATTTGAATTCAAAAACCCTTTGATTATCTGTCTTAAGCGCCAAATCTGATAATGTTCGAAGTGTAATGCTTTGAACCTTATCTCGAATAATACTTTAATTCGAATTCGAATTTCAAATGATACCTTATTTCGAATGATACTTTACTCATAAACCATCTATCAATTACGATTTCAAATCTTCTTGGTTTCCAAAAATATAAAATAACCAAACAACTCTCCAAGTATATTCAGTACCATTGTTTCAGCTCAATTTTGACTTAGTCGAAATTTCCAGCCAACGCATACATAATTTGTTTCGAAAATACAAAAAAAAAATACTACCAAACATAAATTATTGGGTATGTCTAACCCCTCGACTTCTCCTCCGCCTGTAGTACTACAAGAAATTATGTGCCTTGGCAATCATGCCTTCTACGAGAGCCAATTGTGGACTACCTTCCTCAAAACTCCAGTCTCTATGTCCGATCTTCCCATATCCACAACTTACTATCATTTAAAACACAAAAAGAATAAGAATTTAGAAAAAAAATACCAAATCAAATTGATGAGAAAGAGAAACTTGAATGGATAAGAAAGAGTTTCAATAGTAGAAGCTTGAATGGATGAGAAGTTTTAATTGATGTGAGAGTTTAAATGGTATTTTTTTAGTACTTTTTAAAAAATGAAGGAGGAAGAGAGAAGGTTTGGCGCGAGTATATGAAATAAAAGCATCAAGAGATGCATCTCTGGACCACCCACTGAATTTTGAGTTTATGGTGTTTACGGAGATGTATCTCTGGATTCAGTTTTCTATGCATACGGAGATGCATCCTGAATTAAATTTTGACGAAATAGAGTGCCTCATTAATTTATGCTGAGAAGTGTCTAAAAGAAGTGCGTCCGAAGATGCATCTTCAAACTAGAGTAGTTATAACTTTTCACGGTGGTGGAAGAGCACCCGTAAGGGTGAAAAATGTAATCCTTGATAGTATATGTAAAAGCTACGTAATCCAGCTTTACACTAGCAACACTCACTCTCTTTCTATAAGTATGGAGAAATTAACATGTCACCCTCATTTTATACATGTCACCCCCCCAAATTTCAATATTCCCAAAATACCCCCTTTCACTAGTTACTCTAAATTTATTACTTTTGTCAACAAAAAATTTACTATTGGTCAAAGGGATAATTTTCGAAATTTTCGATACTCTTAGCAAATTTCCGATACCGATTTTTATCGCATACCGGAAATTCTTTATATTCTACAAACTTCCGGTAGCGATATATCAAAAATTTCGAAATTTTCAGTTGCGATTTACCGGAAATTTTATAATTTTCGATAAATTTTACAAAAGTTCTACAAGTACCGGAAATTTAGCAAATTTCCGATAGAAAACCTTTATCGAAAATTTCAGTTAAACTTCAAATTTCCGGTTTGTATTTAGAGTAAAAAAAATACTGGAAAATTTGGAATTTTTTTTATTAATAACCAAGTATTAAAATAATATTTCGCAAATAACCGGGTTTCAGAAAAAAATACGCAAATAACCATGTTTCAGATGACTCCCCAAAGGAGGAGCCATCTGAAATGGCGCATGCACCTCTTTTTTTAAGGGAGGCGCCATCTCACTTGGCGCCTATGTGCTTAGGGCATGCCCTAAGCCAAGTGAGATGGCGCCTAAGTGTATTTTTAGGGCATAAAAAAAAAATTTATTTTTTTCCTGTGCATTACCTGTTGGACAGAGATCAACAAAATAGACTTTTTATTAAAAAAATAAATAATTACATCCAACTGTATTACATTAAAATAACAGTAAAAAAATGGATACAAAAATACTGGAGTTGATGGGTGGAGTCTTACAACAAACATGTATATGTGCAGAATAGGGCCAGGCTAGGTGGCAGCCTATGGGGTTTCATAAGCCCATGCATGTATCACGATTGGACAGTAAGGGAGGCGCCATTGGACTTGGCGAAAGAGTACAAAAATGAATGGTGTCGCCACCCCATTTGGAGAATAAGAGGTGTCATTTGTTATAGCATAGGCTCAGGCTACGTGACAGCCTTTGGGATTCCTTTCATTATTGCATGCAAGTCCATTGGAGTTGATGGGTGGAGTCTTACAACAAACATGTATATGTGCAGAATAGGGCCAGGCTAGGTGGCAGCCTATGGGGTTTCATAAGCCCATGCATGTATCACGATTGGACAGTAAGGGAGGCGCTATTGGACTTGGCGAAAGAGTACAAAAATGAATGGTGTCGCCACCCCATTTGGCGAATAAGAGGTGTCATTTGTTACAGCATAGACTCAGGCTACGTGACAGCCTTTGGGATTCCTTTCATTATTGCGTGCAAGTCCATTGGAGTTGATGGGTGGAGTCTTACGACAAACATGTATATGTGCATAATAGGGCCAGGCTAGGTGGCAGCCTATGGGGTTTCATAAGCCCATGCATGTATCACGATTGGACAGTAAGGGAGGCGTCATTGGACTTGGCGAAAGAGTACAAAAATGAATGGTGTCGCCACCCCATTTGGCGAATAAGAGGTGTCATTTGTTACAGCATAGGCTCAGGCTACGTGACAGCCTTTGGGATTCCTTTCATTATTGCATGCAAGCCCATTGGAGTTGATGGGTGGAGTCTTACAAAAAACATGTATATGTGCAGAATAGGGCTAGGCTAGGTGGCAACCTATGGGGTTTCATTATTGCATGTAATATTATTGGCAGCCTTGGGGGGTTGCATCCTTACTTAATTGAAATTTTTAGCCTTACGTTTAACATAACATTGATTCACATAATCTGTCAAATTTTCCAACGTTCGAATCAGTCATCAAATTCATACATTCCAACCTTCAAACATTACAGCATTCATACCTTCATACAATCAATAAACCTCAAACATTCCAACCTTCAAACCTTAAAACAATTCTACGCAATGGCCTCTTCACCACAATTTGTCGTCAAAGCACATTTCAACGGTGAGACATACATTTGTCCCACAGTTGGGTTTTTGTTTAGAAACATCGACAACGTTCGATTTCTCTTAAACGGGAAAGCCAATTTCTCGTACTTCAAGAAAAGATTGGAGGCCAAACTTGAACGAGGCCCGGTGTCCCAGATATTTTATCAGAATCCAGTTTTTTTTGGAAACAACCAAGTAATTTTTTATAAGGTTGAAGTTCAAGATGACGAGGATCTCCAGAATATGATTTCCAGCCATGTCTATTCTGGATACGACTCTATTGAGTTGTACGTTTTGCTTCAAGAGCCTCCGGTGACACAGGAGGTAGAGCCTCCGGTGACACAGGAGGTTGATCCTTTGGAGAATGAACAAGATGAGGTAGATGCAGTTGATGATGAAGAAGAAGATAACGAGTTAGAGTTTGATGAAATGGTGAACGATGATTATGACGATGATGGCATCCCTAGTATTCCTACAGACAAAATCTACACACCACCTCCGCACATGACAAACTTCAACATGGGCGGAGATGAACCTTCTACTGACTTATTTTTCAAACCGTATATGCAGTCGGATGAAAATTTAAAAGAGAATGACAAGTTTCGTAACAAAGAGGAATGCATCAGGGCCATTAAAAAATTTCACATGCTCAACTCGGTTGATTTTAAGGTGGATCGTGTCAACCCGGAAAGGTACAAGATCAAGTGTGTCCACCCTGACTGTATGTTCAAGCTGACCGCATCATACAGATTAAGGGGTGACTGCTGGGTCATAGGTTCCATGACTACCCACACTTGTGTAAGTTCCACTCAATCACAGGACCACCGAAAACTCAACTATGATCTAATCTGTCAAGAAATCCTACCCCTGGTCAGCAACGACCCATCTTTGAAGGTGAAAACAATCATCTCCCACATCACCACAGTTTTTAACTACACTCCGTCTTACCGTAAGGCGTGGTTAGCAAAGACTAAGGCGATTGAAAGGGTGTACGGAAACTGGGAGGAGTCATACCGAGAACTTCCCCGCTACCTGAATGCACTCAAGATGTATTCTCCAGGTAGTGTTTATGTTCTGAAAACATTGTCAGCGTACGCCCAAGATGGTAGTCTACTGCATGGCAACGAAATATTTAGTCGCGTGTTTTGGGCATTTCAACCATGCATCACAGGGTTTGCATCATGCAAACCAATTCTACAAATTGACGAGACTTGGTTGTATGGGAAGTACAAAGGCACGCTATTGATGGCAGTTGCACAAGATGGCAACAACAACATTTTCCCTGTTGCGTTTGCCCTTGTCGAGGGGGAGACCGGTGGTGCTTGGAGCTTTTTCCTGAAAAATCTTCGGACACACGTGGCTCCTCAACCAGATCTCTGTTTGATCTCGGACAGACATGCCTCCATTGAAAGTGCCTACAATAATCCAGCAAATGGTTGGCATGACCCTTCTTCTACGCATGTCTATTGCGTCAGGCATATCGTCCAGAATTTCTCGAGGGAGGTCAAGGACAAAACATTGAGGAAAGCGGTTATGAATGCGGGATATGCATTGACACAACCCACATTCAAATATTACCGCAACGAGATCCGTTTGTCTAATCCAGAAGCCGGTAGGTGGATCGACAATATTCCAGTGGAAAAGTGGACTAGGTCATACGACAATGGCCAAAGATGGGGGCATATGACAACGAATCATATTGAATCAATGAATGGGGTATTCAAGGGCATACGAAACCTCCCAATCACTGCCTTGGTAAAATCTACGTATTTTAGGATGGCGGCGTTATTTGCCAAAAGAGGTGAAATGTGGAATGCGGTGTTGCAATCTGGACAACTATGGAGTGAAAGCTGCATGAAATACATTAAGGCTGAAAGTGCTAAAGCCAACACTCACATGGTTATACGGTTTGACCGACACAGCCACAACTTCATTGTGAAAGAGACAATCGACCACAATGAAGGCCTGCCAAGACAAGAATACAGGGTCATTTTACCTTCTCAATGGTGCGATTGTGGCAGGTTTCAAGCATTTCGTATGCCTTGCTCTCATGTCATTGCCGCTTGTGCTCATACCCATCAAGACGCGCTTCAACTGCTGTCAAACGTTTACAAATCTGAAACGTTGCTCACTGTTTACAACAACAACTTTCCTTTGGTGGCAAAACCGGATTATTGGCCCGAATACAACGGCGATATAGTTTGGCACAATGACCAAATGCGAAGGAACAAGAAGGGTCGTCCCAAAAGTAGGCGCATCACAACAGAAATGGACGATCTTGACAGGTTGGAAAGAAAGTGTGGTTTATGCCGTCAGGTCGGACACAATCGCAAAAACTGTCCGAATCGGGCGTCTGGCTCGACCACATAAATATTGTAATACAATAAATCTTTTCAATATTTATGTTGTAAACATTTGGGTTTTCCGTTAACAGATTTTGCTACAGTTAATAAAACGCGTACAACAATAATTAACGATATTCAATCTAGGAAATTACAACTGTTAACACAATTTCATCTGACCCATGCATCATCAGCATTACATCACTGTCTGTTTTGACTTCCTCCAACCACACATTAGGTCTTCCTGTCGCATGTGAGGTTGTTGTTCGTTTTCGTTGGATCCTTCGAATTTTCCCCCCTCCGCGATGTCTCCATCTAGCCACCGCATCAACTCCCGCTTCAGACGCTCCATGGAGTGAATGTGCCAGAATTTCATTTTCATCGCAGGTTTCGTGGCGGAGAATATAACGTAACCATCTCTGCTAAAAATCATAGGCGACGTCATTACGCAAATAACGGAGTACAAAATAAAAATACAGTGCGAGAAAGTGTGAGAAATTTCGGAGAAACGGACGAATTATTTATAAAACAGCATTTTGTCCTAGTTTTGACCTAGGAGCCAAGTGAGATGGCGCCTCCTCTCATTTTTAAGGAGCATGCGCCATCTCACTTGGCTAAAAGCCAAGGGAGGCGCCAAGTGAGATGGCGCCTAGGGCAAAACCCTAGGTGGAGGCGCCAAGTGAGATGGCTCCTCCTTTGTGGAGCCATCTGAAACATGGTTATTTGCGTAATTTTTTCCGAAATCCGGTTATTTGTGAAATATTATTTTAATACATGGTTATTAATAAAAAAAATTCGAAAATTTGAAATTTTTGGTATTTTTCATATATCGGAAATTTCAAATTTTTCGGTTTGTTATTTTAATGATAGAAAATACCGAAAATTTGAAATATCTGGTACCAGAAGTTTCAAATTTCTGGTAACAACCAAATTGCACGGTAAAAACTTGGAAATTTAACAAAATTTCTGGTATTTGCGCGAAATTTTCGGTACGGAACCAGAAATTTCAAAAATTCTAATATATTTCAAAGACATTTTCGTAACTATGCCATATCTAAAAGAATGACATGTATAAAATGAGGGATGGCATGTTAATTTTCCATAGGTAGGACAGTAAGTTGGAATGGTTTGCAAAGCCCATTAAATTTGTTTTCTTATACAGTCCAAATTAAATGTAAAAAGCTAAAAGAAAAGAAAAAGAAGAAGATTAACCATTTCTTTTGTTACGGATAAACTATCTATTAATATTTTTTTTAAATTTGTTTTCTTATACAGTCCAAATTAAATGTAAAAAGCTAAAATAATATAAATTAGAACTGAAACTAAACAATAAACTATCTATTAATATTTTTTTTAAAGATTATATACATTCTAATTTTAATGTTTTGTCAGTCTATAAATAATGAAATTTATATCAAAATATGAATTTAAAGGAAAAATATATGTTCTATTAAAATGACATTAACACTCATTTAATTTTAAAATATACATGGATTCTTCTTACATCTTCTTTAATCTTTAACGATAGACAAAAATTGTAAATATAAATAATATTTACCTTTAATTTTTAGTTTGTTATTAAAAAATTTCGTTAGTATACCTATATTTATGAGAAATTACTAATTAGTGCATATTTTAAAATTAGAAGAGATTCTAACGTGAATTTAACAAACTTTAAAGGAAGTTGTTCTGGACTGGGTCCGACAGGCCCAATAGCATCGCTAAGGCCCAATTCAAATGGACTTGTTGAGGACCACGCCGACCAAAGGGTCACAGTCGCGCCCGACGTACTCCCTGAGGTCACGTGCTCGACCTCTACATCTCCAGCTCGACATCCTGCTGTCCAGCTCGACATCCTGCTGTCCAGCTCGACATCACCTCGAGCACCTCCAACTAAGGCAGACTCAGTCCACTGCACTTCCAACGAGACCCCGAAAAGACCGCGTCTCCGTCCGCCCGCACTTCACGCAGAACATCCAGGAAGGGGACCACGTGCGGGTCCCCACTACGCACGTAGAACCTGGCAGTTCCTCCATTGGGCCAAACCTGCCCAGCCCAATGAAGGAACCTTGGCCCAGCGCTGGGGGCTATAAATACCCTATGTTTCCAGAGGGTCAGGTATTCATCATTCTACCCATACACTTGCTATTACCTGCTCGTGCTTCTACTTACTTCAGCATCGGAGTGTCTTGCAGGTACCCCCCCACCTCGTTCAAAAAGCTTTCAGCTCGGAGCCAGCCGTGACGGTCCATTTCTGATCAGGTTAGATCAGTGGCGCCGTCTGTGGGAAACTAGCTTCCCCGTCTTACAAACAACTCAAAAGACCAAAGCTCAAAATTCAACTACCTGTCATGGCTGATCCAGCTCGCGATGAGCAGAACGTCCGTGTCGCCGACACCAATAACGGCACGACGGACAAAAACGGACATCTCGACAATGTCGGCAATCCCGTCCATAACACCGCTCCTGCAACAACCGTCCTCGGAACTTCCTCGCACAGGGACGGAGCCACAGCGTCATCCTCCTCGCTCCCACCACCACTCGAGGACGACCCGGCGGCCCTCGCCCACTACAGAGCCGTCCGGTTTCAGGAAGTCCTCGTCCCCCCGGGGGCGGATGCCACCACACAAGCGCTGTTCGCAGCAATTAACCGAACGAACTATCTCATCTTCGCCCAAGGAGAGAGATTAAAGGCGCTTGAAGACGAGCGAAGACCCTCGAGGAGGCATCGGAGACCACATACTCCACCTCCTCGGGTGACTTATGTTCGACACCCTTCTCCCCCGCGGAGACACTACAGGGAAAACTCCAGAAGCCCTTCTCCCCGGCCAAAGCAGAGGCGACCATATTTGGAGAGAGATCCCATCATCCCCGCCGGAGAACCCAGTCGCGACCCGGCGAGGCACGACAAGAGACACGCCGGGGACGGGCGTGTAACATTCAACCAGCAAGCATCACGCTCGAGGGAGACTCAGCACGACCACCGTGCGAGACAATACTACAGGTCCCCATCTCTGTCTCTGGAGAGGAGCGACAAGGACGACCCCCGCGATCCCCTGTCGCAGGCCATCATGGATGCACCCATCCCCCCGGGCATGGAGAAGCCCCCACATCTGAAGGAGTATGACGGAGTTGCGGACCCGGTCGACCACATTGACGGGTTCGAGGCCATGCTCCATTATCATAATGTCGGGGGGCCCATCAAGTGCCGTCTTTTCCCCACGACTCTCAGGAAGGCGGCCATGGACTGGTACAAAGGGCTCGCCCCGGGCTCAATCACCTCGTGGCGGAACCTGAAGAACCAGTTCATCAGTTCCTTCACCGCTTCTCGACGCCATCCAAAGACCGAGGCGGCGCTCGAGGCCATCATCCAAAGACAGGATGAGACCTTGAGGGAGTTCATCAACCGCTTCAACCGAGAAGCGATACAGGTCCCCTGCACGGACCACATGAAGAGATATCTGCTGGAGAGGGGGCTTCTCCCCAGCACAGAATTCAGAAAAGCCGTGGGAATCGAGCCGCCCAGGTCTTTCGACGCCCTCCTCGATAAAGCTCGAGCATACATGGATTACGAGGAAAGGGAAGCTGCCAACAGGGCCCGAGACTCCAGGGCTCGGGGACCCAACAACAGCAGCAGTTCACACCAAGAGGCTCCTCCCCGACAAACCGGGGAGAAAAGGAAAGAAGACCGACCCCGGGAAGTACGGGAACAAAGGGGCCCCTCGGGCCGTTTCACCGAGTACACTCCGCTCACGGCTTCCCGCGAGCGTATCCTGGCGGAGTGTGCCAGTACAGACTTCAAGGACGGCGGCGTCAAGCGTCCCCGACCTGCTCCCGCCAAGCCAGGGGCGGACAAAAATAAATACTATCAATACCATAGGAGTCATGGTCATCTGACAGAGGACTGCGTCCACCTCAAGGACGCCATTGAAACCCTCATTAAGGGAGGGAGGCTCGCGCAGTACAGGCGAAACGACGCTCCTCGTCGTGACGCCCATGAAGTCAAGGAGCCAGAAGAAGACGCCCGACCATCAGACGAGTCGGTGCCTATCCAGACCGCCTTCTCGGTGACCAGGCCCGAGGATTTCGACATTCCCGAGCACCTGCAGGAGCCGCTGACAACGCACAGCGGGTGGGAATACTTTCCCTCCGCCATGGTCATTAATGGGGGCGGGTTCAACGACCTCACCATCAATTCAGCTAAGAGGAAGTTGGACGAGCTGGTCGACGCGGCTCCCCCGCAAACAGTAACGTTCGAAAGGGTGAAGGGCAGGTCAGAGCCCATCACCTTCTACCTAGAAGAACTCCCCGGCGGAGCCCCGAACACGGTCATCCCCTTACTGATAAGGGCAAGAATGGCCAATTTTGACGTGCATCGCATCCTGGTCGACGAAGGGAGTTCCGTCGACGTGATGTACAGCCAGCTGTTCCGAACCCTGCAGCTGGACGACTCACATCTCTCTCCGTATGTGGGGTCAGATCTACAAGGCTTCAACGACTCGACTTACAAACCTTGGGGTTATGTCGAGCTCCTGGTTACGTTCGGTGAAGGAACGGCTACAAGACAAGTTAAAGTCCGTTTCCTCGTCATTGACTGCCCGTCTCTATACAATTGCATCTTGGGGAGACCGACACTGGCAGAGCTAACAGCGGTGCCCTCGACCGTCCATCTGAAGATGAAGTTCTACACCAGGAGGGCACGGGTAGCCACCATCCAAGGAGACCTAGTTGCTGCCCGTAGGTGCTTCAACGCTGCTTCTAAGGGATGGGATACCGTCGACATAGGGACCAGACCCACTAAAAGGACAAAACAGGAGCCCGACAGGAAAGCATCCCCCGAGGAAGAAGTCCAGAAAGCTCCACCAAAGGTCGACTCCATAGCCCTCGACACCCGCTTCGATCAGGACGAGCCATCCAGCAGCGAGCAAATCCCACTCCGACCAATACCGGACGGGGATTTTGAACTCGTTCCCCTCGGCACAGACCCGACCAAGGGAGTGAAGATTGGCAAAGACCTCCCCGACTTGGCCAGGAAGCAAATCAAGGCCTGTCTGCGCGAGAATGCTGATCTCTTCGCCTAGAGCGCTGCGGAGATGCCCGGACTCGACCCTGAGGTCGCCTGTCACCACCTCGCCATTGATCCAGCCGCCAAGGCCGTAGTACAACGTAGGCGTAGGCAGTCTCTAGAAAAAACGGAGGCTGCTGAAAAAGCTGTAAAAGACCTCCTAGAGGCAAATTTTATTTCTGAAGCCCGGTATTCCACCTGGCTGTCAAATGTTGTACTCGTGAAAAAGAATAATGGAAAATGGAGAATGTGCGTTGATTATACTGATCTCAACCGGGCTTGCCCGAAAGATGCTTTTCCCTTGCCTAACATAGATATGCTGGTCGACAACTCGGCCGGCTACAAAACTTTGTCGTTCATGGACGCCTATTCGGGCTATAACCAAATCTCGATGGCCCTGGGCGACAAACACTGCACGGCATTCATGACCAGCTCGGGCAACTATTACTACAACGTAATGCCCTTCGGACTAAAAAATGCCGGAGCAACTTACCAACGCATGATGAACAGAGTTTTCAACAAACAGATCGACGACATGCTCGAGGTATATATGGACGACATGATCGTCAAATCCCGAGCAGACACCGACCACACGGCTCATCTCAAGACAGTCTTTGCCCAAGCAAGACAATGTAAAATGAGGTTCAACCCCGAGAAATGTACGTTCGGGGTTAAGGCAGGAAAATTCCTTGGATTTTATCTAACAGAACGGGGAATCGAAGCCAACCCCGACAAATACCGGGCATTCTCCGACCTCCCAACACAGACGTCGAAGAAGTCGATACAAATCATGAACGGCATGCTCACGTCGCTGTCCCGCTTCGTCGCGAAATCCGCTCAGCACGCCCTCCCCTTCTTCAAACTCCTTCGAAAGGAAGCAGCCTTCGAATGGAATGAGGAATGCGAGCAGGCACTACGCCACCTAAAGCAAAGTCTGTCTCAACCGCCCGTGCTATCTCGACCAGACGACGGGGAACCGCTGTACTTGTACTTGGCCGTTTCGAACGAAGCCATCAGCGCAGCTCTTGTCCGCGAGACCCCCGACGGGCAGAAACCCGTCTACTTCACGAGCAAGGCCTTACAGGGGCCCGAAAGCAGATACCAGCAGATAAAAAAGGTTGCTCTGGCCCTCGTCAACGCTGCGAGGAGGCTCAGACGCTACTTTCTAGCCCACACCATCATCGTGCGAACCGACCAACCTGTGAGGCAACTTCTGGGTCGGCCAGATATGGCGGGCAGGATGCTGAAGTGGTCCTTGGAACTCTCCGAATTCGACATTCAGTATGAAAGCAGGAAAGCCCTGAAAGCACAGGCCTTGGCCGACTTTGTCGCGGAAATGACCACTCACGACCCTCCCCCGGGGAAAGAACACAAGTGGACCATCTTCGTCGACGGAGCATCCAGCTCGTCCGGAAGCGGCACAGGAATCCTCCTGGAAAACGAAGAAGGCGTAGTAATCGAGCACTCCTTAGCTCTCTCCTTCCCGACGTCAAACAACCAGGCAGAATACGAAGCCCTGCTCGCAGGACTGAGACTGGCCGAGGACCTGGGAGCCTGCGAGGTACAGATCTACACCGACTCCCAGCTCGTCGCCTCTCAAGTACAGGGGAGCTACCAGGCCAAAAACGACAACCTCATCGAGTATTTGAACTTAGTCAAAAAATACATGACAAAGTTCGTACGAGCATAAATTTCACATGTTCCCCGCGAATAAAACACGAGGGCGGACATATTGTCCAAACTCGCGAGCACACGAAAGAAGGGCGGGAACAAATCCGTCATCCAGGAATCTCTAGCGCGTCCAAGTATCGAATGATCCTCGACTATAGTCGAGATTCATGCCATCGGGGATGCGACGTCCTGGATGACCCCGGTTTATAATTTTATGACAAAAGGCGAACTCCCATCGAACCAGGCCGAGGCTACCGTCACAAAGCGACGAGCATGTTCCTACGTGGTTCTCGAGCAAAAACTGTACCGAAGAGGATTCTCCATCCCCCTCCTGAAATGCATCGACGAGTCCACAGTCCCCGAAGTACTACGGGAAATACACGAAGGGATCAACGCCCAGCACATGGGCGGTAAATCCTTAGCAAGGAAAACCCTTCGAGCGGGATACTACTGGCCGACGATGCAACAGGATGCCAAGGAGCACGTCAAGAAATGTGATAAGTGCCATAAACACGGGGACATGCACCTCGCCCCTCCGCACGAGCTGAGCATACTGTCGTCCCCGTGGCCGTTCGCCTGGTGGGGCATGGACATCCTCGGGCCCTTCGTGTAAGGAACCTATCAGAACAAATTCCTCATCGTCGTCGTGGATTACTTCACGAAATGGATCGAGGCCGAGGCCCTCGCAAAAATCACCTCGCACAATATCCTCCCTTTCTACAAAAGAAACATCCTCGCCAGATTCGGAATTCCGCGGGCCCTGGTGACCGACAACGGTACCCAGTTCACCGACCACGGGTTCCAAGACTTCGTCACCAAACTAGGTACAAAGCAACATTTCACGTCGGTCGAGCACCCTCAGACCAACGGGCAAGCCGAAGCCGCGAACAGAGTCATCCTCTGAGGACTCAAACGTCGACTCGGCGAGGCCAAGAGGGGATGGGTCGAGGAACTCCACAGCGTGTTGTGGGCATACCGAACCACGCCCCACTCAACGACGGGCGAGACCCCATTTCGGTTGACGTATGGCACCGAGGCCGTTATCCCAGTTGAAATCATGGAACCTTCCAGACGAACAGAGAACCCCCTCGACGAAGAAATGAATGACGAGGCGCTAAGGGACGAACTCGACCTAGTCGAGGAAATCCGATCGGGTGCAGCACTGCGCGAAGCCACCCTAAAACAATGAGTAGCTCTACGCCACAACGACAAGGTCATCAAGCGCGAGTTCGAAATTGGCAGCCTGGTATTACGTAGGAACCAGGAGGATTCCCGCGAAGGGAAGCTGGCCGCGAACTGGGAAGGACCTTATCGCGTCCACGGCACCACTGGTACCGGGGCGTACTATCTCGAGCAATTAGACGGAGAGCCATTACCACTACCCTGGAATGCTGCTAAGCTAAAGCAGTACTATAGTTAAAAACTACCAACACCTAGGACCCTCGACCATCGGCACCCGCGCCCAGTCGACGAGGAAAAACGTCTGACTCCGTATAGAGGCTGAGGTACGAGCCCGACATATGGCTAAATCGCACAACATCGCTCGACAAACGAGACCGATCGATAGTGCACGACGTGGACAGCTACACCGAGCACCACCGTCGTAGTACCTGTAAGGCAGAACACCCAGCTCGCGATGGGAAGTTCACGCCAAGGGCGAATAGTCCCTACCGGGCTTCGCGCCCGACTGAGCAACTTCGCTCCATATGCCCGACAAGTCGTCAAGAATGACGGGCCATCTAAAAGGGTCAAAAGGAAGTCTCTCCCCTCGAGTGCAACACTTAGGTGACTCTGGCCAGCGAAAGAAGGCCGGGCACGCATACAAACGAAAGACGGGCAGACTCGCCCGCCAAATCACAGCCACTTACGGGCACTCCTCGGGCCCATGACTTAGGCTAAATTTTATGCAAAAATATAAGATCTAAAGCACGGGCAACAATCAAATGTAAAACAACATTCATTCAAAATAAATGCCCGAAGGCAGCAAAGCAAAAAATTATAAACCGACCAAGAAGGCCGGCGATGTTCATAAAGTACAACCAACGGGCACGCAGGCCCAAAAAATACAAATATCAAAGGCACGCAGGCCCGCTATCCTACGATCAGGCTTCCCCGGAACCATCAGCGTCGACAATTGGAGAGTCAGGCGGGGGCACGATCGCACCATCCACTATCTGATGTGTGTAGCCCGTCCCCTCAGTGACCAAACCAGGGTTTAACAAGGAAAGCTGGCCGACTGCGGAGTCGAAACCCTCCTCCAGAGCACCGACGCAATCTGCCTCGAGTAGCCGGATATGGGCGACCAGCTCCGATCGACTCTTCAAAGCCGCTATGTCCTCCAGCTCGTCCTCGGCAGGAAGCATGGCGACTTTCATGTCCTCGATCTGTTGGGTCAAGCGCCCGACGTCGGTCTCCAGACGATCCCTGTCCGCGCGGAGAAGCTCTCCCTCCTCGGCCAGCTTCCCCGACCTTTCTTTCTCCAGGACCAGCATCTCCCTCTCAGCATCCAGCAGCGATGCCTGCTCACGGAACATCTCCTCAGAGCGTTCCAGGGCAGTCCTCAACTTCCGCGAGCTCGGGGTGAGAGCCGCTTTCTCCTGCTCAAGTTCTTCAATACGGACAGGATCCCCCCCTTCCTCGGACAACACCAGGGCCATTTCGGCCATTTTCACCAGCCCGTCCATGCTGGCGGCCAGTTGCCTCTTCCGATCCTCCTTACTCATCCTCTTGATAGTCTCAGCCTCGTCGGCAACCACAGACAGAGGGAATCTCTCGAAGAAACCCTCCTCCTTGAAACAAGGGGGGAACCCGAAAGACCTGACGGCGCTGGTGTCCTCGCTGACAGCCGGACCTCTTTCCACCCGGGTCCTCTTTCTTTGTATCAGGTCGGCATTAGGATCGACCTCTTGAACCTCTGGGATCTCGTCCGACGCGGCCCCCGAGCTGGGCGACGAATCTACCCTCACCACCTGAGGAGCGCCCGGACTATGTGGCAGGCCCATCCTCGTCACCTGGGGAGCCTTCACGACCCTCCTACCCCGCTTCTGGTCGCAAAACAGCTTCAAAAGTCTTTCCCTTCGACCGACCATCGAACTTGCACAAAATAAAAGACGGGTTAGTATCGAGCAAGTTCATAAATAAATGACGAGCAAAAAAATTCAAGCAATAAACGACCTAGCAGACGAGCAGCCTGCCTGAATGTCTGACACTCCACGAGCGCCTTAGTATCAATCGGCCGGGACTCAAATGTCGGATAACCCTCTGCATCCAAGACATCTTCCCCTTCCCTCGTGGCCCACAGGGCGGGGTGGAAGTTGTCGACGAACCGACAAAGAGTGGCGTACGCCTCCTCGTCCTCCGAACACATGTCGCCCGCAACGGTATGATAGTATCCAGTCCCGTGCTCGTAGTTCCTGAACATCCAATGCACAGGGAACTTGGTTGTACGGGCCATCACGGGATACCCATCGTTGTCTAAGACCGCCTCCCCGTCATCATCGCTTATGGGCGCCTCCTCCTCGTACAGGGATCCTAAAGCAGACGTGGTAACTGGCCGCACGACATACCACTTGTCTTTAAAACCCCTTACGGAGTCCATGTACATTTTGAATAGTCTCCTCGACTGTTTTAAGGAGACCCAGCTGTGTTTCCCTCCTCGGGACTGGCGCTGCAGATGAAAAATTCTGAAGAAGAGCGGTATGGTCGCCCCGATCCTCAGAAAGCGACATGTCATCTCAAACGCCCGGATAAAGGCGAGTGAGTTCGGGTGTAGCTGCGACGGGGCCAGCTCCAGATGGGCAAAGACCCCGGTCTGAAAGTCACTGAAGGGCAGCTGCAGCCCAAGATCTTTGAACGCGATCTCGTACATCGGGAAGCTATACTCTGGGTACACCGAGCAGATCCGGGCACGGGAGGTCGGACGCGTGACAACGAAATTCTTTTGGAAATCAGGCTGGCCCTGGCCCGCTTCGAGGACAACATATGGCTTTTTGTCACGCCGGCTATATATCGACGCGATTCCTCGGGGCTCGGCGCCCACCCAATCCAACAAAGGGTCGTCGACAATATCAATCAAGCTCACCGCCTCATCGGCACTTTGTTCCTCATGTTCGTGGCGTCCAGAGGAGCACGGCTCGTCCGCCATGGTTACCTGCAGAGCACGGGAAACCAGTCAATTGGGCACGAAACCATACGCTCGACTTAGCGGACCGGGTGTAGTGTACGACAAACCACGTCGTCCCATGCACGACCACAAAAGTTAGTTTGCAACAAGCAGTCGCCTCCCCGACATCCAGATAACTCGATGTGTCCTTCTCCAAACCGACTACGCGGCCACTCTCCAACATGTCGACCCAAGGTATGAACATGGCGAGCAACATCATGAAACCTACGGCCAGGACCATGAACATACTGGGCACGATCATGAATCAGGCGCCCTGGATCATGAAGACCCCGGGCAGCGCTGCAGATTATTACCTAAAACTATGAATCTACCGGCCACGAGCATGTGTTTGCCGGTCCTAAGCATGAATATGTCGAGCTAAGCATGAGTTTACCGGGCTAGTCCCACGCGCACAGTCCCTAAAACGTCTACAACGCTGTGAATCATGCATTACAACAGGAAAATAAAGAAGATATGTCACTTACTTGGAATCAAAAAGTGGATTCGGCTACGGAGGAAAAGAATCTGTAACAGAAAATCGCAGCTATGAAAAATCTGGAAGAACAGCAGCAGTAGGAGCGCAAAGAGTAGAAACGTGTTATGGGGCCCAAGGTTCCTATTTATAGTGATGACGTGGAATACCAAACGTCACCTCGGGCAACCACGGAGTTTCTATCCTCGACGCACTGCTCCCAACGCAATGATGACCCTATCTTCATAGGGCGGCGGCACAGTTCCCAAAAGATACCTCGTGTGCTCGACAGACACGCGCCGGCAAGGATCCTCCGAGTATCCACCACGAAAGATTTGTCTCCGAGCACGACATGGAGAGGCCCTCGAGGGCCTGCATCTCTGACCCGGGCGCGAGACCCCGAAGCGGAAACGACCTGAGATCAAGCCATAGCTCCTAACAAAGGAACCACGACTTGGGGGGCTCCTGTTCTGGACTGGGCCCGACAGGCCCAATAGCATCGCTAAGGCCCAATCCAAATGGACTTGTTGAGGACCACGCCGACCAAAGGGTCACAGTCGCGCCCGACGTACTCCCTGAGGTCACGTGCTCGACCTCTACATCTCCAGCTCGACATCCTGCTGTCCAGCTTGACATCACCTCGAGCACCCCCAACTAGGGCAGACTCAGTCCACTGCACTCCCAACGAGACCCCAAAAAGACCGCGTCTCCGTCCGCCCGCACTTCACGCAGAACATCCAGGAAGGGGACCACGTGCGGGTCCCCACTACGCACGTAGAACCTGGCAGTTCCTCCATTGGGCCAAACCTGCCTGGCCCAGCGCTGGGGGCTATAAATACCCTCTGTTTCTAGAGGGTCAGGTATTCATCATTCTACCCATACACTTGCTATTACCTGCTCGTGCTTCTACTTACTTCAGCATCAGAGTGTCTTGCAGGTACCCCCCCCCCCCCCCCCCCCACCTCGTTCAAAAAGCTTTCAGCTCGGAGCCAGCCGTGACGGTCCATTTCTGATCAGGTCAGATCAGAAGTGGTGAGTGTAATTTTCAATAAATTATTGCATTTGATTTATTAAAAAATAACGGATTGGACAACACAATTTTAATTATCTCCGTTTGATTTAAAAGATATTTATGGAACAGGACAAAAATCGGAATTAAGAATCGGACAAAAACTACAAAATTTGTCTCTCACTAAATCATGAGATAATTTTTTATTCGTATAATAAGTTACATAAAATAGGAAAATACCCTTTTATTTTTCTATTAAAAATATATTCTCTTTCTCATATTTTAAAATTTACAAAAATACCATTAAATTTTTTATTAAAAGTATATTCTCTTTTATATTAATATTTATGAAAATATCCTTTTATTTTCTATTAAAAATATATTCTCTCTCCTCTTCTTTTATTAATATTGTCTCTCCTTTTATTTGTCTGGTTTATTATCCATCAAATATTATACAAGTCAAAAAATTGTTTATATTCAGTATTTTTTTTTTTCATATCAAACGCATCCTAAATGTTTTTATAAATTGAGTTTTAAGGTGTATATGTTTCATTTAATATTGTGTTTGACATATAAACAAGAACCTAATGTACAAACAAATACATACTGTCTAATGAAATAGCAGAATTGATTATGAGTCGCAAAAGTCAGAAAAGTGTGCTTCACAACAACTGAATTTCTATGATCATTTTTTTTAGTTCATAGATGTTACTTGAAGGTTTTTTTTACAAAACAATTTTTCAGTTCTAACATAGAGTAAAAACATTTTTTAATTTTAGAGTAATTGAAAAGAAAAATAATTTTAGAGTAACTAAAAATATATTAGTTAAATACTTTTTTAATCATAAAAATTAATGGAAATTCTACCCATCTAATTTATATTTTCAATGTTCCCTAACTTTTTTTGGATAATGTGTGATTCTCAGTAACCTGGTTGGTTTTTTTCTGCATCATAACCAAATCAACCATGTAATTGTAAATTACAAATTCATAAAAACAGTAGAATCCTTAAAAATACATATCTACAATACAACAAAAACCTGCAAAATAAGTGCATGTAAACTAAAAAAACACAAATTAGAGATGATTAATGGTGTAATCTAAAATCTAGGAAGATCTAAAAACCCTTCCAATGGAATCAATAATCCTCCACTGAGATTCAAGTATCATACGAATCCTCTTATTCTCCATCTCTAACCTAAACCTCTCTGTTTCCTTCATCATCTCCATCTTCATATTTTCCAATCGAACTATCCTCTCTGCAAAACTTCTCAACTCTGCCGTCAACTCCGTTGCCATCCCTCCTTCCTCTTCCTCCTCCGCACCATCATCATCAGCTTTCTGGTGAAGAATATTCCTTGACCTAACACTCTGATTTTTCCCTCTCTCACCATCGCTATAGTTGTTGTTGTTGTTCTCATATTCGTGGCTGTTGTTGTGAGGAAGAGCTCGAACGGAGATAGGGAGAGGACCGCGTTCAAGATCGTCCATGAGACGGAAATACTGCCAGGATCGGGAAGAGGCAGCGGAGGAAGTGGCGGTGAAGCGGTGCTTTTCGGATCGGTGACGTTGACGGAGTTTTTCCATCTTGTGGCGGCATTGGAGGGCGGTTTTAGAAGGGTGACTGTAATCGTAACCGCATCGGGCGGCGACGACAACGGCGACTTCTTCCCATTGGCTGCCGCGGAGTGGGCCGCGTTTGAGGGAGTACCATTTTTCTTGGTAGGCTCGGATGAGGTTGAGGGTTTCTTGGTGGGTCCATGGGATGGGTTGGGGTTTTTTTGGAGGTGAGGAAAGGGTGAGTTGTAGATAGGAGGCGGTGGTGTTGTTGGTGGTCATTGAGTTTGATAGGTTTTATGGAATTTGATGTTTGTGTGGTGGTGACTGGTGAGTGGTGTTATAATAGGAGTTTGGGGAAAGTGAAAGTGAGTTTTGGGTTTGGTTAAAGAATTGATCGCGGTGGTTGATTTGGTTTGGTTTGGTTTGATTGGTCTGTTGAGTGGACAGTGACTAGATAGCAACGCGTGTAGTGTAGTTGGTTGAGGTTCTGCTACTTTCTAATCTTAATTTAAACTTCTTCAGGCTTCCATTCAGAAAGAATTACAATAATCACCAAAATTCTCTTCAAAGATTTTAACAAAATTTTAACATTGCTACGTCTTTTAAGGTTGATCTCGAATTCTAAATATTTGGTTAAGCTGAGAGACCCTTATCCAAATATCTTTACTTTTCTTGAGCCTTCAGTTACCTAATGAACTTCGTTGGAGAATCAAAGATCAAATAGAAGGGAAAAAAAAACTAAGTTAAGAAACTTCAATTAGTAAATCAATTGTAAAAACAGTTTTTTGTATGCTCTTGTTATATTTTAGCTAGTAACATGTTCAATATAAATAAATGACTAATAATATTTTTGCTTCTGTTCTTCTCTCTCTAAATTTATTTTATTTTTTTGAAAAATCAACTTTATTATATGAAGATTTTTTTTGTGTATTAAGCCAACAATCTTTGTGTTACTAAAAGAAGATTTTGTTCTTTTATATTTTGGGGGAGAAATGACATACTCTAAGGTTCCAAGTTGCGCGCTGATTGAATAATTTTTTTTATTTCTTATTTTTTTTATTTCAAAAATGTTGATCTGACTTTATTGTTATTTAATTTAAATGTCAAATATTGTATATTATTATTTTAAATTTGGAAAATTTTAATATATATTATTTTAATGCAAAATATCAAAATTAAATGGTTGTAGTAGTTAAATAATTAGTTGTAACAGAAAAATAAATTACCTAAGATGAATATAGTCTAACAGTATACCAAAATGTATAATAATTGATCTGGATTGAATCAGTGCATGTTTCACTGTTGGAGAGGTTCAATCCAACACCTTTGTACAAGGTTCAAAAGCGAACAATTCAAGTTGGGCACCGTTGGGCAATTCCTCATGTATCCGTTAGGGAACGTGGTCGACATGCCCTTATCGTCACCACCTTCCTGCCCTCCGAGAACACCAGGTTCAAGTCCTACTTTCGTGGGACAGCCAACTAGGGGGAGGCCACGTACTGACCTCCATACACACGTAAGCCCTGACAGTCTTCTTTATTGAGCCTCATTGTGGCCCAACATTGGAGACCTTGGCCCAGCATTGGAGGCTATAAATACCCTCTCACTTGAGAGGGTCAGGTATTGAAACATTCTTACTCACTCTCACTTGCTTGCATTATTCTGAATCTCACTTTGGCATTGGAGTATCTTGCAGGTACCCCCCTTCCATCTCACCTTCAACCTCTGCTCGACGTAAGGCTGAGACGATCAATTCTGGTCAGATACGATCAGTGGCGCCGTCTGTGGAAAACAAGCTTCCTCGTCTTTCATTTACCTAAGACAAAAGCAACTCCAAATTCTTGATTGTCATGGTCGACCCAGCTGCAGAAAACAACCAAAATGCCCATCTCGCCGACATTAACAACAGCGTCGGCGACAACAATGTCGGCACCAACAACACTGGCAACGCTGGCCATAATGCTGATAATAATAACAACACTAGCAACAACAACATTGGCTACGCTGTCGACATGCTCGATCCCTCGTTAAACTACAGAGATAGACTGACCGCCTCTTCATCATCCTTGTCCCGACGACACGGAGACAATCATCATTCTACCCAGAACTATCAATCGAACGCGTTCCAGGAGGTCCCCGTCCCTGCGGGCGCTGACGCCACGACCATAGCTCTGTTTACGGCCACTAACTAGACAAATTACTTAATCTTCTCACAAGACGAGTGATTAAGGGTGCTCGAGGACTCTCGTCGAGCCCCTAAAAGATACGGGAGACCTGATTCTCCTCCTCCCCGACAGATAGAGGAACATCCCCAATCTCCCCGCAGAGACGCAAACGGGATGCCTCATGAAGCCCCTTTCCCCGACGAACTGGTCGATGCCCCGCGTTGGAGAGGAATCAGTCTGTTAATACAGGAAGATGCCACCACGCCCCCCTGCGCCAAGAACGACGGCCCCCTGGAAACAGAAACAGGGGAAATGAAGAACCACGACCCCGTCTGTAGGATCCTTCCCGCGACCAGGGCCGCCACCAAGACCGCCACTACAACAGGTCACCTTTCCGCTCTCCAGACAGAAACGACGAAGACGACCCCCGCGGTCCGTTATCCCAAGAAATTATGGAGGCACCCATTCCCCCGGGGATGGAGAAACCTCTCTAACTAAAGGATTACGACGACATTGCAGACCCTGTCGACCATATCGACGGGTTCGAGGCAATGCTCCACTACCATAACATCAGGTGACCAATCAAGTGTCAGTTGTTCCCCACGACATTGAGAAATACTGCGATGGACTGTTATAAGAACCTCGCCCCAGGGTCGATCACCTCCTGGAGAAACCTAAAGAACCAGTTCATCAGCTCCTTCACAGCCTCTCATCGACATCCGAAGGCTGGGGCTGCTCTCGAAGCTATCGTCCAAAGAAGGGATGAGACCCTTAGGAAGTTCATAGATCGGTTCAACCGTAAGGCCATTTAGGTCCCCTGTATTGATCACATTAAATGATATATGCTCGAGAGAGGACTCCTCTCGGGCACGAATTTCAAGAAGGTTGTTGGCGTCGAACCACCTCGGACATTCGATGCTCTCCTCAAAAAGGATAGGGCCTATATGGACTATGAAGAAAGGGAAGAGGCCAACAAAGCCTGCGACCCAAGGAATCGTGAACCAACCAACACCCCACGACACCAGGACGCAGGCCCTCCTTGATGAACGGGCGAGAAGAGAAGGGATGACAAGCCCTGTGATCCCCGCGAGCACAGGGAGCCCGTGGGGAGATTCACCGAATACACTCTGTTGACCGCTTCCCGCGAGCGCATTTTAGCAAAGTGCTCCAATAGCGACTTCAAGGATGGAGGATTCAGATGTCCTCGATCTGCTCCCGCGAAGCCCGTGGCTGACAGGAGCAAATATTGTCAGTACCACTGGAGCCACGGGCATCTGACTGAAGATTGCATCCATCTCAAAGACGCCATCGAAACCCTCATTAAGGGTGGCAGACTCGAGCAATATCAATGCAATGACGCCCCTCGTTGGGATGCCCGCGAGACAAAAGAGGTCGAGGAGGACACCCAACCATTGGATGAGACGGCCCCCATCCAGATAGCTTTCTTCATTACAAGGCCGAAGGACTTCTGTATCCCCAAAAGATACGAGGAAGAACCTCTATTCATGCACAACATGTGGGAGAAATTTCCCTCCGCCATGGTTATAGCTGGGGAGGGGTTCAACGACATCTTCGTAAACTCCGCAAAAAGGAAGCTCGACGAGCTGGTCGACGCGGCCCCGACTCAAACTGTGACATTCAAGAAAGTCAAGGGAAGATCATAACCAATCACGTTCTACCTCGAAGAGTTGCCTGGAGGGGCCCCTAACTCGAGCATCCCTCTGCTGGTGAGGGCAAGGATGACTAATTTCGACGTTCACTGAGTCTTGGTCGAGGGGGGGAGTTCTGTCAATGTTATGTACAACCATTTGTTCCGAACCTTACAGCTCGACGATACCCACCTTTCTACATACGTGGGGTCCGACCTGCAAGGCTTCAATGGCTCGACCTCCGAACCATGGAGGCACGTTGAACTTTTCATCACCTTCGGGGAAGAAACAACATCCCGATAGATCAAGGTGCGATTTCTAGTCATCGAATGCCCGTCTCTCTACAAGTGCATCCTAGGGAGACCAACGCTAGCCGAATTGACCGATGTGCCCTCCACCATCTATCTAAAGATGAAATTTTACACGAAGAGGGGACACGTCGCCACCATCCACGGCGATATCTCAGCTTCCCAAAGATGTTTCAATGCAGCTTCTAAGAGACAGAGTACGGTCGAAACTGGGGAACGGCCTACTAAGAGAGTTGTTACTGCTCGACCTGAACCACAGCCCGTCAAGACAGAAGAGTAAAGAGCTCCACCCAAGGTCGACTTCATCTCACTCAACACCCGCTTCGACAAGGACGAAGCCCCCAATGGAAAATAGGAACTCCTCCAACCAAGCCCTGATGGATACTTCGAGTTCGTCCCCCTCGGTGAAGACCCTCAGAAAGGTGTGAAGGTCGGCACCGGACTCCTCGACTTGGCGAGGAAGCAGATCAAAGCTTGATTGAGAGAGAACGCGGACCTGTTCGCATGGAGCACTGTGGAAATGCCCAGACTCGACCCCGAGGTCGCCTGTCACCAATTGGCCATTGATCCATCTGTTAGGGCAGTAGTACAACATAAACGTAGGCAGTCTCCCGAGAAAGCAGAGGCTGCTGAAAATGTTGTAAAAGACATCCTAGAGGCTAATTTTATTTCTGAGGCCCGATATTCAACTTGGCTCTCAAATATTGTATATGTTAAGAAAAATAATAGAAAATGGAGAATGTGTGTTGACTATACTGATCTTAATCGGGCATGTCCCAAAGACGTTTTTCCTTTACCTAATATTGACATGTTGGTCGACAATTCGGTTGGCTATAAAATTTTATCATTTATGGACGCCTACTCGATTTATAACCAAATCATAATGGTGATGAGCGACAAGCATTGCACTACTTTCATGACCAGCTCGGGCAATTACTACTACAACGTAATGCCCTTCGGCCTGAAAAACACAGAGGAAACGTACCAGTGGATGATGAATAGAGTCTTCCATGACAAGATCGGGGATATGCTCAAGGTATACATGGACGACATGATCGTCAAATCTCGAATAGATACTGACCATACTGCCCACCTCAAAAAAGTCTTTGCCCAAGCGAGACAATGCAGAATGAGATTCAACCCTGAGAAATGTCACTTCGGGGTTAAGGCGGGCAAATTCCTCGGTTTTCATCTGACGAAACGAGGAATTGAAGCCAACCCTGACAAGTGCCAGGCATTCTCCGAGCTCCCTACACCTAGCTCGAAGAAACCCATACAAGTCCTAAATGGCATGCTCACCTCTCTCTCCCGATTCGTGGTGAAATCTGTGCAACACGCTCTTCCATTTTTCAAACTTCTGTGTAAAGAGGAAGCCTTCGAGTGGACTGAGGAATACGAGCAAGCCCTCCTCCATCTCAAGAAAAGCCTTTCGCGATCGCACGTGCTATCGCGACCTGAGGACGGGGAAACCCTGTTCCTTTACCTGGCCGTCTTTGTCAAGGCCGTAAGCGCGGCCCTCATTTGTGAGACTCCAGACGGGAAAAAGCCAGTGTATTTCACAAGCAAAGCACTTCAAGGGCCCGAGGTCAGATATCAACAGATTGAGAAGGTGGCCTTGGCCCTTGTCAATGCAGCGAGGAGGCTTAGACATTACTTCCTAGCACACATGATCGTCATATCAACAGGCTAACCCGTAAGACAACTCTTATGCCGACCAGACATGGCAGGTCGAATACTAAAGTGGTCCTTATAGCTCTCAGAGTTCGACATCCAATACGAGAGAAGGAAATCCCTCAAGGTCTAAGCACTGGCCGACTTCATCGCAGAGATGACGGCTCACAACCCCATCCCCCCCGTAGGGAATAAGCACAAGTGGACCATGTTTATGGACGGAGCTTCCAGCTCGACAGGGAGCGGAATGGTAATCCTCCTCGAGAAAGAGGAAGGTATCGTGATGGAACACTCCCTCACCCTTTCTTTTCCAAGATTGAACACTCAGGCTAAATATGAAGCCTTGCTCGCAGGATTAAGACAGGCCGAGGATTTGGGCGCCCGAGAGATACAAATTTTCACTGACTCCTAACTTGTCACATCTCAAGTTCAAGGGGGATACCAGGCTAAAAACAACAGCCTCATTGAATATTTAAACCTGGTTAGATAACATATGAAGAAGTTTGACCGGGTAGAGATCATGCACGTGCCACGCGAAAAGAACTCGCGGGCTGACATACTTTCAAAGCTCGCGAGCACAAAGAAGAAAGGCGGGAACAAATCCTTCATCCAAGAATCCCTTTCTCGCCCGAGCATTGAAAAGTCCACTATGCCACCTGAGGTAAATGCCATCGGGGACAACTCATATTGGATGACCCCGGTGTTCAACTTTCTGACAAAGGGGGGAACTTCCCGTGGACCAAAGAGAGGCAGTCGTGACCAAACGACGAGCATGTTTGTACGTGGTACTCAAACAAAAACTTTACCGTCGAGGATTCTCCGTTCCACTCCTAAAATGCTTCGAAGAATCCGTAATCCCTGAGATACTGTGGGAAATCCATGAGGGGATTAAAGCCTAACACATGGGCGGAAGATCCCTAGCACCAAAGGCGCTGCAAGCAGGCTACTACTGGCCGACCATGCAACAAGACTCCAAGGAGCATGTCAATAAATGCGATGTGTCAGAGGCATGTGGACATGCACCTTGCACCCCCACACGAGCTCAACACACTATCTTCCCCATGGCCTTTCGCCTGGTGGGGAATGGACATCCTCAGACCTTTCTTTCAAGGGATGTATCAAAAAAAATTCCTGATTGTGGCCATCGACTATTTCACTAAATGGATAGAAGTCGAAGCTCTGGCAAAAATCACGTCACACAATATCCTCCGTTTCTACAAGCGAAACGTGCTTTCCCAATTTGGGATACCACAAGTGCTCATCACTAACAATGGGACCCAGTTCACCGATCAAGGTTTCCAAAACTTTATCGACAAACTCGGCACCAAGCAACACTTCACTTCAGTCAAACACCCCCAAACTAACAGGAAAGTTGAGGCCGCAAATAGGGTCATCTTACGAGGTCTCAAACGCAGGTTGGGCAAGGCCAAAAGAGGGTGGGTCGAGGAACTCTACAGCATCCTATGGGCGTACCGAACAACACCCCACTTGACGATGGGCGAGACCCCATTCCGGCTGACATATGGCACCGAGGTTGTCATCCCTGTAGAAATCTTGGAACCGTCCATAAGAATTGAGGCCCTTCTAGACGAGGCCTTAAAAGAAGAGCTTGATCTAGTCGAGGAAATCCATTCAGGAGCAGCTCTTCGTGAGGCCACACTGAAACAACAGATAGCCCTTCGCCATGACAACAAAGTCAAAAAGCACGAATTACAGCTCGGCAGCCTAGTTCTGCAAAGAAATTAGAAAGATCCCCGCGAATGGAAGCTGGCTGCGAACTGGGAATGACCATATCGCGTTCGCGGAGCTACGGGCACCGGGGCATACTACCTCGAGCATTTAAATGGAGAACCACTACCTCGACTATGGAACACAAAAAAAAGCTGAAACAATATTATAGCTAAGTCCTTAGCACACTATGGGCATTAGTAGTCGACTGTTCATCTTCAACCGATGATTGGAAAAGCTCGAACACTGAGCCATGTCGAGGTACGGACATGGCCTCCAAACATAACGAAAGGCGGGTTTAGTTGTTCATTTCTCGAGCCAAACCTTATCCCGATAGGGACACCTCAATTGAGCTCCGCTGTCGAAGTATCCAACAGGCAGAACACCCAGCTCGCGATGGGAAGTTCACGCTGCAAAGTCAAGATCCCGACCGCGATCTTGAGGTCGCCCCGTGGTTTCCCGCACTGCTTCCTCGACACAATCCAACATATGTCAAGCACAACCAAGGTCGAGCACAATATCCACTCTTGGAAATACAAACTTTCAAGAGACAAACGGGTCAAGCACAACGACAAGCAAGTATTTAAGAAGAGAGACAACAAAGTATTTATAAATAAAGAAAGGCATTCATAAATGCCAACCACGAGGGTCGATGCTGTTTAATATTTACAAAATATAGGCACGAAGGCCACAAATCAAACCAAAAATAGGCACGCAGACCCGAAACATTTCAGATCTCGTCTTCCTGTCGCTATCCTCGGGAGGATATAAGATTTTTCCATCAATCACTTGATTAAACGGTCCCTCTCATTCGACCACCAACTCGACCTCCGGGTTTAGGATCTTTAGTTGCTCCACGGCTGTGTTGAAACCATAGTTGAGAGTGTCCACGACATCTTGCTCGAGCACCCGGGTACGCGCGATCAGATCTCCCCCAGTTGACATGTATTTCTCCACGTTAGTCTCTTCGTCAGCCGGGGAGACGATCCCTTCCAACTCCTTTACTCGGGCGACCAGGTGCTCGTTCTCCTTAGTCGCATCATCCAGTTGGGGGAGAAACTCATTGAGATTGTTGTACCCCAAAATTTTCCCTCCCATATCTCTCAAAACATTTCAAGAAAGATCCTCAAGTTGCTCAAGGAAGTCCAAGGGTTGACCAGACAAACTCTCTCCTAAGGCAGTCCACCTCAAATTAGGGTTTCATGTTACATCAAGATACTTGAGTCCAAGGGATCCCAAATTCTCACCACTGTCTTAATATGTTCTCAAGATCATCCATGTCAAGTTTCAAGCCTTGCAGAGAAAGTTTGCTCAGTCAATTGCTCAAAGGCCTGAAAATCGATTGTGCTAGGGCAAAAGTCAACTGTGGCCTACATAAAGTCAAAATTCAAGATTTTTGGGAAACATACTCATTTTGAAGTATATTTCATCATTTGATCAAGGTTTGATCATGATTCATCAAGGATTGCTCATAATTCATCAAGAACAAAAAGTTGCTAAATTAGGATTTTACAGGAAAAGTCAACTCAACTTTGACCAAGCATAACTTTCTCATACTTTATGATAAATGACCCATCCAAATCTCATTTTGAAGAGGATGCAATTCTATACAATCCATATTCAGCTCCCAAGTTCAAAATATGCACTCACAAGAAGTTATGAATTTGGACATTATAGGGCATTTTGAAAAGTCAACAAAAACACTTTTTTGTCAAAGCTTCATACATGAACATGGAAGACCCAATTGAGATGAGACCAAAAGGGTTGCTTAGAGGACATCTCAAGATTTCTAAAAAGTCCAATAACACCTTCAAAGAGTCAAAATTGAGGAAGTTATGCATTGGTGAATTTGACCCTTTTTGCAAAATTGTCAAAAGTCAACTATGCCTCAAATTGCAATTTTTGCTAAATAGGCCTAATCGTTTGCATTTTTTTTGAGTTGGTAGCATGGTACACGAGCCCTAGCTCTTTCCACTTGTATTTATCTTATTTTTATTATTTATTTTGATTTTTATTTGAATTAAATCAATTTAAATCAAAACAAATCATGAAAAATCCAAATCATTGAAATCTCAAGATCTTGTGCTTGTTTCAGGTCCTATATCCAGCTAGCAATTGAATTAATTCATGCAAGGCATAGGTGGGCACAAAAAGATTGGTTTTGGCCTATTTTTGGAAAGATCTTCAAGTGAATCAAATCAAAATCAAAAGCCATGATTGATAAAGATTGAGAACACTTTTGCAACCCTAATCCAATCAGTGATATATAGTATGCAATTGCAGACCTAAAAAAGAGGCTTTGGAGGCGCACAAAGGAAGAACGAAACTTGAAATTTTGATCAAAAAGTGCTGACTTGAATTCACACTTCCATATGTTTTCAAGGTCCCCTAGCCATCTCATTCGATTTCAGGGATTGCAAGGAAGCTGTACCAATCAAGAACAAGCACCTCCAGGCGCTAGAACTCACTGTAAGTCAGCCACGACCATGGCTTCTTCTTGAAATCGAATTGTACGAT
Organism: Vicia faba; assembly: GCA_948472305.1. Taxonomy (NCBI): domain Eukaryota; kingdom Viridiplantae; phylum Streptophyta; class Magnoliopsida; order Fabales; family Fabaceae; genus Vicia; species Vicia faba. Next base: position 1,086,456,142 of record OX451736.1, read on the forward strand.
TTTGGCATTTATAGCATGAAATATTTACATATTCTTATTCCTTGAAGCATTTGCAAGCTATTCATAACAATCAATTGCATTTTTTTTGACTCTGTGAAGATTTGCCATTATTAGGGTTCTTGGTCTCATTTTAGGGTTTTTGTGTGCAGGCAAATTGGCCCCCATGAAGGGCATCATGATGCTCAGAATGCCAAGGCGGTTCGATTCATGGCATTAGATGTCATTTATAATGTCCATGGAAGATTTTGAAACAAGCCAGGGTTGTAGCTACGGACATATGTTCGTAGGTAAAAGTCTTTAACTTTTACCAACGGAGCGAGGACAGGGATGACCTGCATGGCACCATCTTGTTGGTTCATTTGAATTCTGGCGCAATTTTTATTTTTCTCCCCACTAACCCACATTATTATATATTATCATTTGTTATTATTTCATGTACAAATAGAACGTGCAGCTCAGTTGGTGAATAGGTAGTGGAATAGGCTTCAGGACCTGGGTTCGAATCCCAGGTCCCCCCATTATTTCATATTGTTTTTCTTTCAGTAATCAGGCGCGTGTATAGGTGGGATGACCACCATGGTCCCTCATCATCCAACCAGCCAAGTGTCCAACAAGCCAGATCTAAGGCCATCATATGAAGGACCATCATACGCCTTGGTCAACATGCAGCATGGGAACATGAGAGTCAACATGGACCAATTCCTTTTGGGCCCAGAATTGCTAGCAACACACCCCTACAAATTACTTTCTCAGGCCCATTTTCTTCTTCTTTTCATTTATATTTTCTTTTATTTAATTTATTTAATTATTTTTACTAACACAAATTAATTATTTCTTTTTATAAAAAAATCACAAAAATAATATTTTCATCCAATTAGATTTAGGATATTTATTTTTTATACAAAAATTAATTGAATTAGGTTATTTAATTTTAGGTAACTTTAATTTCTTTTGTAAAATAATTAAAAACAATTAGAAAATTAGGGTTTTGGTTTTAATTTAATTTCCATTTTCTTTTTCTTAAAATGATAAAATACAAAAATAGGTCATGTAAATTATTTTCTTTAATTTAATTTAATTATTAATTAGATTTGTATTTAATTTAAAAACCTAATTATTTTTCTTAAAAATAATTAAAAACAACAAAATATAATTTCTCTTTCGATTAGGTTAGACGGGGTCAAAACCCTAGTTTTCTCTCATTCTCGATTCATCGCGTTTGTTTATTTTTACAATATTGATGTAATTGCTCACAAGTTGTAATAGATTAATTAAGATTTTTCTCCATTTCATTTATCATTTGACGGGTTTGTTTTTGGCTATGTAAATACCCGAAGCCTTATAATAGCGTAGCTTTACTTTCCGCCCTTTAATTTTCGCAAAATATTAAACTGATAGATGTATGATAATTAAGGTTGCATGACAAGAATATATGATTAACTTTAAAACAGTTAGCAAACCCTAAATGTGCAAAGATAATAAACTTGAAATTGAATCACTCGCACATGCGCACTCCTAGGGTAAACTCCTAATTCGGTTGCCTTCGGTAAACGGTGTTTAAGTATAGGATGTTTTAGTGGTCGCTCTCTTGTCTAAACAAAGATCAAAGTCCCGCTCAAAAAAGTTGCCTCGGAAAGGTTGCCTCGGATACGTTGACTCGAATATTGATCTTAAGACATTAGGGTTATTACTAAGACGTCCTAACATTTCTTTAGTGACCGTACGTCCCTTTCGAATTGACCCTTAAAACTCCGACGACGGTGCTACCTACTCACTAATAGTAGGATAGCATTGTCTAAAGGAAACAAGAATAGAAACATTCTTTTTTTCGAGTAGGAAGATTAGTTCTTAAGTACTTGCTCAAACAAACAAACTCTTTCACACTTACACTCTTTTCAAACAAAGTTTTCAAAACGACTTTGTAACACTATTGAAGACAAAAGCAAGGGTTAAATCGAAGTAAAACAAAAAAAAATTCAAATCAAACACACATAAGCAATTTTGAAAATGATGAGCAAGTACCTAAGAGCCCGTGGAAAACCACGGATAGAAAGGGTGCTAATACCTTCCCTTTCTATAATCTACCCCCCGTACTCGAAATCTCGAAAAAGGGAATTTTTCTGTGCTTTTTTCCTTTCCAGTCGGATAAAATAAAAGTCAGTGGCGACTCTTGCTTACCGTGAAATTTTGCGAAAACAAACGCAAAACGTAAACCAGCATTTCAAAATAGTCTGGTTCTACCACCGTATCACAAAATTGGCGACTCTGCTGGGGAATAATAAGTGGGGTATACCTTAGGATTAGTTCATCATATTTGCTTCTATTGTTTGATCTGATTGCTTTATCTTTGAGGGCTTTGTATCGGGAGTTACTATAGATCCTAACCCGGATCTGAGGGACACCTTTTAGGTAAGTAGCAATAAACTGTGAGGGAACTGTACAGCGTAGACCGATACGGTTGAAGCAGTAGCTACGTTGATATGGCACATTAGTTGGTACCGGTATCTCTTGTGGAGAAACGAGGAGAATACAGGGCTGCTATATGGGTCGTTAAGCATCAACTGACCTTAGAACCTATAATTGACCAACTTGGCCATAGGAAGTAGTGAGATAGCCGGCCTCGGTATAGAGCTGAGAACTGGTTGATACTCGATACTACACTCATTGAGACCATACTCTCGAGATAGTTCCGGCTGCAAGAAAAGATTACGTGAGCTAAAACCATGACCGATGGAGGATGGTCAATGATATTGAGAACCTCTAGAACCCGGTTACTATTATTAGGACAGGTTGAAACCAACTGAACTTCAAGAGGGTAATACCTAGACCCCGTGCAAGCCTGAAACTTAAGGGCTATTGTGTGACTTGTTTGCCTTTACCATGTATGATATCTGCTATACCTGTTGTGTGCTTTACCATGACATCATGCATCATAACATAGCATGCATATTTCATTAGACTAACCATTTCAAAGACCGAGGGGATTTATCTTTGTTCTGTTTTGTAGATCATGACTTCCATGCGCAAAAATACCATTCGAGTTAACTTCATGCAAATTCCTGCTCAGCTCAGAGAGTTAGTCTCAAAAGTTCCTGATACTTCCTCATTCATTAGAAGACATGGTCAGCTTCTTAGTTTGGTTACCTCCATGTTTGATGAGCAAATGATGAGTGTGTTATTCCAGTTCTTCGATCCAGTGCATCATTGTTTCACCTTCCCGGATTATCAGCTAGTTCCTACTTTGGAAGAGTTTTCTCATTTGTTGGGTATATCCATCCTTGAGTAGATGCCCTTCACAGGTTTAGAAGAGACTCCTAGACCAGAGGACATGGCTTCAGCTTTACACTTGAAAAAGAATGATGTAGTGTCTAATTGGGAGACACGAAGTGGGGTTAAAGGTTTCTTGGCTAAGTTTCTAATGGATCAAGCTCAACAGTTCTGGGATGACTTGGACTTTCAAGCTTTTGAAGACACTTTGTCTCTCCTCATCTACGGCTTGGTTCTTTTCCCGAATCCAGATTCCTTCATAGATGTGAATGCAGTTAAGATCTTCTTATCTCGTAATCTAGTGCCTACTCTTCTGGGTGATATTTTACATCCTCTCTATACTCGTACTGTGTGTAGAAGAGGGACCCTCATGTGTTATATGTCGCTGTTGGCGAGGTGGTTTATTTCACACCTCCCCAAGTCTGTGTTAAAGAATGAGAAAGGTGTAGGTTGGGCTTACAGAATCATGTCCCTTGCTCATACGGACATTCTTTAGAGTTCTAAGGATATGGAAAGAGTAGCTGTCATTGATCGATGTGGGGAATACCCTAATGTCCCTTTGGTTGGAATTAGAGGGGGTATAACTTACAGTCCTTGTTTGGATTTGAGACAGTTTGGTCGCGCTCGGAGAGATGGTCCCCATGAGCTGCTTCTTACAGATATTGTCTGTGACTATAAGGAGGACGTTAAAGAGCATCGCCGTAGGTTTATATGAGCCTGGAGTATGGTGAACAGGTCTGACCCTCAAGAGCTAGGACTAAAGACTTCTCTCCCTATGCAACCTTATCTCTAGTGGGTTCGAGCCCGTGCTCAAAAGCTGAGGATGCCTTATGAAGTTGTTTTGCCGGTGATTGTAGAGCATACTAATGAAGAAGGTATTCCTTATACGGTCCTCCATCCCTATATGCCTAATGATCTTAGGGCATTGAAGAGATATTGGATCCAGCTAAAGGAAGAAAGGGATACCTATCGAGAGAAGTATCATGAGCAGGAAAGGAAGATCTTGAAGCTCACGAGGAAACTTGAGAATGAGAGGACGATCAACGACTACGTCAACACGAATGGAAAGCGACCATGGGATTTCTGATTTCTGCTTTTTCTAGCTTAGATTTATTTTCAGTCTATTTCTTTTGTAACGCCTTAAAGGCATTGTTAAACATTTTATAAGTTTGAATCTAATAAAGTTTGTTTATTTCTTGGTTCGCAAATTTAAATCTCCCAAAGTCTTTGAAATCATTTCATACGCATTCCATTATCATGCACCTCATTACATGTATCATTACAGGTTTCTCATCTTCTTCGCTGTTTATTTCAGCACAAAATGTCTTCTGAAATACCTACTGATCAACAAGTTCACGGTCAGTCAAAGGTGGCTGCACCCTGCCAGCCAAGTCTCTCCATTTTTGTGCATACTCCTTGAATCCTTCGCCCGTACCTAGTGACATACCCTGAAGTTGGGTACGCGTAGGAGCGAGGTCAGAATTGTACTGATATTGTTTATAAAATGCGGTGGCCAAGTCTTCCCAGTTTCGGATACTGGCTCCATCCAGCTGATAGAACCACTCGAGTTGAGCCCCAGAAAGGCTATCCTGAAAGAAATGGATCCAAAGGTTCTTGTCTGCATTGTAAGGTTGGATCTTCCTTACATATGATCTGAGATGCATTTTCGGGTAGGATAACCCGTCATATCTTGCAAAAGCTGGCACTTTGAACTTCGGGGGGATCACAATTCCAGCAACTAATCCCAAATCTTCGAAATCTAAGCCAGGAACTCTCTGCAGCTCCATAGCTGCCAACCTGTCTTCTAAGCCTTTGTACTTATCATCGGCGGGCGGGTATTGTTGATCAGAGTAGTCTTCGTCCTCTTCAGCCTCCTCTTCTTCAACCTCGGATTCGGAAGGTACCGCAGCCGCATTCCCTTTACTGGTTCCCTCCTCAGAAGTAGGGGGAAATTCAAGCACTCTTCTGGCTTCACCCTCAAACCTTCTTCCTAGGGTAGCCACCCCGATTCTCTTCTTCTTCTTTTTCACTTGGTCTTTGTTCCCCAGCAGGGCCTTTAGATCTTCCTGACCCTTAGCCAAGGTCATCAGGAGTTGTTGAAACTATGAGTTCTGAGACTGCAAGTCCTTGACCGTCTGTTCGAGATCCATCTTACTGAAATAAACAGCAGAAATATAAGGAAACCTAGTGTGGAGACCTGCTTATGCGTATGATGAATGATATGCTTATGTATGCAATGCATTCAAGGATTTAGAAAATTCAAAATTGTTGCAAACAAAAAGAACGCACGTCATATTAATAAGAAGAAATTTGTCAGTACATAAATGCCCCATGGGCCAAATATTACAAAAAACTTCTCAAGGTAAAAAGACATTGCGCATCCTCTTTGGTGCGATGTAGGTGTTGAGGGTCTCTTCCTCATGGAGTCGGCGAGTAAGCTCTAGAACCTTCTTCTCACTGGCGTAGAAGCTGGCTTCAAAAGTGTTCCGTTCCTCCTTGAGTTGGATCCAACTCTTCTGCATCTCCTCCCACGATGTAGGCATGTCAGGATATAGGATGGTGTAGGGAACCTCTCCTTCCTTAACGGGCTCTTTAATCACAGGGAGAACATGAGGATAAGGCATCATTAGACTCTGGGCTCGGGCTCGTACCCACTTGAGATAAGGCTCAAGAGGGATGGAGTTCTTGTGCCCCAGTGTCTTGCTGTCTACCTTGTTAGGCATCCTCTAAGCTCTGATGAATCTTTGGCGAAGTCCTTGCGCATCGTTGTCGAAGTCAAAAACTAGGTCAGGAATCAACATGTCATGAGGGCCATCCCTCCGTGCATATCCAAATTGTCTCAAGGCTAGACAAGGGTTGTAGGTAATGCCTCCCCTAATGCCAAGTAATGGAACATTAGGGAACTCTCCACAATGATCGACGATGATGACATTTTCTCTGGACCGAGAACACCAATGTACATCAGAGTGAGTAAGGGTCATCAACCGTTGTGACCACCTTAGGCCTTGGTCATTCTTCAAGGCAGAATGTGGAAGGTGCGAAATAAACCACCTTGCAAGGAGAGGAGTACAGCACATGAGAACACCCCTCTTTCTCATTGTTCGAGTGTAAAATGAGTGAAGAATGTCCCCAAGCAATGTTGGTATTGGATTTCCGGATAAAAAGATCTTGACGGCGTTGACATCTACAAGCTGGTCAGGATTTGGGAACAAGACCAACCCATAGATAAGGAGTGCCACAATTTCTTCAAAGGCTTGTAGGTCCAATGAATTCCAACACTCTTGTGCCTTCTCAAACAAGAATTTTGCTAAAAAGCCTTTGACACCGCTTCTAGTTTCCCAATTCCCCTTGATGTCAGATGGCTGTAGATGTAGTGCTCGAGCAACATCTTCAGGCTTTGGTTCCTTTTCCGTACCGTTGTAGGGTAGTTGATTAAGGATAGGAATTCTCAGGAGTTGAGAAAATTCCTCCAAAGTGGGCACCAATTGGTAGTCGAGGAAAGTGAAACAGTGGTGAAGAGGGTCAAAGAACTGGAATAACACCTTCATCATGTCCTCTTCAATGTTGGTGTTGACTAGGCTGAGCAGTCTACCATGTCTCTCACTGAAGGGAGAGCTTTCCGGAATTCTTGATGTGAGCTCCTTGAGTTGAGGAGAGATTCTCACAAGGTTGACTTGGATAGTTTTCCTGCGAGGAATTTCCATGACCTACAAAACAAGAACAAAGATGAAGATCTAAACCCTTGAAATGGTTAGTGTATGCATATGATGCTTTATGATGTTCATGATGTATGCACAAACATATGTACAAGCAAATCACACAAAACCCTAGTTTCAGGCTTGCATGGGGTTTCATAGGTAAGTACCCTCTTGAGTGTAGTTGGCTTAAAAACCTGTCCTATAAATAGTAACCGGGTTCTAAGGAGCTCAATATCATTGGATTGTTTTCCATGTTCATTGTTTTGGTTTAGCCACTTAACTAGCGACCAAAATATTCCAAGAAAACAACCCTTAATGAGTGTAGTATCGAGTATCTACCAACTTCGGACTGCACCAAATCCGGTCATCTCACTACCCCTAATGAAAGGCCAAGATGGTCAAGTAAGGTTCTAGGTCATTAGTGCTTAGTGACATCACTCAGCGGCCCCGTACTCTCCTTGATTGAACTCAAGGGTTACCGGTACTCACAAATATGTCGCACTAATATAGCTATTGCTTCAACCGTGTCAGTATACCCCGCACAGTTTCCACAACGTATTGCTATCTATGAATGTTTCCCCAAATCCGGGTATAGGATTGCAAACCCAAACAAGAGAGCCAAGATGTAAAGCAATCAAAACAAACAATTAGTCATGCAAGAGGGTGATCTAAGCCCTAAGGTTACTCCACTTTAAAAAAATCCCCAGCAGAGTCGTCAGTTCTGTGATACGGTGGGAGAACTGACTTGAGGTTTTGCGTTTGTTTTCGCAAATGTTTCGGTTGAGCAAGAGTCGCCACCGACTTTTTATTTTATCCTAAGGAAAGGTTAAAAAGCACAGCAAAAACCTTTGAGATGTTTTCTTGGGTTCAGGGAGTAGATTATAGAAAGGGAAGGTATTAGCACCCTTTCTATCCATGGTTATCCATGGGCTCTTAGTTACTTTCTTAGATCAACTTGCCTTGATTTTCAATTGTTTGAAATGGTGCTTTGTGTGTGGGTTTGAAAAATGTTTTGAAAAGAGGCCAATGTGGTGGCAACCTTTGTAATGATTCATGTTTGAATGTATACAAAGGTGTATGTCTTTTGAAAAGTTTCCAATGTTTTTGAAAGTTGTTTTGAAAGTGTAGTGATGTGTGGTTTTGAAAAATAGGCAAGTATTTTGTTTTGCAAGTTGGCAAGTAACCAAGAGCTATCTACCCTAAATTTCTCAAAGATCTTTGCTATGCTTTAACCCTTTTAACAATTTTGTTCCACCATTGTATTTGGTGGAAAATCTTGTGTTAGGATGTGAACGGGACGGGCGCGGGTCATTGTTTAGACCATGATTGCAATGGTGCCAAGTATCTTTGGGCAATTTTTCCTTTAAGGGACTTGATCATTTTTAGGCAACTTTTGAAAGCGTCATCGAGGGACTATGATCATTTGATTGTTTTGTTTTTGCCAAAGATACCTAACATGCAATATGGCCCATTTATTGAAGGCAACAAGTGGAGTAGCCTAGGGGTGCAAGTGTAATTAGTGTTGTCCATTTTCATGCTTGTTTATCTTGAATTTAGGTCAAACTATTTTTGGTTAATTTTTGCATACAAACCCTAATTCTAACATGGCATATTTAGAAAGCTTTTAAAGTGCGGAAAATAAAAGGTCCTAAGTTATTACAACACAATATATAGGATGGGGGGTACAAATGTTCAAATGGGGATATTTTAGCAAGAAATTAAAATCTAACTATTACATCCAAATTGAAATTCTACAAGGGATTTTATTGCACAATAATTAAATAAAATAAAATAAATATGCAAAATGCAAAAATGGTTTTCATATGTATGTAAAAAAGTATTTTTCATGTGTCAAATAAACAAAAATAAAATGAATTAATTTTTGGTATTTTTATGCATTTAGGGCAAAACCCTAATTTTATAAATAAAAGGTATTTATTATATAATATATGCAATATTTATTAATTATGTACAAAAATAAATAAGAGAAGGTATATTATAAAAAAAGGTATTTTTGAGGTCAAAATATTAATAAAAATAAAAATATATTATTTTTGTATTTTTAACCTAAATATACTAATAAATATATAAGTATTTACATTATTTATTAAATATATATTATATGTACAAAAATAAAAATATTTAATATATAAAAAAAAGTATATTTTTTATAAAATGTTTTCAAAAGGTAAAATAAAATAAAAATCATAAAATAAAAGGGTTTGTATTATTTTTAGTTTTTTAAATAAAAGTATTTTTATGTTTATTTATGTACAAAGCTAAATGAAACAAAATGAATATAAAAAAAAAATGCAAAAAAGGTGAGAAAAATAATTTTAAAATAATTTTATGTTTAAATAAAAATATAGAACCAGAATCAAAAGGAAAAAATTAAAAATGATAAATAAAACTCAAAATGGGCCAGGGGGTGCATGTGAAATGCAATGGTGTGAAAAGGAAAACATCTCAGGCCCAGTCCATGAAAGGTTGTCTTCAACCTTCAGACAAAAATGTTTGAAAAAACGCGCCTTTTCTTGCTTCAAACACAACTCCTGATTCCTGGACTTTTAGCACAAACTTATAACATGAAAGATGTCAAGCATCAAGCCGCGATTCCATACATATAAAAAACTCAACTTAACTCTCAGAAATGAGAGAGAATTTCTCCATCCCTAATTCTTAACCTAAGTTTTTGTCAATGTTCAGGTCTTAAATTCTCTCAGCATATGCAATATAAATGGAAAGTGAGGATATGTATAGCTTCAGGGACATGAATATGACATTTTTCATTCACAAACTTAAAGCTAACTCTTCCTAGATTGAGAGATAGAAGTCCATGAACTTACCTGTTCAGCTTGGATCGTGTCTGGCAATGGAGGCACTTTCAAGGCAAGGTGAGGATTGGTACAACTTGCTTGAAGTCCAGGGATGCTATTCCAACCTTTAGCTTGCTTTGAAACCAAGTAAATCAAGCTATGGCAATCAACCTGCAAAACAGAAAAAGTGAAAATGGTGAAGTTGGTTAGAGGTGTTACAGGTCGTGTTCAATGCTTGGGATAGCTTGTATATGTGGTATGGAGTGTGTATGAACTGGTTTTAGCAAGAATGCACGAGTGGATTGAGTTGTGGAAGTCCAACTGCAGAGGTGACTCTGTTTTCTGCAGTAGGATGGTATTTTGAGGTTTGATGAGGTTTGGAAGGTGTTTTGCTCGCGCCTTAGCTTAGGTTTGATGTTTGGAAGGTGTACAATAAGTTTGTCTTAGCTTGTGTTGGCAGAAGTGAGAGTTGTTATGTGTTATGCCAAGTTTCTTCACACTTAAGCAAAAAATGTCAACTTGGTTTCTAGACTTGTGCAGGCCCCCTAATCATGCTGCAACCATCCCTCTAGATCAGTGTGTTATGTCCATGCCTTTGTGCCTCAAAGATCTGCATTGTACCTCATAGATTGCAAAATTGACATAAAGTAACACTTTACAAAAATGGATAATATGCTTTTTCTAATTAAGGCTTAATCTAACATGCATTGCCCAAATGAAAGAAATAACAACTTGGCACAATGGTTTAGCATTGAATTTTTGAGTAAGAAAGGGATTAGAGGCCTGTAACCTAGCTTATGCATGCTGATTTCAAGAATGCCCAAGTTATGAACATGTAAATTGGCCATGAACAAAGTGAGTTTTGCCCATATTGCCAAATTCGATTCTCCCTAACCACAAGGTTGTTTGATGAGTTCTTGGACATTTTGGAAAGCTTGGGATGTGTACTACAATCCATATTTGTAATGAAAATTGAAATTCCAAGTGGAAGCATGTGAAAAGTGGCCATGAAGTTAGGCAAAAAATCCTGCCTAGAATAGGTCAAAATTTTTCTAAGTTAAGAATGTTTTGCACCCTTGTTCCAAAAATCATAATTTGAGCTACAAGCTTCTTTTGAGGAAACTTTGTGAATCAAAGTTGTAGATTTTGCAATGGACTATAACTTTCATGTTTTGACTTTTGCTTGAATCCAAATGTATCTTGATGAAAAAGTGGGACAAAGTTAGGAAAAAATTAGGGATTTTCATAACACAAAAATTCTAAGTTATGAAAATTCTTCATTTCAAACCCTAATTTGTGATTTTTGATTTCTTGGTGAACAAGTTTCATAATTTGACATGTTTTGATGAAAAATGAATCTTGACACTTGATTTTGACCAAAAAGTCAAAGTTTGACTTTTCAATATACAGTCAAAAATTGATCAATTGACTGGAAAATTCATCTGTCAATCTTGTGCATTTGGAATCTTTTGAACTTTTTGAACATGTCAAGACAATTCCATGGGGTCCTTGAGTCCATATGTGAGCTTGGTTTGCTATTGTCTAGGTCAAACAGTCAAAAATTGCCTTTGTGCAGTCAAAACCCTAAAAATGACCATTTTGCCCTTTTGGTGATCTGATCAAATTTCTTGTGGAATTGTGATCCAAACTTGACCAAATGGTTTATATGAGTTCATAATGTTGATGTGGGTCAAAAATCATGAGGTTTGACTGTCAATTGACCACAGTTGACTTTTTCCCCAATACAGTTGATTTCTAGGTCAACTGTCCAATTGACTGGGCAAAGATTGGAATCAAGGCTTGAAACTTGGTATGGATAAACTTGTGAGTTCAGCATGAAGCATGAAAGTCATCTTAGGCATTTTAGGTCAAAACATCTTTGTGCAAACTCAAACCCTAATTTGGGTCAACAATGCAAGGAGGAGTCTTGAGCAGAGTAAACCCTAACTTGACCTTGAGCTCCAAGGGTCTTGTGGTGAGAAAATGTTGAGGAAATGGGAGGGCAAATTTTGGGGTACAACAGCATGATACAAACAACTGTTGGGCCTTGAGTAATAAGGTGCAAGACTTGATTGAAGCTAAAGAAATCGAGTTTGACGCTCCAGAGAAACCCAACGTCATAACTGCTCTTATGCCCAAACATGATCAGGGAGTGAATGCAATTGGGGATGATGAAGAAGAGTCAGATATTGACAGCTGGATTTACCCAACTACCGACGGTGGATTGAATAATTGTATGGCGAAGGACTTCATGCCCGTTTCTTTTATTACACAGTAATAGACTTTTGTTTTAAGTTTTGTAACAGACAATTTGAAACTTTACGGCTCAGTGCCTTGCCCGAGGCACTTTGGCTTTGTTTGTGAGGGCTTAATATTTGTCATTTTCATATATCATTGTTGTACCCCAAAATTTTCCCTCTCATATTATAAAGATTTTCCTCACAAGACCTCTTGGACTCCAGACAGGAGTAGGGTTTGCTCAGCTCAGGACCTCATCTTGCACTGATGACCTGAAATTAGGGTTTGAGTTTGCACAAGGATTTTTGGGCCATAAATGCCTCATTTGAATTTCATACACCATCTTGGACCCCTAAGATTTCTCATGACAAGTTTCAAGCCTTGAATCACATTTTTGCCCAATCAATTGGATAATTGACCTAAAAATCAGCTGTATCGGGGAAAAAGTCAACCATGGCCAATTTACAGTCAAACTTCATAATTTTTTATCCACAACAACATTATAGGCTCCTATGTACCATTTGATCAAGTTTGGACCACAACTCCTCAAGAAATTTGATCAGATCATCAAAAGGGCAAAATGGTCAAAATTAGGGTTTTGACTGAGAAAGGGCAATTTCTGATTTTTGACCTAGCCAATGACCGATTGGGTTCAATCATAATTTCAAGGACTCAATAGCACCATCTTGACCTAATCACATAGTTCAAAAGATCTCAAATGCATGGGATTGACAGATGAATTTTTCAGTCAACTGATCAAAAGTCAACTGTACACTGAAAAGTCAAACTTTGACTTTTTGGTCAAAATCAAGTGCCAAGGGTCATAATTCATCAAGATATGTCAAAATGTGAAACTTGTTGACCAAGATACCTAAAATTGCAAATTAGGGTTTAATTTGAAAAGTTTTCATAACTTAGAAAATTTCTAAGTATGGAAATTTTCTTATGTTTTCCCAACTTTCCACAACTTTTTCACCATGATTCAATTGGATTAAAAGAAAACTTCCAACATGAAAGTTGTAGTCCTCCATGAAATCTACAAATTTTATTCAAAAAGTTTTCCCAAAAGATGCTTGGATCTCAAGTTATGATTTTGTGAATAAGGGTCCATAAACTTTTTAACTTGGTGAAATTTTGCCCTAGTTTAGGCAGATTTTTGACCTAACTTTATGGAAACTTTTAACCTAGTTACAAGAGGTATCTTAAGTTTCATTTCAAAGATGGATTGTAGAGAATGTTACAATATTTCCAAAATGTCCAAGAACTCTCCAAGATCATTTATGGTTAGGGAGAATCGAAGAAAGGAAAATGGCAATTTATCACTTTTGTTCAAGGCATTTTCACAATGTTACAAGTTGCAAATCAGTTTCAAACATGCTTGTACTTGGTTTTACAGGTCCTAATCCCTTCTACACTCCATAATTAAATGCAAACACATTGGATAATGATCGTGTTCTGACTTTTGAAGCATTGCACAATGAATTAATCCAAAAATGGCATAAAGTTCATAATACCATTTTGATAAAGCTTGCTTTTTGCAACTTTGCAAATCTTGAGCCATGAACCTGATCTTTTGTTGCAAACAAGATCCAAAAACATCAGGCAAAGTACACCAACCCTATGTAGCTAGCAAGCAAGCCTGTACAGGCCTTTGGCATTGGTCATGTTAACTTTCTTCAAAAGCAAGCAAACTTGCAAAAGTCAAGTAAGCTTGTGTATCTGTTAAAGGCAAGAATTTGTATCATTTCAAACAACTTCAGAACCTTGTTGCAAGCCTAAACACGAATTTCTAACATCCCAAACACTCTCAAACACCAAAAACCCAAATTCCTGCCCAAACAGGGCATCCTCTGCAAAATCAAAGCCATTTCCATATTGCCTCGTGCGTTTTGCTTTGAATCACTTCAAACACTTTACATACATCCTACCTAAATTGTCCAGGCCCTTGTCTTGCAACTTTAACCCCTGTTTCAAGGATCACCATTTTCATTTTGAAGGTTTGCAGGTTGACTTCTACAGGGAGATTCAAGCATCTACAAGGCAAGCTGAGCATTGGAGAAGCTTGAGGGAACTTCAAGGAAGCTCACAAGATCTTCAGGCCTCACTCAAAGTCCCCACATTTCCATATCCAAACTCAACTGAACAAGGTATTTTTCAAGTTTCTATCTCTCTATTTAGGCATCCTTAGGTCACGATTTGTGAAGCAAAAATGTAGTCTTTAACTTGCTAAAGTTGTACATATGCATAGTTTCCATTTGTATTAACTGAGCTAAGAGTATTTGATTGTTGAAGTTCATGAAAAAATTAGGTCAGGAATTAGGGCCACTGAAATTCTCCCTGGTTTCTTAGAGTTAGGTTTCAAATCTTATATTATTGAATCGTGATAAAAAATGCTACAAGTTTTATGTTGCAAGATTTTGTTTTTGTGGACATATGCAAGAGTTATAGGTTGAAGCACAGAAACGCGTGTTTGCTTGGCTGGAGGACAGGGACGACGGGTTCTGGGCCTGGCGCGCCTTGGGCCTTGTTTGTCTTACTTTTCACACCCCCTGTTTCCTATTTGTACCCCCTTGCATTTTTTTATATTTGGCATATTTTTTCATTTCTTTTATGTTTATTGACTTTAATATTTTTTTCTGAATATTAAAAAATCCCAAAAATATTTTCTTAATTTTTTTGCATTTTTATTTTATTTTTTATTTTATTTTTGCATAAAATATTGATTATTCAAATAAATATACTTTATTTTCTTAAATAAACTTGTAAATAATAAAAAATACTTAAATATTTTATTTTATTATTTTATACATATTAAATATTTATTTTCCATATATATTTAATTTTTACTATTGTTATATAATATTATTATTATTATTATTATTAAACAAAAAATGAATAAAATAATATTAGAAAACATATATTTTCTTTTAATAAAAAAATTAGGGTTTCCCCTTTCAAAAATAATAACATTATTTTTTCTTATTTTTAGGACTTAGATAATTTTATTTTCTCATACATAAAATAATTACAAAACATTTTTTGCATATTTACATTTTATTGCATATTTAAATAATTGTTCATTTATTTATTGTACAATAAATTCAATTGGGTTGTAATAGTGAATTAGGGTTTTATTTTGTGCAAATATCCCCATTCAAAACTTGTACCCCCCTTCCCATAATATTGTTGTAATAGTTTAGATTTACTTTACACAATTTATCGCATTATATACATGTTTAGTAAATTAGGGTTTGCATGATAAGACAAAAATCAAACAAATAGAATGACCTAATACAAGATAAAAATGCATGAAAAATGACAACACATTGCACACAAGCACCTTTAGGGTTTCACCCACTTGGTTGCCTTAAAACATGGCCATGGTATGCATGCTAGGTATCTTGGCAAAATCAAAATAAAACAAAAGATCATAGTCCCTCGATGACGCTAGACAAGGTTGCCTAAAAACAAATGATCTTAGTCCCTAAAACTTGCTAAAGATACTTGGCAATATTTCTATCATGGTCATACGATGACCCACGCCCGTTCCGTTTAACATCCAAAGATAGGGTTATCTACCAAAACAATGGTAGGTTAACAATATCAAAGGAATAAAAATGTACAAGAAATACTTTTGAGTAGGTAGATAGCTTCTAATTACTTGATCATTTGCAAACAATCCTTGCTATTTTCAAACAAACACACGCATTTTCAAAACATTTCCAAACAACTTTCAAACATTGAAACATTTTTCAAAAGACAAATATCTTTGTATACATTCTTACAAACAAGAATCATTACAAAGATTGCCTAAACGATGGCTTCTTTTCAAAACCATACAAAGCACCATTTTAAACAATTGTCAAAGCAAAGCAAATGATCTAAAACAAGTAACTAAGAGCCCATGGAAAACCATGGATGAAAAGGGTGCTAGCACCTTCCCTTTTCATAATCTACCCCCCAAACTCAAAAAACTATCTCAAAGGTCTTTCATGTGCTTTGTTACCTTTCCTTTTGGATAAAATAAAAGTCGGTGGCGACTCTTTCTAACCGCGACATTTGCAAACACAAACGCAAAACCTCAAGTCAGTTCTCCCACCGTATCACAGAACTGGCGACTCTGCTGGGGAAATATTCTAAAAGTGGGGTTACCTTAGGGTTTTAGATCACCTTTACATGCTTATCTTGCTTGACTTGTATGCTTTACACTTTGGTTCTATTATTTGGGTTTGAATCCTCTACCCAGATTTGGGAAACATTCATAGGTAAATAGCAATACGTTATGGAAACTGTGCGGGGTATACCGACATGGTCTAAGCAATAGCTATATTAGTGCGACATATTTGTGGGTACCGGTAGCATTTGAGTCAATCAAAGAGAATACGGGGCCGCTGAGTGATGTCATGAAGCACTAATGGACTTTTAGAACCTTTACTTGACCAACTTGGCCTTTTAGGATGTAGTGAGATGATCGGCTTTGGTGCAGTCCGAAGTTGGTAGATACTCGATACTATACTCATTGAGGGTTGGTTCCTTGGAATATTTCGGTCGCCAGTAAAGAGGCTGAATTGAAACAATGAACAAGGAAACAATCCAGTGATATTGAGCTCCTTAGAACCCGGTTACTATTTCTAGGATAGGTTGAGCCAACTAAACTTCAAGAGGGTACTTACCTATGAAACCCCATGCAAGTCTAAACTAGGAACTTGTGTGATTTGCTTGTACATATATACTTGTGCATAACATCATGAACATCATGAAGCATCATATGCATCCAATAACCATTTCAAGGATTTTGGAAGTTCATCTTTGTTTTTGTTTTGTAGGTTATGGATTCACTTCGCAGGAAAACTATCCAAGTCAACCTTGTAAGAATTCCTCCTCAACTCAAGGAGCTAGCTTCAAGAATTCCTGAGAACTCTCCATTCACCGAGAGACATGGTCTTCTACTCAACTTGGTCACCACTAACACTGAGGAGGATATGCCGAAAGTTCTCTTCCAGTTCTTTGACCCTTTGCATCATTGCTTCATATTTCCTGACTACCAACTTGTGCCCACTTTGGAGGAATTTTCTCAACTCTTGAGGACTCCTATTCTCAATAAACTACCCTTCAACGGTACGGAAAGAGATCCAAAGCCAGAAGAGATTTCTCAAGCCTTACACTTGCACTCCTCTGATGTCATAACACATTGGAAAACTAGAAGTGGTGTCAAAGGCTTCTTGTCAAAGTTTCTGTTTGAGAAGGCCCAAAGCTGTTGGAATTATCTAGACTTGCAAGCTTTTGAGGAGATTGTAGCTCTTCTCGTCTATGGGATGGTCTTGTTCCCTAACCCTGACCAACTCATAGATGTGAGTGCTATCAAAATCTTCATGACTCGCAACACGGTGCCTACATTGCTTGGGGATATCCTCCACTCTTTTCACACTCGTACAATGAGGAAAAGAGGTGTTCTCATGTGTTGCACTCCTCTACTGGCAAGATGGTTTATTTCTCATCTTCCCTAATCAGTTTTGAAGAATGAGCAAGGCTTGAGATGGTCACAACGGTTGATGACCCTTACACATTCAGATATCCATTGGTGTTCTCGATCAAAAGATAATGTTATTATTATTGACCGTTGTGGGGAATTCCCTAATGTCCCTCTACTTGGCATTAGGGGAGGCATCACCTACAACCCTTGCTTAGCTCTGAGACAGTTTGGGTATGCCCGAAGGGATGTCCCACATGACATGCTGATTAAAGGTTTGGTTTTCGACTTCGACAACGACAACCAGGGACTCCGACAAAGGTTCATCCGAGCTTGGAGAATGCCCAACAAGGTGGACAGTAAGACCTTGGGACACAAGAATTCCATTCCCCTTGAGCCTTACCTCAAGTGGGTACGAACCTGTGCCCAAAGTCTTATGATGCCTTACCCGTACATTCTCCCTGTGATTATAGAGCCTGTTATGGAAGGAGAGGTTTCATACACCCTCCTACATCCTGACATGCCAACATCACTCGAAGATCTACAAAGGAGTTGGATACAGCTCAAGGTAGAGCGCGATACTTTTGAAGCCCAATTCTACGCAAGCGAGAAGAAGGTTTTGGAACTCACTCGTCAACTTCACGAAGAGCAGACTCTCAACACCTACATTGCACCGAAGAGGATGCGCAACGTCTTTTTACCTTAGAATTTTGTATTATTTTGCCCATGGGGCATTGATGTACTAACAAATTTTATCTTATTAATATGACGTGTGTTTCTTTTTTGTTTAAAAAAAATTTGAATTTCTGAATCCTTGAATGCATTACATGAACACATATCATTCATCATATGCATAAGCAGGTCTTCACACCAAATTTCATCATCTCTCTGTTGTTTATTTCAGCAAGATGGATATTGAACAAACGGTCAAAGACTTACAAGCTCAGAATTCGCAATTTCAACAGCTACTCTTGACCTTGGCCAAGGGGCAGGAGGAGCTCAAGACTCTACTAGATAAAGAGAAAGAGAAAAAGAAGAAGAAGAGAGCTGGTGTGGCTATCTTAGGCAGAAGGTTTGAAGGACAAGCCAGATGGACTTTGGAATTCCCATCAACATCTGAAGAGTGGGAAGGAAAGGGTAAAGGAACTGCAGTGCCATATGATTCTGAAGTAGAAGAAGAAGAGGATGAGGACTACTCTAAACAACAGTACCCTCCGGCCGATGACAAATACAAAAACTTGGAAGAACGTCTAGCTGCTATCGAAGTGCAAAGAGTGCCTGGGCTGGATTTTGAGGAGCTAGGGTTGGTTTCTGGAATTGTAATCCCTCCTAAATTTAAAGTACCTCTGTTTGCTAAGTACGATGGTTTGTCTTGTCCCAATATGCACCTACGATCTTATGTCAGGAAAATTCAACCACATTCTTCTGACAAAGACCTGTGGGTCCATTTTTTCTAGGACAGATTATCGGGGACGCAACTGGATTGGTTCTACCAGTTGGAGAGGTCTGATGTGCATAATTGGGAAGATTTAGCAGCCGCCTTCTATAAGAAGTATCAATATAACGCCGACTTGGCGCCAACCCGTACTCAGCTACAAAGTATGGCCATGGCTACCAATGAGGGTTTCAAAGACTACGCCCAAAAATGGAGGGATTTGGCCGGAAGGGTGCAACCACCTTTATCTGAAAGAGAGATAGTAGACATGTTCTTGGGGACTCTGTCAGGTCCTTTCTTTAATCACCTGATTGGAAGCTCCTCTGCAGGTTTCAGTGAGTTAATTCTAACTGGCGAAAGGGTGGAAGCCGGTATTAGAAGCGGGGAAATTCAGAAAGATGCATCTACCTCTGCTACTGCAAAAAAGCCCTTCACTGCAAAGAAGGAGGTGTCAGTTGTCTATGCCCAGAGAAATCAGGGAAGAATTGAAAGACGACAAACTGTGGGGGGCCGTTATGATTCAGAAGTCTGCATCAGACCAACCGAGAAATAATCAGCCGAGAAATGATCAGCCGAGGAATAACCAGCAAAGGGTGTAAAGGCCTGTAAGGCAATTCACCAAGATAAACATGACTCCTGCTCAAGTCTTACCTTATCTCTTGAAGTTAAACCTGTCCATGCTAAAGGAGGCCCATAAAAACCCTAACATTACTTCTCCACATTACCATCCCAGCGCCAGATGTGCTTATCATTCAGAAAGTCCAGGGCACGATACCAACAACTGTTGGGCCTTGAAGAACAAGATTCAAGATCTGATCGACGCCAAGGAAGTTAAATTTGAAGCTTTTGAAAAGCCGAATGTTATCTCCACCCTGATGCCTAGGAATGGGCGCAATGCCAATGTTGTGGAAGAAGATCTGTTTGTTTCTACTGTGGATGAATTGTCAACTCCGCTCCTAACCATCAAGGTGAATTTGTTGAAGGCTAGGGTGTTCCCAGGTTGTGACCAAGATTGCCTCGCTTGCATGTCCTCCCCATTTGACTGTCCTCTATTGAAGAAAGGAATCCAACAATTGATTGATAACAAGGAAATTTTGTTTGAGAAAGCTCCCGTCTCACCCATTCCAGTTCCAGAAGTTTCAATAATAACCATATACGCCAATTCTTCCAGGGTTCCTAAAAAACCCGTTAGGATTACATCTGCTCCTATGACTACTCCGTTGAAGATAACAATGCCAGGGCCAACCCCTTACAAAACCGAAAAAATGGTACCATGGAACTATGGTGGAGAAATCTACTACCATGGTGTCAAACAGATTGAACAGGCCATTGAAGAAGAAATCTCTGAGGAAGATAATCCCGACATCAGTAAAATTACCGGAACAAGCAAAATTACTCGTAGTGGGAGAATCTTTTCTCCAAAGATTGCTCCTCCAACAACAGTCTTTGGACCCGCGGCCATCCCGAAGATTACACCTATACCAGTAACTGTACCTACAAGTGTACCCGCCAATAATGACAATGCAATTCCCATCCCTATTTCTGCTGCTGAGAAAAAAGGAAAGAATGTTCAAGAGGAGCCTGTCTTGATGAAGGCTCAGTCGCTAGTCATTCCTGAAACATCACAGAAAGAGATGGAAGAGATTCTGAGGATTATTAAGAAAAGTGATTACAATGTTGTTGAACAACTGGGGCAGACCCCCTCCAAAATATCTATGTTAGCCCTGTTGTTGTGCTCTGAGGCACATGCTAAAGCTTTGGTCAAGTTTTTGAATACGGCCCACGTGCCACAAGAAACCTCCATTGATTAATTCCAGGAATGTGTGGCCAGCTTAACAGCTGACAATGGCCTGGGGTTTTCCGATGCAGACTTGACCTCCAAAGGGAGAAAACATAATGACGTGCTACATGTCTCGGTGGAGTGTAGGGGAACCACCCTAGCTCATGTCTTGGTTGATACTGGGTCGTCTCTAAATGTCTTGCCGAAGAAAGCCTTGGATAGGCTGGATTGTGAAGGCTTAACCCTGAAACCTAGCAACATCATTGTCAGAGCCTTTGATGGTTCTAAGAGGATGGTCCATGGAGAGATGGACATCCCGATCAAGGTGGGTACCCATACGTTCAATTCAAAATTCTACGTGATGGACACCCGTCCTTCCTACTCTTGCCTGTTGGGAAGACCTTGGATCCACCATGCTGGAGCTGTCACTTCTACTCTGCATCAAAAGCTCAAGTACCCTGACCAGGGGAAAATCATAATTGTTCATGGCGAAGAGGAATACATGATCAGTCATCTAAATTCCTCCAGTTATGTGGAATTAGATGGCGAATTCATAGAGACCCCTTTCCAACACTTCGAAGAAGTCTCTGAAGAGATAGCAGCGACCAAGACAGTGTCCTATGTACCCACAATTACCATACCTCCACCTCGGATGTCATCTCTCAAGGATGCTAGGGCCGTTGTGGAAGAATGCGGATCCACAATCTGGGGGCAGCTTCCTGACTTTCCTTTCAAATCAGACAAATTCGGTTTGGGATTTACTTCGACTGGTCAAAAGGCCGTGCGCCGCTCCCGTACCGGAGAGCCACCTGTGAAGATCAGCCACCGAGGGGTTAATGCACTAGAGGACAGTGAAGAAGAGGGTAACTTGGAAGACTGAATTTTCCCTACTGTTGGCGGAGGACTGTGCAACTGGGAAGCAAAAGACTTTATTCTGATTACTTTCATAAATCAGTAATTTATCTTTTCCATTTATGTTGGACTGCAATAATTCACAAACAATTCGTACTTTTTCAATCTTGTGTCTTACCCGAGGCACATAGGTCCATTTGTAAGGGTTCTTATTTTCATTTCATATGTCATTTTAATGAATCATGGACGCTTTTCATATTTAAACACTTTTTTCTCATTGTCTTTCTTTTACATTTTGTTGTTTTAAGATGGCTATCCCTTACACACACCCACACTCACAAATGCAGGTACCCTTCCATTCCGAACCCATGGGTAACGATACTGTTATAGCCTTCAGTGACTCTAAAGATTTGATCAACCAAGCCGAATACGAAGGTGAGGAAGATTGTGAGGTGCCAGGGGAATTGGCCATATTACTACAGCAAGAGGAAAGAGCAATTCAGCCTCATAAAGAGCAGTTGGATTCAATCAACTTGGGAACTGAGGATGACAAAAAGGAAGTCAAGATGGGTGCCAATCTAGAGCCAAGTGTCAAGGAGCGCCTAATTCATCTACTACATGATTATGTTGAGATCTTCGCCTGGTCAGACGAAGACATGCCGGGACTCGATACAGACATTATGGTTCACCGTCTCCCCACAAGAGAAGACTGTCCACCAGTTAAACAAAAGGTCCACCGCATGAGACCTGACATGTCCGAAAAGATCAAAGCAGAAGTTATGAAGCAGTTCAATGCTGGATTTCTGGCTGTTACTTCCTATCCACAATGGGTTGCTAACATTGTGCCCGTGCCTAAGAAGGACGGCAAAGTCATAATGTGTGTGGATTATAGAGACTTAAACAGGGCCAGCCCTAAAGATGACTTTCCACTTCCGCACATCGACATCCTAGTTGACAACACAGCTCAGCACAAAGTATTTTCTTTCATGGACGGATTCTCAGGCTATAACCAGATCAAAATGGCACCTGAGGACATGGAGAAAACTACTTTTGTTACACAGTGGGCTACGTTCTTCTACAAAGTGATGCCATTCAGATTGAAGAATGTCGGGGAAACCTATCAACGTGCCATGGTAGCTTTGTTTCATGATATGATACATCATGAGATAGAGGTCTACGTAGATGACATGATAGCCCGATCACAAACTGAAGAAGAACACCTTGATCACTTGCAAAAGCTGTTTGTCAGGTTGAAGGAGTACAAGCTCAGATTGAATCCAAACAAGTGTACATTCGGAGTCTGATCCGGTAAACTCTTAGGTTTCATTATCAGCAACAAAGGCATCGAGGTTGATCCTGCCAAAGTCAAAGCTATACAAGAAATGCCAGCTCCTCGCACTGAGAAGGAGGTCAGAGGTTTCTTGGGACGCCTAAACTACATTGCAAGGTTCATTTCTCACCTAACATCTACCTGTGAACCAATCTTTAAGTTGTTGAAGAAAGATCAGGTAGTTAAATGGAATGATGACTGTCAAATTGCTTTCGATAAAATCAAGGAGTATTTTCTAGAACCTCCTATCTTGATGCCACCCGTCGAAGGAAGACCGCTAATCATGCATCTGACTGTCTTAGAGAATTCAATGGGGTGCGTACTGGGCCAACATGACGAGTCTGGCCGAAAAGAGCATGCCATTTATTACCTTAGCAAAAAGTTTACCGACTATGAGACCCGATACTCACTGCTCGAGAAAACTTGTTGCGCTTTGGTATGGTTTGCTCGCCAGCTAAGGCAGTATATGTTGACTCATACCACTTTGTTGATATCTAAGATGGATCTGATCAAGTACATCTTTGAGAAGCCTGCTCTATATGGAAGAATAGCTAGATGGAAGATAATCCTAACGGAATAAGACATACAGTACACAACCCAAAAAGCTATAAAGGGGAGTGTGCTAGCTGACTATCTAGCTCATCAAGCTGTCGAAGATTACCAATCCATGAGGTTCGACTTCCCTGACGAAGATATCATGACATTGGACAACGTTGAAGATCTCATACCATATGACGGACCTGAACAAGGATCCCGATGGACCTTGTACTTTGATGGGGCCTCCAATGCACTTGGCAACGGTATCGGCGCGATACTCATTTCCCCAGAAGGTTGCCATACACCTTTCAGCGGCAGACTTTGCTTCAACTGTACGAACAACATGGCAGAATATGAAGCTTGCATCTTTGGACTCAAGGCTGCCATAGACTTGGGAATCAAATCCTTAGATGTGTTTGGGGACTCAGCTTTGGTCATCAGTCAGATCAAAGGAGAGTGGGATACTAAACATCCAAATCTCATCCCTTACAAAGAACATGTCTTGACATTGTTACCATATTTCGAGCAGATTACCTTCGAGCACTTCCCGCGAGAAGAAAATCAGCTAGCAGATGCTCTAGCTACAATGTCCTTCATGTTTAAACTTAACTGGGATAATGAGGCTCCCCAAATCACCATTGAACGAATGGACGAACCGGCACACTGTCATGAGATTAATACCGAAGAAGTAGTGGACTGGCCGTGGTTTCACGAAGTCAAAAGGTATCTCAAGGCACAGGAATACCCTGAAGGAGCTTCAGTCAATGACAAAAATTTCTTAAGGAGATTCTCAGCTAAGTTCTTCCTAAGTAATGGCATCCTGTACAAGTGCAATCATGATTCTATTTTTCTCCACAATGGGTTGCCAACGTGGTTCCGGTACCAAAGAAAGATGGTAAGGTGCGGATGTGTGTGGACTATAGGGATCTGAACAGGGCGAGCCCCAAGGATGATTTCCCACTCCCTCACATCGATGTTCTGGTCGACAATGCCGCGCAACATAAGGTCTTCTCCTTTATGGATGGTTTTTCTGGTTACAATCAGATTAAGATGGCTCCTGAAGACATGGAGAAGACGACTTTCGTTACGTAGGGGGTACCTTTTGCTATAAGGTCATGTCGTTCGGATTGAAGAATGTCGGGGCAACATATCAGCGCGCCATGGTCGCTTTGTTCCACGACATGATTCATCATGAGATTGAGGTATACGTTGACGACATGATTGTAAGATCCCAGACTAAAGAAGAACATCTTGACCATCTCCAGAAGCTATTTGACAGGTTGAAGATGTACAAGCTGAGGTTAAACCCGAACAAGTGCACCTTCGGGGTAAGGACTGGTAAGCTATTGGGTTTCGTCGTTAGTGATAAAGGTATTCAAGTGGACCCTGCAAAGGTGAAAGCTATACAGGAAATGTCGGCTCCCCGAACAGAAAAAGAAGTCAGAGGCTTTTGGGGACGTATGAACTACATTGCTCGATTCATTTCACACATGACTGCTACTTGTGAGCCAATCTTCAAGCTGTTGAAGAAAGATCAAGTGGTAAGATGGAATGATGAATGTCAGGCCGCTTTCAAAAGGATCAAGGAATATCTCCAAGAGCCCCCTATTCTGATACCTCCAATTGAAGGGAGACCTTTGATCTTATACTTGACAGTACTCGACAATTCAATAGGGTGCGTGCTGGGGCAGCATGACGAGTCTGGCCGAAAAGAGCATGCTATTTACTACCTTAGCAAAAAGTTTACCGACTGTGAGACCCGATACTCACTGCTTGAGAAAACTTGCTATGCTTTGGCATGGGCTGCTCGTCGGCTGAGACAGTATATGCTGACTCACACTACCCTATTGATATCAAAGATGGATCCAATCAACTATATCTTCGAAAAGCCTGCCTTGTCCGGAAGAATAGCAAGATGGAAAGAGATCTAAAACGAGTATGACATCCAGTATGTTGTACCCCAAAATTTGCCCTCCCATATTCTTCAAAGTTTTGACAAGCATCATCTCAATTTGCTCAAGTCTACTCAAGGGTTGCACAGTCAAACCATCCTCCTAAGCCAGTCAAAATTAGGGTGTTGGTTCTTGCAAGGAAGTTGAGGTTTTCAAGGGTCCAATCAAGTCCCACATGCCTATAAACATTGTTAAGCATCTACATGCCAAGTTTCAAGGCTCACAAGGTCAAGTTGCACAGTCAAAAACCCTAATTGCTTCACAGTCAACTGTAGGGGTAAAATGGTCATTTGGCAGTCAAAAGTCAAAATTTTTGGTCAACATCTTATTTTGAAGCCACAATCATCATTTGATCAAGTCTTGATCATGATTCCACAAGAATGGCTCAAAAATCATCAAGATGCAAAAGTTTCTATTTTTGGACAGCTGAAAAGTCAACTGTAACTTGACCAAGGCATAAATTTTTCATGGTTCATCAGAAAAATCCCATGCAATTCTCATCTTGAAGGGGAGGACATTTCCTACAACTCATCTTCACATCCCAAGTCCAAGAAATGCTCTCACAAAAAGTTATCAATTTCAACATTATAGGTCATTTTCAAAAGTCAACAAAAATGCACTTTAAGTCAAAGACCATAACTTGAGATTGGTAAATCCAAATGACATGGGACCAAAGGCATTGGTTAGAGGACTTCAAGACCTTTCCAAAATGTCCAAGAACATGTTCATGTGATCAAAATTGAGCAAGATATGTATTGGAGAAGTTGGGAAATTTTTGTGAAATGGCAAAAGTCAACTATCCTTGAAACTTCAATTTTTGACAAAAGGGCCCACTTCTTCCACTTGATTCAGCCTTGTCATGACACCCACGTGTCCCATGATCAATTTCAAGATTAAAACATTAATTTTTCTATTTTTATTTAATTTTATTTGATTTAATTCATTTTAAATCCATAAAATTCAAATAAAATCAAAAAAATTAATTAAATAACATCTTTTGATTTGAATGACTTTTATGTGTCATGAACAACCTACCAATTTCGTGTTAGGGCCATTTTAAGCATAAAAATTCAAAATTTGGACAAACTTGGAATGATCTTTAATGGTGGTTATGAAGAATCCAAAAACTTAATTGCAAGGGATCATTGGCTCATAATGTGACTTATTCTCATTCATACATACATATGCAAGTGTTCCATACCTCAGGCACGACATAGAGCTCATTGAAACGGCCAGAACCAATTCCAAAAAAACTCAAGAAAAATTGAAAACTGAAATCCACCTTCCAAGGCAATTCAAAGCCGTATCTCATTTCTAACACTTTTCAGGAACTCTCAGGAGTCTTTTGGAATCAAAACCAAGCGCTCAGGCCTAAGGAATCGCCCTACACGAACTCACGGTTTGCACAATTTTCTTGTAATCACAATTCATATTCCATGCGCATTTAACTTAATTTGTTGGTTGTTTTGCATTGTCCGAGTCCACAGGAAGCTAATGATATTAATCAATTGGATTATAATGCACCTAATCGTGAATTGCCATTAACAAGTTTTAGGGTTCTTGAGGTCTGGAATTAGGGCTTTTCACATACTGTAAAATCAGACCTCAAGACGCACATGGTTGGAACCGTCTGAATGAGACAAAGACATTAAAACCATCGCGCCCTTTTTATATAACGTGTACATCTAATCGCTATTTTTGCATTTTGTATTTTGTGGGGGTTTAAAACCCCCACTATTTGATTTTATGTTGCAGAGAAAATGAATAAGATGAAGGACGTGGAAGCAGGTGGTTGGGTCATTCAAATATGACGCGCGCTTTTTCATGTTTCCAGCATATACTTTTGTTTTACATAATATATTTAATTGTCACTATATTAACAAGCGCGCATAATTGGTTCAGTGGTACAGGTGTTGGCAAATGATCATTGAGACCTGGGTTCAGGTCCCTCAATATTTGTTTCATATTTTTCATACCATAATCATATGCAGATTCACAACCATGTTCCACCATGGACTCCAGCGTATCAGCCAGCCATGTGTCTCCTAATAAAAATCCAATGGCTGCAAGGGAAGGAGCACCATGTTCTTCAGTCAACGTGCACGTGGGCAATTCCAGAAGTCATCAACACCCCCATTGGCTTCTGTTTCTTTTTTCTATTTTCCTTTTCCTTTTTTATTTTCTTTAGCAATTATTATTAGTATTATTTAATTAGTCAATTAATTAACATAACTAATTTTTCCCATAAAATTCAGAAAACCAAAAAAAAACATTTTATTATTTATTAACTTATTTTGTAAATAAATTCTAATATTAATTAATTAGTTGTGCAATTAGAACAATTTTAACATTTTTTAATAAGTAAAATTAATTTAGAATTAGGTCTTTCACTTCCAATTTTTAATTTCCTTTTTTATTTTATTTCATAAAAAACATAAAAAACACAAAAACATTTTTTTTAATTAATTAATTAATTAGTTATTAGTTTTAATTTCATTAATTACAAAAAAGGACAAAAATTTCTTTCTTTCTCAAAAGGGTCAATACCCTAAGGACGTTCCCGATTAAATTTCTATTTGCGCGTATTTATTTCTTTTGATTATATTTATGTATCTGTACAGAGGATGTAATAGTAATTAGGATTTTATCGCCTTATTTAAATTCTCGCACTTTATTTTCCAAAACGGGTTTTTGTTTTTGGCGATGTATAGACCCGCGCCTTGTAATAGCTAGATTTACATTTCTGCAATTTATTTTCCGCACTCCTAACTGCTAATATGCCTGCAAGAATGTATGTAAATAAAACCAATCCGTAGCTCACAAATAACATGTACAAGATAACATTAACATGAAACAACACACATGCACATGCCACTCCTAGGGTACGCCTCACTGGTTGCCTCGAACGTGGTCATCAAGTATAGGGTGTCTTAGAGGTCGCCCTTCTGTCTAAAAGATCCAGTTGCCTCGAAACGGTTGCCTCGGATAAAAGGATCTAGGACATCAGGATTACTTCTAAGGTGTCCTACCATTGCTTCGGTGACCACACATGTCCCTTAATCGAATTGACCCGGACACCTCCAACGATGGTGCTACCTACCTCTCAATGGTGGGATAGCACTATCTAAAGGACTCTTACACAGCTTAATTCCTTAGGGTAGGTAGATCTCATAGGTACTTGCTCTTTTCAAAACAAACAAAAACAACTTTTCGCACCCACACTTTCTAAAAGTTTTCAAACAAATTTTTCATACACTCTTGAGGACAGATACAAGAGTTACTTAGAAATTTTTCAAACGAAACTTTTTCAAAACCCACACACACTTGAAAAGCAAACAAATTTTGAAAACATAAGAGCAAGTACCTAAGAGCCCATGGATAACCATGGATAGAAAGGGTGCTAACACCTTCCCTTTCTATAAATCTACCTCCCGAACCGAGAAACATCTTGAATAAGGAATTTTGCTGTGCTTTTTTCCTTTCCATGTTGGAGAACATAAAAGACGGTGGCGACTCTTGCTTACCGCGACATTTCGCGAAGCCAGCTAAAAACAGTCAGTTCTATTTCCACCGATCACAGAACTGGGGACTCTGCTGGGGAGAATTATAAGTGAGGTGTACCTTAGGAATAGTTCATCATCATGTTTTCAATTGCTTGTTTTGTTTGCTTTAAATTGTGGGCCTGTTTTGGGAGTTTCATAGATCCTAACCCGGATCTGGGGGATACCTTTTAGAAAGTAGCAACAAAACTGTGAGGGAACTGTGTGAGGTATACCGACACGGTTGAAACAGTTTGCTATGTTGATGTGGCACTTTGGTGAGTACCGGTAACCCTTGAGTCAAGTCAAGGAGAGTACGGGGCCGCCACGTGGTGTCGTGAAGCATCAACTGACCTTAGGAACCTTACTTGACCATCTTGGCCTCTTTAGGGGTAGTGAGATGACCGGCTTTGGTGCAGTCCGAAGTTGGTAGATACTCGATACTACACTCATTGAGGGTTGTTTTCTTGGAATATTTTGATCGCCAGTTCAGTGGCTAAATCAAAACAATGAACATAGAAAACAACCCAATGATATTGAACTCCTTAGAACCCGGTTACTTTTGATAGGACAGGTTTGAGCCCACCAACTTCAAGAGGGTAGTACCCCAAACTTCATGCTGGCCTAAACTCTAAGGGTTGTGATGTGACTTGTGTGCCTTATCATGTTTTCTTTTTGTGAATACTTGTGGTGTGTTTTTATCATAACATCATAACATCATACAGCATCATATGCATCCACTAACCACTTCAAGGGTTCGAATCTTCATCTTTGTTCTTGTTTTGTAGGACATGGAAACTATCCGCAGAAAGACAATTCAGGTCAACCTTGTAAGGGTCCCTCCTCAGCTTAAGGAGCTTACATCCAGGATTCCCGAGAATTCTTCCTTCAGTGAAAGACATGGCAGTCTCATCAGCTTGGTCAATACCAACATTGAAGAAGATATGATAAAGGTTCTCTTCCAGTTCTTTGACCCTTTGCACCACTGTTTTACTTTCCCGGATTATCAATTGGTGCCTACCTTGGAAGAGTTTTCTCATCTTCTGAAGATTCCTATCCTTAGTCAACTACCCTACAATGGTACGGAAAGGGAACCAAAACTTGAAGAGGTTGCTAAAGTATTGCACCTACAACCATCTGACATTAAGGGACATTGGGAAACCAGAAGTGGTATCAAAGGGTTCTTGGCAAAGTTTCTGTTTGAGAAGGCCCAAGAATGTTGGAATTCCCTTGACCTACAAGCCTTTGAAGAAGTTGTGGCTCTCCTTGTCTATGGGTTGGTGTTGTTCCCGAATCCAGATCAGCTTATAGATATCAATTCTATCAAGATCTTCATGTCCAGGAATCCTATACCTACGTTGCTTAGGGACATCCTTCACTCATGTTACACTTGAACCATGAGAAAGAGAGATGTTCTTATGTGCTGCACTCCTCTCCTGGCAAGGTGGTTTATTTCGCACCTTCCACAATCAGTTTTGAAGAACGAGCGGGGTTTGAGATGGTTACAACGATTAATGACTCTTACACATGCTGATATACATTGGTGTTCTCGGTCCAGAGAAAATGTCACTATCATTGATCATTGCGGAGAGTTTCCTAATGTTCCTTTACTTGGAATTAGGGGGGAATTACTTACAACCCATGTCTGGCTTTGAGACAGTTTGGATATGCTCGGAGGGATGGCCCTCATGACATGTTGATTCCTGACATAGTGTTTGACTTCGACAACAATGCGCAAGGACTTTGCCAGAGATTTATCAGAGCTTGGAGGATGCCCAACAGGGTAGATAGTAAGACACTGGGGCACAAGAACTCCATCCCCCTGGAGCCTTATCTCAAGTGGGTACGAGCCCGCTCACAGAAGTTAGTGATGCCATATCCTCATGTTCTCCCTGTGATCAAAGAGCCAGTTTTGGAGGGAGAGGTGTCCTACATCATCCAACATCCTGACATGCCAACATCTTGGGAAGAAATGCAGAAGAGCTGGGTCCAACTCAAGGAAGAACGGAATTCTCTTGAAACCAGTCTACATGCCAGTGAGAAGAAGGTCCTGGAGCTCACTCGTCTACTTCACGAGGAAAAGACTCTCAACACCTACATCGCTCCAAAGAGGATGCGCAGTGTCTTTTGGGATTAATTATTTTGTAATGTTTTGCCCATGAGGCCCTGATGTACTGAACATATTATTTCTTAATACAACGTGTATTCCTTTTTTGTCTGCAACGAATTTGAACTTTCGAACCCTTGAATGCATTGCATAAATGGCATATCATGCATCATGTGCATAACAGGTACCCTTTTTCTACAGGTTGCTTAATCTTCTTCGCTGTTTATTTCAGCACTCAGTCATCATGAATCCGGAACCAACTACTGAACAAGCTATCAAGGCCCTCCAGGCCCAGAACGCCCAGTTTCAAGAGCTGGTCATGAGCTTAGCCCAAGGACAACAGGAGTTGAAGGCTTTGCTCCTGAAGAAGAAGAAGAAGAAGAGGACTGTGTTGTTCAACACTGGACGCAGACTCGGGAATACACTGCAGAATGAAGCTGAGCTGACTACTCCATCTGTTGGGGATGGCAGTCACCAAGGGAGAGAGGTTCCTAGTCCTGTGGTCTCCGACAGTGAGACAGATTTCAATGATGAATAGTACCCTCCTGCTGAGGACAGGTACAAACAGCTGGAGGACCGGTTAAATGCTATGGAGATTCAACGTGTGCCTGGGTTGGATTTTGGAGACTTAGGGTTATCTTCTGGGGTGGTGATCCCACACAAGTTCAAGGCGCCTGCCTTTGTGAAGTACGACGGGGCTTCCTGTCCTAAGCTGCACCTTCGTTCTTATGTAAGGAAGATCCAGCCTTACACTGCAGACAAGAACCTATGGATCCATCTCTTCCAGGAGAGTCTTTCAGGGACTCATCTCGAATGGTTCTATCAGCTGAATGGAACCAACATTCGTAACTGGGAGGACTTGGCTACTGCTTTTTATAAGCAGTATCAGTACAATTCCGACCTTGCTCCCACGCGTACCCAACTCCAGGGTATGTCACTTGGGACGGGTGAAGGTTTTAAGGAGTACGCATAGAAGTGGAGAGACCTGGCTGGCAGGGTGCAGCCACCATTGACTGACCGTGAACTCGTGGACATGTTCTTGGGGACCCTGTCTGGTCCATTCTTCAATCACCTGATTGGTAATTCTTCTGCAGGGTTTACAGACCTGATCCTGACTGGTGAGAGGATCGAAGCCGGTATCAAATCGGGGAAGATACAGAAAGGTGCCTCCTCGAGCTCTGAAAAGAAGCCCTTCAAGAAGGAAGCTAGTGCTGTGTATGGTCCCAGAAGACAGAACAAACCAGAACGCCGCCAAGCTGTTAATGCGGTGGTAATTTCAAAGCCTGCTGCTGCTCCTCAGCAATACAACCAGCCAAGAGTTGAGAGGCCTAAAAGACAGTATACTCGGCTCAGCATGACCCTGTCTCAGATTCTGCCGCAACTACTGTCAACCAATCTGGTAACTGTCAAGGAAGCTCCGAAGGTAGTGAACACAACCTCTCCAAAGTACAACCCTAACGCCCGCTGCGCTTATCACTCTGATAGCCCGGGGTATTCTACTGATGATTGTTGCGCTCTGAGGAATAAGGTTCAGGACCTTATTGATGCTAAGGAAATACAGTTCGAGGCGCCCGAAAGGCCCAATGTTATGACTGCTCCCATGCCCCAGCATGGAGTGAATGATGTGGAAGAGGATCTGTATGTAGCTTATGTGGATGATATTGCTACTCCGCTGTTGACCGTCAAGAGGAACCTGTTGCTAGCCGGTTTATTTCCGGGATGTAGTAAAGGTTGTCATTTATGTGCTGTTTCACCTGTTGGTTGTCCTTTGCTGAAGTCAGGCGTCCAAAACCTGATGGACAGTAAAGAGATCTTGTTCAAGAAGATTGTTGTTCCTGCTGTCCGTACAGAAGAAGTTTCTATTGTCACCATTTTCAACAACCCTCCTAAAGCTCCCTCAAAGAAGCCTGTCAAAATCATGCCTGTTCACAAGATTGCTCCTATCATCATCACTGTTCCGGGGCCCATCCCCTATAAGTCTGACAAAGCCGTCCCGTGGCACTATGGGGCAGACGTTTATGTTTTGGGAGTAAAGCAAGAGTTTGATGCAAGTACCGGCGTCAGTAACATCACCGGGCCTGCTAAAGTCACTCGTAGTGGAAGACTGTTCTCACCAGACATTGCACCTCCAGCAATTCAGAGACCTCTTGTCATTACACCTGCCAGTGTGCCTGCTTCCCTTCCTGGTCAAGTTCCTGTTTCTACCCCTGCTGTCGAGTCATCTGACACTCGAGGCAAAGGGGTTGCTACTGATGTGCCTGCCCGGACGGAGGCACCAAAGACAACCAATGTTGAAGCTTCCAAGCAAGAGATGGAAGAGATCCTCAAGATTATCAAGAAGAGTGATTTCAACGTCGTTGAGAAACTGGGGCACACCCCATCTAAGATCTTTATGCTATCACTTTTGTTGTGTTCAGAGGCCCATGCCAAGGCCTTGATTTCCTTCCTGAAGACGGCCCACGTGCCACAAGAAACGTCTGCTGATCAATTTACCGATTGTGTGGCCAACTTGACTGCTGATAATGGGTTCGGTTTCTCTGACGCCGATCTGACTGCCAAGGGAAAGAACCACAATGACGCCCTGCAGGTCTCCATTGAATGCAGGGGAACTACTCTTGCCCATCTGTTGGTAGACACCGGTTCTTCGTTGAACGTATTACCCAAGAAGGCCCTAGACAGGTTGGATTGTGAGGGTTTAGAGCTCAAGCCTAGTAACATTGTTGTCCGGGCCTTTGACGGGTCGAAAAGGATGGTACATGGTGAAGTTGACATTCCAATCAGAGTTGGCTCTCAGGTCTTTGATTCAACTTTCTATGTGATGGACATTCGTCCATCCTATTCTTGTTTGCTGGGACGCCCATGGATCCACAAGGCTGGAGCTGTGACCTCCACTCTACATCAGAAGCTTAAATACCTGGTTAGAGGGAAGATCGTAACAGTGCAGGGGGAGGAAGAATATATGGTCAGTCACCTTAACTCGTTCCGGTACGTAGAAATGGATGGGGAGTTCATTGAGACCCCCTTTCAACACTTTGAAGAGGTGCCTCAGACATTAGCAGCAGTAGAGACAGTGACTGAAGAAGACTCTCCTTTGAAGATGGCTTCCTTGAAGGATGCCCGGGCTGTGATTGAGAAGGGTGAGTGTGTGAACTGGGGCCGACTTCCTGATTTCACTCCAAAGACTGACAAGTTTGGCTTGGGTTTCACTGTAGAAGCTCAGAAGGCTGTGCGTAAGGCAAGGATTGGAAGACCTCCTGTATTCATCACCAACCCGGGAGTAAATGCTATTGAGGACGAAGCAGAAGAATCCGAATTCGACAGCTGGATCTACCCGACAACCGACGGTGGACCAAGCAACTGGACGGCGAAAGATTTCATACCTATTACTTTTGTCACTCAGTAATGAACTCCTTTGTTTTGAATTTGTAATGAACAATAATTTGAAACTTTATGGCCTGGTGCCTTACCCGGGGCACCGTGACTTCATTTGTGAGGGCTTTTGTGTGTCACTTTCATATATCATTAATAAAAGCATTGGACGTTTTTCACATTTCAAATCTTGTGCTCCCTTTCTTTCTTTATATATTTCAAAACAGCTATATTTACACACACTCACTTATACAGGTTCCAATCCACTCTAGATCCCACTGGTAACGACTCTGCTACCGCCAGTTATGACTTCGAAAATCCGATCAACTTAGCCGAAGACGAAGGTGAAGATGATTGTGAAGTGCCTGGTGAGCTTGCAAGACTGCTACTCCAGGAAGAGAGGGCCATTCAGCCACATGAAGAGCCAGTGGAAACGGTAAATCTGGGTACTGAGACAGACAGAAAGGAAGTCAAGATTGGTGCTAATCTAGAGCTCAGTGTGAAACAACGGTTGATTCAGATGCTGCATGATTATGTGGAAATCTTTGCCTGGTCCTACGAAGACATGCCTGGGTTGGATACCGACATTGTGGTTCATCACCTGCCTACCAAGGAAGACTGTCCTCCGGTTAAACAGAAGGTCCTCCGTATGCGTCCAGAGATGTCCGAGAAAATCAAAGCTGAGGTTATGAAGCAATTTGATGCTGGTTTTCTTGCAGTAACTTCTTACCCTCAGTGGGTTGCCAACGTGGTCCCGGTGCCAAAGAAAGATGGTAAGGTCCGAATGTGTGTTGATTACAGGGATTTGAACAGGGCGAGCCCCAAGGATGACTTCCCTCTGCCTCACATCGATGTTCTGGTTGACAATACTGCTCAGCATAAGGTATTCTCCTTCATGGACGGTTTCTTTGGATATAATCAGATCAAGATGGCTCCTGAAGACATGGAGAAGACCACTTTTGTTACTCAGTGGGGGACCTTTTGCTACAAGGTCATGCCTTTTGGGTTGAAAAATGCTGGGGCAACTTACCAACGTGCCATGGTTGCTCTGTTTCATGATATGATCCATCATGAGATCGAAGTATATGTCGACTATATGATTGCAAGGTCCCAAACTGAGGAGGAACACCTTGACCATCTACAGAAGTTGTTTGACCGGTTGAAGTTATACAAGCTGAGATTAAACCTAAACAAATGCACCTTTGGGGTAAGATCTGGAAAACTACTAGGTTTCGTCGTGAGCGACAAAGGTATTCAAGTGGACCCTGCCAAGGTGAAAGCCATACAAGAGATGCCAACTCCCAAGACAGAGAAAGAAGTCATAGGCTTTCTAGGACGGCTGAACTATATTGCCCGATTCATCTCGCACCTAACTGCTACCTGTGAACCAATCTTCAAGCTACTGAAGAAAGATCAAGTAGTACATTGGAACGATGAATGTCAGGCCGCTTTCGACAGAATCAAAGAGTATCTCCAAGAACCACCCATTCTTATGCCACCGGTTGAAGGGAGACCTCTAATATTATACTTGACAGCTCAATGGGGTGTGTGTTGGGGCAGCATGACGAGTCTGGCCGAAAAGAGCACGCTATTTATTACCTTAGCAAAAAGTTTACCGACTGTGAGACCCGAAACTCACTGCTCGAGAAAGCTTGCTGCGCTTTGGTATGGGTTGCTCGCCGGCTGAGACAGTATATGTTGACTCACACTACTTTGTTGATTTCAAAAATGGATCCGATCAAGTACATATTTGAAAAGCCTGCTCTGTCTGGAAGAATAGCAAGATGGCAGATGATCTTGACAGAATACGACATCCAGTACACGACTCAGAAGGCAATCAAGGGAAGTGTATTGGCAGACCATTTGGCACACCAAGCAGTGGATGACTACCAGTCTATAAACTTTGAATTTCCAGACGAGAGCATCATGGTAGTGACTGATTGTGAAGTACCTGGACCGGATGAAGGACCTGAGGAAGGATCCCGATGGTCTATGCACTTTGACGGAGCCTCAAACGCTTTGGGTAACGGTATTGGCGCCGTAATCATATCCCCTAAAGGCACTCATACTCCACTTACTGCCCGGCTATGTTTCAACTGCACCAACAACATGGCGGAGTATGAGGCATGCATCATGGGTCTTCAAGCTGCAATTGACTTAAGGATCAAGTTTCTGAGTGTCTTCGGAGATTCCGCTCTCGTGATCAATCAGATCAAAGGCGAGTGGGATACGAAACACCCAAATCTTATTCCTTACAAAGAGTATGTGTTAACGTTGATTCCCCACTTCGAGGAGATAACTTTTGAACACTTCCCAAGAGAAGAGAATCAGTTGGCGGACGCGTTGGCTACAATGTCTTCCATGTTCAAAGTCAAATGGGACAACGAGGCTCCCCGGATCATTATCTGGAAGTTGGACGAACCTGCACATTGCTGTGATCTCGAGGCTGAAGAGGTAACTGAGAAACCTTGGTATCATGAAGTGAAGAGGTACTTGGAAGCTCAAGAATACCCCGAGGGTGCATCTGTTAACGACAAGAAGTTTCTGAGAAGGTTCGCTGCAAAGTTCTTCCTCAGCAATGGCATTCTGTACAAACGAAACCATGATTCAACCTTACTGCGTTGTATGGATAAGACTGAAGCAGAAAAGATCATGGCAGAGCTACATGAAGGTACCTTCGGAACACATTCCAGTGGACACACTGTTAGAACAAAGTTTGAATCTACTACCCTATGTTTAAGTTTTGATGATAACAAAGTGAAAAGATATATTATTTATATGATTCATGTATGAACTATCTGCTGCCTAAATTATTACGTTCTGATTTGCAGATACTCTGATTGATATAAGCAAGATCACATCTAATCAGCATCAGAAATTTGGTTTCTGACATCAGCATCAGAAGTTGCCATATCAGAATGTCAGAATCAGAAGATTAACTCACGTATATGCTGAAGTCTGATGAACAGAACTGCGCTCAACACTCTGATAAAGAAACACAACAGTTCATCAGCAGCTAAGCAGAATCAGAATGAGCCAAGCCAGAACTTGCATTAAGTAAGCAACGGTACTGTGCATTGAAAGCAAATTAATACCAACGGCCTCATTCCAGACAAGATCTGCTCGATAAGGAAAGTTTGTTAATAGCATTGAATTAAGAATATTGCTCCAACGTTCAAACATCTCAGTGCTATATAAACAAGACTTTGAAGATTGAATTGGCTAATGCTCTCCAAATCTTTACACGCAAAAAGCTGATCAAAATCTTCCTTCTCTAAGTTTGCTAAACACTACACATTCTCTTATTCAATCATTGTTTAGCAATCTAGTTTCTAAGCTTTAAGTTGTGTATACATCACAGTTGTGATACAGTTTTGTAGAAAACATTCACACACTTAGATTTATCTTCTTTGTAAGAAAGTGTTTCCTTGACAAACCGGGTTGTGGTTTGCATCAAGAAGGCTTTAGCAGTTGTTAAAGCAGTCTGTAATATTCAGTTGAATATAGTGGATTAAGACCTCGTTGGAGAGAGGCGAAATCACCTTGACGGGTGGACTGGAGTAGTTTGAGATCAAACGAACCAGGATAAAAATATCTTGTTCATTGCATTGATTTTCAGTTTTACAATTCAACCCCCCCTTCTTGTGTTTTTCACTACTTCAATTGGCATCAGAGCGCATGGCTCTGAGCTAAAACACTTAACCGTGTCAGTACAAGATCCAGCGTCAGAAAAACACAATGGCAGGAAACTATTCTCACACCAGCAATGACAACAATGAGGACAGAGACAGATTCAGCGGCAAACCTCCAGTCTTTGATGGAGAAAACTTTGATTACTGGAAAGACAGAATTGAAAGCTTCTTTCTGGCACATGATGCTGATCTGTGGGATATGGTGACAGATGGATACACGCACCCTGTGAATGCAAGCGGTCAGAAGATTGATAGAAAAACAATGTCTTACCAACAAAAGCGTGACTTCAAGAATCACCACAAGGCCAGAACCATCCTCCTCAGCGCCATCTCCTATACTGAATATGAAAAGATCTCCAACAGAGACACGGCAAAGAACATTTTTGACTCACTCAGAATGACGCATGAGGGCAACGTTCAGGTCATAGAAACTAAAGCTCTGGCGCTCATTCAGAAGTATGAGGCGTTCAAAATGGAAGAATCTGAATCCATTGAAACAATGTTCTCAAGATTCCAGATTCTGGTAGCTGGTCTCAAAGTTCTGGACAAAGGATACTCTACTGCTGACCATGTCAAGAAAATCATCAGAAGTTTGCCCAAGCAGTGGAGACTAATGGTTACAGCTCTGAAGCTAGCTAAAGATCTCAACAAAATCACTCTGGAGGAACTTATCAGCTCCCTCAGAAGTCATGAGATAGAGCTAGAAGCTGACGAGCCTCAGAAGCAAGGTAAGCCTTTAGCATTAAAATCTAACAAAAAATTTGAGTCTAAAGTTTTGCAGGCAGTTGAAGAAACATCTGATGGATCCTCATCAGAAGAAGACGAACTCTCCCTCCTTTCCAGAAGAGTAAATCAACTTTGGAAGCAAAGACAAAGGAAGTTTAGGAATCCCAGAAGATCTGATCAGAACGAGTCTTCTTCCAGATACAGAAGGACAAATTCTTCCTCTGGATACAGAAGATCTTAAGGCTCCTCTAGCAGCAAAAAGCCAAACACCAAGGACATCATCTGCTATGAGTGCAATGAGCAAGGACACTATAAGAGTGACTGCCCAAAGCTTCAGAGGGAAAAACCCAAAAAGAAGTTTAGAAGAGAGAAGAAGAAAAGTCTCATGGCTACATGGGATGACTTTGACTCGTCTGAAGCTGACTCAGAATCAGATGATGAGAGGGCAAACATAGCTCTCATGGCTAACATCTCAGAAGATAGTGAAGCTTCAGAATCAGACTCAGAATCAGATACTGAAGAGGTATTTCCTAACTTTGCTGTTAACTTTACCAAGGCTGAACTTGCTGAAAGCCTTAATGAGATTCTGGAACGGTATCAGCAAATTAGAGTTAAATTCAGAGACCTGAAAAGGAATCTTGAATCTGACTCTAATAAGACTGAGAGTCTCAAATTGGAGAATTCTGAGCTGAGAAATAAGATTTCAAAATTAGAAAACACTTTACAAAACTCTCAGAAGGAACCAATTTCTGAAACTCCCAGCAACGCTGATGAGATCATCAAGGAGTATGATCACAGTTTCCAGAAGTTCCTCGCTAAAAGCATAGATAGAAGCAAAATGGCTTCAATGATCTATGGAGTTAGCAGAAACGGCAAGAAAGGAATAGGATACCAAGGTAAGGTTCCTACACCAAAGAATGTCATGGACTTAACCATTAAACACACTCATCTGAACTCACATTTTGTGTATGGTCACACACATGATATTAAATACACTAGCAGTAAGCACTCTGTGAAACCAAAATTCAACCAGAGTTTTGGTAAAACTAACAAATCAGGACCCAAGAAAATCTGGGTTCCTAAGGATAAAATAATACATGTTGCAGATATCTTTAGCAGCAAGTCAGAAACACCAGTCATGGTACCTGGACTATGGCTGCTCGCGACACATGACGGGAAGAAGGCATATGTTCCAAAGCCTGGAACTTAAGCCTGGAGGCCACGTTGGTTTTGGAGGCAATCAGAGGGGAAAGATAATTGGCTCTGGAACTGTAGGTAATGGAAATCTTCCCTCTATTAATAATGTTCTGCTAGTAGATGGATTGATGCATAATTTGTTATCCATAAGTCAATTAAGTGATAACGGTTATGATATAATCTTTAATCAAAAATCATGTAAAGTTGTTAGTCAGAAAGATGGGACTATCCTGTTTAATGGTAAGAGGAAAAACAACATTTACAAAATCAAACTTTCTGAACTAAAGAGTCAGAATGTAAAATGTCTTCTGTCTGTTAACAACGAGCAGTGGATCTGGCACAGAAGATTGGGGCATGTTAGTATGAGAAGAATATCTCAGATTAACAAACTCAATCTGGTCAGAGGACTTCCTAATTTGAAGTTCAATTCAGATGCTCTGTGTGAAGCATGTCAGAAAGGCAAGTTTGCAAAACCTTCTTTTAAATCCAAAAATGTTATTTCTACCTCTAGGCCATTAGAACTTCTACACATTGACTTATTTGGACCAGTTAAAACTGCTTCAGTCAGTGGTAAGAAGTATGGGTTAGTAATCGTAGACGACTATAGCAGATGGACATGGGTAAAGTTCTTAAGACACAAGGACGAGTCACACTCTGTGTTTGTTACCTTCTGTAACCAAGTTCAGAATGAAAAGGATCTTAGAATCGTTAAAGTCAGAAGTGATCATGGTGGAGAATTTGAAAACAAAGATTTTGAGTCATTCTTTAATGACAGAGGCATTCTGCATGATTTCTCTTGTCCTAGAACTCCCCAACAAAATGGAGTTGTAGAACGAAAGAACAGAACATTGCAAGAAATGGCCAGAACCATGATCAATGAGACAAACGTTGCTAAGACCTTCTGGGCAGAGGCAATAAACACAGCGTGCTACATTCAGAATAGAATCTCAATAAGACCTATTCTGGAAAATACTCCATATGAATTGTGGAAGAACAGAAAGCCTAACATTTCATATTTTCATCCATTTGGATGTACTTGCTTTATATTAAATACAAAGAATTATTTGAACAAGTTTGACTCTAAAGCACATAAGTGTATTATGTTAGGATACTCTGAATGCTCAAGAGGGTACAGAGTATACAATACAGAAAAACAGATTGTGGAAGAATCAATCAGTGTTCGTTTTGATGATAAGCTTGACTCTGAAAAGTCAAAGCAGAATGAAGTTTTTGCAGGTATGGAAATTGAATTTACAGGTTCTGAAGACAAGTCATCAGAAGCTCTCAACACAGACACTCCTTCAAAGTCTGAAAGGAGCACTGCTAGCAATCCTACAACAGCTGCTGATCAACCTCGGAAGAGATTACCCAGAAGCAGCTTGGATCACCCAGAAGAGACTATCTTAGGAAGAAAGGAAGATCCAATCAGAACAAGAGCAAGCTTCAGAAACTATGAAGAAACTCTTATGGGACTTGTGTCTCTGATTGAACCTTCTTCTATTGATGAAGCACTTCTGGATAATGATTGGATTCTGGCAATGCAAGAAGAGCTGAATCAATTCACCAGAAACGACGTATGGGATCTCGTTCCCAGACCAAAAGGATTCAACGTCATTGGAACAAGATGGGTGTTCAGAAACAAGCTAAATGAACAAGGTGAAGTCATCAGAAACAAAGCACGACTGGTTGCACAAGGTTATAGTCAGCAAGAGGGGATAGACTATACAGAAACCTTTGCCCCAGTCGCCAGGTTAGAATCTATCAGACTTTTAATTTCATTTGCTGTTAATAGAGGCATCACTCTGTATCAGATGGATGTCAAAAGTGCATTCTTAAATGGTTATATAGAAGAAGAAGTCTATGTACACCAACCCCCTGGTTTTGAAAATGCAAAACATCCAGAACATGTTTTCAAACTAAAGAAGTCACTATATCGTCTGAAACAAGCTCCCAGAGCTTGGTATGAAAGGCTAAGTAACTTTCTATTAGAAAATGAATTCACCAGAGGGAAAGTGGACACTACTCTATTCTGTAAATCAGTTAAGAATGACATCTTAGTCTGTCAAATTTATGTTGATGATATTATTTTTGGTTCTACTAATCCTTCTCTTGGAAGAAAATTTGCTAAGTGTATGCAGGCAGAATTTGAGATGAGCCTCATGGGGGAACTGAAATTCTTTCTAGGAATTCAGATCAATCAAACTCCAGAGGGAACTTACATTCATCAGAGCAAATACATCAGAGATCTTCTGAAGAAATTTGACCTCTCAGAATGTAAGCCATCAAAGATTCCAATGCATCCCACATGCATTCTGGAAAGAGAAGAGGTAAGCAAAAATGTAGAACAGAAAGTCTACAGAGGTATGATTGGTTCTCTCCTCTATCTGAATGCTTCAAGACCTGACATATTATTCAGTGTTTGTATCTGTGCTAGATTCCAATCAGATCCTAGAGAATCTCACTTAACAGCTGTTCAGCGAATTTTCAAGTATCTGAAAGGTACTACTAATCTGGGTTTGTTTTATAGAAAATCTAGTGATTACAGCTTAGTAGGCTACTGCGATGCTGATTTTGCTGGAGACAGAGTGGAACGTAAAAGTACTTCTGGAAGCTGCCAGTTTCTGGGAGAAAATCTGATCTCTTGGTCCAGCAAAAGGCAATCAACAATTGCGCTATCAACAGCAGAAGCTGAGTACATAGCAGCAGCAGGATGTAGCACACAAATGCTCTGGATGAAAAGTCAGCTTGAAGACTTCCAGATTTTTGAGAGTAACATTCCTATACTCTGTGATAATACTTCTGCTATTTGCTTAAGTAAGAATCCCATTTTACATTCTAGAGCTAAGCATATAGAAATAAAACATCACTTCATTAGGGACTATATTCAGAAAGGAATTTTGAACTTAAAATTTATAGATACAGACCATCAATGGGCTGATATCTTTACTAAACCCCTTTCAGAAGATAGGTTTAATTTCATTCTGAAACATCTCAGCATGAAAGTCTGTCCAGAGTGAAAATGTTTTAATTCCATATATTTACCTTCAGAATGTAATTGTTTTACTGTGAACTTCTGATCAATCTTCTTTCAGAAAGATAGAACATGCAGATTGTATCAGATGCAAGTCTAAAGATCCGAGAGTCTAAGCTCAAAGACAGACGTGTTGATCACTACATCAAACAAGTGTCATCCAATCATCAGCAAATCTCTGAAGCAGAACGCGTGCACGCTTCTGAGAAGGCAAAGCGCTGATTGGGTGCATTGAGACACATGTCTGGTAACCGTTTTTAAGTATCTTTCTCAAATCCCCCAAAATCAGCAAGCATTTAATAAAAGTAATCATGCTTTTAAAATGCAATCATGATTTTTCTCTTTCTTAAAAAAGTTTATTTTTTCAAAATATTCTGAAACTCTATTTAAACACAGTAACCGCTCATTCTAATTCTTTACAGTTTCTCACTAATACTCAAGCATTCTCTGCATTTTTCTGTGTTCATCTCTTGCAAAACCTCTTTTTCTCAGTTTCTTCTCAAAATCTTTTAGTGTGAACATGACAACCTCCAGCAATGCTTCTGCAGGTCCTCAGAAGAAAGCATCATCTGAACAGTATCAAGTTCCATTCAGAACACTCCTCACTCCTGTGAAGAATCTTGAAGTGTTATCTGAATTGATCATTGATTTTGGAAGCTTGAAGGAGAACGGTTTTGACCTAACAGAAGAAGTTAGGGCACAGAAATGGGAAAGGTATTTTGACAGATTGGTTGGACCAACATTCCCTATGTTAGTCAAGGAATTCTGGATTCATGCCAAGGCTTCAACGCATCTAGTCACCTCCTTCGTTATGGGGAAGAAGATTGTGATCACTGAGGATCACATAGCAAGGTTAATTGGTTACAGTGGCGGTGGCGTCCGCTGTGTTGATATGGCTGAGAGATGTGCTGACGTGGGCGTGATAGCTGCAAGGATTTTCACCCATGGGGTGCCCAGCAGCAAGATCAAAGATCTGAAGGATCATCACAGAGTTTGGGCTAAGATAATTCTGGGGTGCTTCAACCATAGGAAGCCAACTAGTTCACCTGATTACATAAATGTGGATCAGCAGTTTCTGATCTACTTTATTGATCAGAAGGTAAAAATCAACTTGGCTCATCTTCTGTTCAACCACCTCAGAACAAGTGTGAAGGAAACCAGGGAAGAAGAAAGAACAAAGAGGGATTGGATACCCTTTGGAAGGTTGATATCAGATATTCTGACAGAGAATAGGCTGATAGAGCATCTGATAGAAGCTCAAGAGTTAAGCACCATTGAACCAACAGTTGGGAAGCCTCTGAACGCGAAGAACTTGAAGAAAATGAAGTTGATAGAGAATATCAAAAAGGAACCCAGAGCTACTCCTATTGCTGATATCACCAGCAGAAGAGTTCCACTGAGTGACTTTCCTTTATTTTCTGAGATAGAATCTAAACCAGAGGTGGTTCTCAGATACTTAGATGCGTGCAAGGCAGATGGTACAGATCCAAATCTGATTATCAAAGCTCTGCATCAACCTCAACAAGAAGTGACTCTGAAGAAGACGAAGAAGAGGAAGGCACCTTCAGAAGGATCATCCCAGCAGACACCCAAGAAAAGAGGTAATTTATCTGCTGCTTCTGTTTTAAATTCTTCTACTATTCCAGCATCTATTCCTCCTCCAACCTCTCATAGAATCTCAATCCCCATCCCAACAATAGATGAAGTTGAACCAGAAGATGACCCTTCTGAGGCATTAAAACTCAGAAGACCCAGAACCAAACATCCCAAACCAACAATCTCAACAACATCAGCAATTGACAAAGTGCTGTCTGACATTGATCAACACACTTCTGATCACTCCGCCAATCCAAACTCTGAACCACAAATTGTCCCTCCTCCACAACCAGAACAACAACA
Organism: Vicia faba; assembly: GCA_948472305.1. Classification (NCBI taxonomy): domain Eukaryota; kingdom Viridiplantae; phylum Streptophyta; class Magnoliopsida; order Fabales; family Fabaceae; genus Vicia; species Vicia faba. The sequence continues at coordinate 1,086,501,077 of OX451736.1, forward strand.
ATCTGCTGAAGAACCAGAACAACAACATCAACCTCTCTCATCAATTCCAGAAGAACCCCTTATCCCTGAACAACCAGAAATTCCAACAACTTCTCCTCAACCAGCAATTCCGTCTCCCTCTCCTCAACCAGAAATTCATCCACCATCACCTCAACCTGAGTTTCATCACTCTGAAACTCCTTCTCCTCAACCACCTGAACCTCATTCACCACAACCATCACCTCTGGAAATCCAGCTGCCAGGTGGAACAACAATCACCATGGCCCAGTTGCCATCCTCACCAGAATCTACACCACCCAATACTCACAAAACACCAAACAGTCCAATCATAATCTCTGATTCTCCCACTCCATCTCCAAAACAAACAGCTGCCAAGCAAACCACCGAAAACCCTAGCAGGACCTTCATAGACTTAACCAGTCTTGACCGTCTTGCTGATATGAAACATAAAATAGCCATCCCTAAACCAAAACAACCAGATGTTGGCTCTGGTATTATGAATTTTGAAACAGGTGTGCAGCAATGGATTGCTTCTTTGAAGCAAGTCTGTCCTAGAATGATTGACCCAGCTGCTTCTGATCAGCTCTGGTCACAATTCAGACTTTGGGTACGTGCTGAAGCCCTCAAGTTGCAGGATATCAACTATGAGCAGGCACAACAGAACTTCAGCAAGCTGCTGAAGGAAGTTGACAGTCTGCTGCCTCAGGAAGCTGTGCTCCCTCTGGATAGTGAACCTTGGTCTGAGAAACAGCTAGCTTCAAAGGTGCAACCAGAAGAAGACAAGACCATTCAAGCTGAAGCAAGTCAAGCTGAAGATGTTGCAGAAAGCTCTCAGAAGCTTCCTGCTTCTGATGTTTCTCAAGCTGCCTTGGACAGGCAGACTCTGGAAGAGCTGAAGCTGAATGACATGCGTCTGCAGCAGAGGATGGATGAAAACGACCAGAAAATGAAAGAAAGAATGGATGTGCAGGATAGCAAGATTGACACTGTTGTCAGCATGGTGCACAAGCAGAATGAGACTGCTGACCAGATCAAAGCCATGCTGGAGAACCTGTTCACACGCTTTCCTCCCCAACCTTAGTTTTTTTTCATTCATGTCTTTTTCATGTTTTCTTTGATTTTCTGATGTACTATTTGAATATGTTTTGTTTGATTCTGAACCCTTTTAATATGACAAGTTTTTCTGATCTTAATTGTTTTAGCACTCACCTACACTTTTTGATTGCTGACAAAAAGGGGGAGAACAAGAATGATATTTTAAACAATAACGGTTAACTAAGACATAAATTCTCAAACATTCTAACTCTATTATACTTGAAAATGTTTTTTTTGTTTTGCTTAAAGTCTACAGGTACAAGGAAGCTCTTGGACACTCTGAAGACTAAAAGCTATGAAGCTCTGATCCGCTCTGATACTCTGATCCAAAGCAAAGCTCTGACAAGAAAAGCTCTGATACGCTGATCTGAAGCTCTGCTCTGATATGCTGATCCAAAGCTTCTGATAGTCAAAGACTCTGATACTCTGATGTTCAAAGAAAGGCAAAAAGATCTGATCCTGAAGAACACGTGTAATCAAAAAGGGAAGTAATAAACTCAGGGGGAGTATCTCTCAACTCTGATATCCTGTTATCTCTTATCTTTGATAACCTCTTACTCTGATGCATCTCTCTGATACCTTTTCACGTTATTTTCATTTAAAAATATCTAGTTTTTGTCATCATCAAAAAGGGGGAGATTGTTAGAACAAAGTTTGAATCTACTACCCTATGTTTAAGTTTTGATGATAACAAAGTGAAAAGATATATTATTTATATGATTCATGTATGAACTATCTGCTGCCTAAATTATTACGTTCTGATTTGCAGATACTCTGATTGATATAAGCAAGATCACATCTAATCAGCATCAGAAATTTGGTTTCTGACATCAGCATCAGAAGTTGCCATATCAGAATGTCAGAATCAGAAGATTAACTCACGTATATGCTGAAGTCTGATGAACAGAACTGCTCTCAACACTCTGATAAAGAAACACAACAGTTCATCAGCAGCTAAGCAGAATCAGAATGAGCCAAGCCAGAACTTGCATTAAGTAAGCAACGGTATTGTGCATTGAAAGCAAATTAATACCAACGGCCTCATTCCAGACAAGATCTGCTCGATAAGGAAAGTTTGTTAATAACATTGAATCAAGAATATTGCTCCAACGTTCAAACATCTCAGTGCTATATAAACAAGACTTTAAAGATTGAATTGGCTAATGCTCTCCAAATCTTTACACGCAAAAAGCTGATCAAAATCTTCCTTCTCTAAGTTTTCTAAACACTACACATTCTCTTATTCAATCATTGTTTAGCAATCTAGTTTCTAAGCTTTAAGTTGTGTATACATCACAGTTGTGATACAGTTTTGTAGAAAACATTCACACACTTAGATTTATCTTCTTTGTAAGAAAGTGTTTCCTTGACAAACCGGGTTGTGGTTTGCATCAAGAAGGCTTTAGCAGTTGTTAAAGCAGTCTGTAATATTCAGTTGAATATAGTGGATTAAGACCTCGTTGGAGAGAGGCGAAATCACCTTGACGGGTGGACTGGAGTAGTTTGAGATCAAACGAACCAGGATAAAAATATCTTGTTCATTGCATTGATTTTCAGTTTTACAATTCAACCCCCCCCCCCTTCTTGTGTTTTTCACTACTTCACACACCATGGCAAAGAAAATCCTTTGGGCAGGATACTTCTGGTCCACAATGGAAGCTGACTGTTACCAACATTCTCGGACGTGTCATAAGTGCCAGATTTATGCAGATAAGGTGCATGTTCCTCCAGTTCCTCTGAACGTCTTGACAGCACCTTGGCCTTTTGCAATGTGGGGCATTGATATGATCGGCAAAATCAGACCTACAACATCCAATGGGCATCGCTTCATCCTGGTAGCGATTGATTACTTCACGAAGTGGGTCGAAGCAGCTTCCTATGCTACCGTAACCAAGAACATCGTGGCACGGTTAATTACAACAAGATGATCACTGAGCTCTACGAGCAATTCAAGATACAGCACCACAACTCTTCTCCCTACTGGCCGAAGATGAATGGGGTTGTAGAAGCGGTGAATAAGAACATCAAGAAGATTGTGCAGAAGATGACAGTGACCTACAAAGATTGGCACGAGATGTTACCGTTTGCTATTCATGGGTACCGTACCTCAGCACGGACGTCAACAGGGGCAACACCCTTTTCCTTGGTCTATGGAATGGAGGAAGTCTTGCCTATTGAAGTCCAGATACCCTCTCTCCGAATAATGAAGGATGAAGACTTGAGCGAAGATGACTGGATCCAGACTCGGCTTGACCAATTAAATTTAATCGACTAAAAGAGACTCACTGCTATTTGTCATGGTCAGACGTACCAAAAACGGATGATCAGGGCGTTTAACAAGAAAGTCAGACGACAAGAGTATCAAGTCGGAGACCTGGTAATCAAGCGCATCATTCTTCTTCAAAGTGATCCCAGGGGAAAATGGACCCCTACGTACGAAGGGCCATTTATGGTTAAACATGTCTTCTCAGGAGGAGCTATGATCCTAACCACTATGGATGGTGACGACCTTCCTCACCCCGCCAATGCAGACATAGTAAAAAGATACTACGCATGAATAAAGACCCGCTAGGTTGAAACACCTAGGCAAAAATAAGTGCTTCCCGGTGAACCAAAAGGGTTCGGGCAAAAATAAGGGATGAAATGAAAAATCTGTACACCCGGCAAGTCGAAAACCTGAAAAGGCGACTTGGGCAAAAATGGGTATCCCGGTGGACTGAAAACCCGAAAGGGCGGTCCAGTCAAAAGTTAGGGATAAGCGTAATACTATGTCTCATTGGATCACCTTGCATCCAGAATTCGGCGTCAACTACCAGGCTCAGACGGCATCAATCAATCAGATTCATCTTCAACTGAGCAGCAAAGTGATGAGACGCTTGAAGACATAAAGGCGATATCAGAGTTGAAACCCAGTGGGACTTTTCACATAGCTGTTTTGTTTTTCACAAAATTGTATAAACTCTATGTTGTTCGGCGGCGTTCTCTTACTAGGACGTCAGTCTCTTGTACATAAACGCATATTTACAGGCAAATTCAAAATCAATACAAATCCACTTTTCCAGACAAATTGCCAATTGTTTTTCTTTTTATGTTTTGTTTTGCAAAGAACGTCCAATGTTCATTTTTGATATATGCATTTGACGCTAATTGTTAACTCATAAATATTTGCATGCGAAACAAAGGACTAATTACAGGTGACATCAGAAACAGGGGCAATAATGAGTTGTCTAAGCGGTCTAGCTGCTCTATCCACCAAGGTACCAAGGTAAGTTCAGCTAAAGGATGTAACCAAGATACCTTCACTCCCTCTAGAGTAAGACCAATCAACAATACTCTCCCCAAGCAGAGTTGGTCTCCCATCAGCCCTGAAAAGGCACAGTATCTCCAGCAAGTCAGCGACGCTCTCCCCAAGCAGAGTTAGGTTACTGTCAGCCTTAAGGAAGTTGGGTATCCCCAGAAAATCTCAATATTCCCCAACGGAGTATACAGATGTTCCTAAACAAGCATCCCCGGCAGTCTTAATATAAGATTGTTCCCCGGCGGAATACAAGACATCCCAGTGGAGCCATTTCCCCAGTGCAGTCCAAAAGTTTCCCCAGGAGAGTTGTATCAATCTCCCCAGTAGATTATGGAAGCTTATCCCTAATAGATTCTGGAAGCTTATCCCCAGTAGATTCTGGAAGCTTATCCCCAGTAGATTCTGGAAGCTTTTCACCTGCAGAGTACGAACGCTTCTCCCCGGCTTTATTCAAAGGTTATTCCCCACCAGAGCTTATAACTGGGTTATCCTCAGCTAAATACCACGGAAAGATCGTCCTCGGCGAAGTTCTTCCTATCCCCCAGCGGAGTTCATCAAATTCCCCAACATAGCTCATCAACGGAATCCCTAGCGGAGTTCTCATCAAAACCTCAACGAAGTATCTCTTCCCACAGAGTATTCCCCGCAGAGTAATCTCTTCACCAAATTTATTCCCCAAAGGAGTCATCTTCTCTTACCGGTTTATTCTTGCAACCATCATCCCCAGCGGAAATTAAGAACTTCACTCTTCAACATCAGCCCAGGATTCAACTTTCCGGCATTCGTTAAGGATTTATTTTCCTAGACGAAAATACATTCATAAACATCACATTATCATACACCATGACGCATGCATATACGCATCATACGACACAATCTCATCTATTTTTGAAAACATCATGACATCATGCATTTTATACATCATGACATTGCGCGCAACTAATATTTTGCCTTTTTAGAAAAAGGTCAATCCAAAGATGATTACTTTCAACTGTCGCAATTCCAGATTCGATACCTGTATCTAGCCAGGGCATATCTGCATAAAGAGTTTGAAGATTCGATACCTGTATCCATCCAGGGCATATCTGTAGATGACTAATTCCAGATTCGATTCCTGTATCTAGCCAGGGCATATCTGAAGAGTTTGAAGATTCGATACTTGTACCCAGTCAGGGCATATCTGTAGATGACTAATTCCAGATTCGATTCTTGTATCTAGCCAGGGCATATCTGAAGAGTTTGAAGATTCGATACCTGTATCCAGCCAGGGCATATCTGTAGATGACTAATTCCATATTTGATTCCTGTATCTAGCCAGGGCATATTTGAAGAGTTTGAAGATTCGATACCTGTATCCAGCCAGGGCATATCTGTATATGACTAATTCCAGATTCGATTCCTGTATCTAGCCAGGGCATATCTGAAGAGTTTGAAGATTCGATACCTGTATCCAGCCAGGGCATATCTGTAGATGACTAATTCCAGATTCGATTCCTGTATCTAGCCAGGGCATATCTGAAGAGTTTGAAGATTCGATACCTGTATCCAGCCAGGGCATATCTGTAGATGACTAATTCCATATTCGATTCCTGTATCTAGCCAGGGCATATATGTGAGTAACTAATTGTAGATTCGATACCTGTATCCAGCCAGGGCACGTCTTCATGAAGAGTTTAGAGATTCGATTCCTGTATCCAGCCAGGGCACGTCTGTAAGCAACCTTTTGAAGTTCCGGATTCGATTCCTGTATCTAGCCAGGGCACATCTGTGAGCAATTGATTGTGGATTCGATACCTGTATCCGGCCAGGGCGTATCTGCATGAAGAGATTGAAGATCAACACCTGTAACAGGCCAGGAAACCATCTTCCTTTCTTAAATCACGCAAGTTCTCGCTAAGGAATCTCTTACGCGATCGACACCTTCCAATGGCATCTATAAGCCCATTCCCGACAAGGTTCTATCACATCTCCAGATGGCATCTATAAGCCCATCCTCCCATACCATCTTTCCAAATGGCATCTATAAGCCCATTCCCGACAAGGCTCTGTCACGTCTCCAGATGGCATCTATAAGCCCATCCCCCTATCCACCACCTCTCCAAATGACATCTATAAGCCCATTCCCACCACCGCACTGCTGATACTCTACTATGTGAGTGCAAATTTCTGGGCACTTTAGTGTTCAATCATCTTTCACCTTTGGATCACGAAAGGAACGCAAGCCAATCTACATCCTCAGGTCTAAGAAGATTGAACAGGGGAAACTATTGTACCACAAAATTTTCCCTCCCATATTCTTCAAAGTTTTGACAAGCATCATCTCAATTTTCTCAAGTCTACTCAAGGGTTGCACAGTCAAACCATCCTCATAAGCCAGTCAAAATTAGGGTGTTGGTTCTTGCAAGGAAGTTGAGGTTTTCAAGGGTCCAATCAAGTCCCACATGCCTATAAACATTGTCAAGCATCTACATGCCAAGTTTCAAGGCTCACAAGGTCAAGTTGCACAGTCAAAAACCCTAATTGCTTCACAGTCAACTGTAGGGGCAAAATGGTCATTTGGAAGTCAAAAGTCAAACTTTTTGGTCAACATCTTATTTTGAAGCCACAATCATCATTTGATCAAGTCTTGATCATGATTCCATAAGAATGGCTCAAATATCATCAAGATGCAAAAGTTTCTATTTTTGGACAGCTGAAAAGTCAATTGTAACTTGACCAAGGCATAACTTTTTCATGGTTCATCATAAAAATCCCATCCAATGCTCATCTTGAAGGGGAGGACATTTCCTACAACTCATCTTCACATCCCAAGTCCAAGAAATGCTCTCACAAAAAGTTATCAATTTCAACATTATAGGTCATTTTCAAAAGTCAACAAAAATGCACTTTAAGTCAAAGACCATAACTTGAGATTGGTAAATCCAAATGACATGGGACCAAAGGCATTGGTTAGAGGACTTCAAGACCTTTCCAAAATGTCCAAGAACATGTTCATGTGATCACAATTGAGCAAGATATGCATTGGAGAAGTTGGGAAATTTTTGTGAAATGGCAAAAGTCAACTATCCTTGAAACTTCAATTTTTGACAAAAGGGCCCACTTCTTCCACTTGATTCAGCCTTTTCATGCCACCCACGTGTTCCATGATCAATTTCAAGATTAAAACATTAATTTTTCTATTTTTATTTAATTTTATTTGATTTAATTCATTTTAAATCCATAAAATTCAAATAAAATCAAAAAAATTAATTAAATAACATCTTTTGATTTGAATGACTTTTATGTGTCATGAACAACCTACCAATTTCGTGCTAGGGCCATTTTAAGCATAAAAATTCAAAATTTGAACAAACTTGGAATGATCTTTAATGGTGGTTATGAAGAATCCAAAAACTTAATTGCAAGGGATCATTGGCTCATAATGTGACTTATTCTCATTCATACATACATATGCAAGTGTTCCATACCTCAGGCACGACCTAGAGCTCATTGAAACGGCTAGAACCAATTCCAAAAAACTCAAGAAAATTTGAAAACTAAAATCCACCTTCCAAGGCAATTCAAAGCCTTATCTCGTTTCTAACACTTTGCAGGAACTCTCAGGAGTCTTTTGGAATCAAAACCAAGCGCTCAGGCCTAAGGAATCACCCTACACGAACTCACGGTTTGCACAATTTTCTTGTAATCACAATTCATATTCCATGCGCATTTAACTTAATTTGTTCGTTGTTTTGCATTGTCCGAGTCCACAGGAAGCTAATGATATTAATCAATTGGATTATAATGCACCTAATCGTAAATTGCCATTAACAAGTTTTAGGGTTCTTGAGGTCTGGAATTAGGGCTTTTCACATACTGTAAAATCAGACCTCAAGACGCACATGGTTGGAACCGTCTGAATGAGATGAAGACATTGAAACCATCGCGCCCTTTTTATATAACGTGTACATCTAATCGCTATTTTCACAATTTGTATTTTGTGGGGGTTTAAAACCCCCTCTATTTGATTTTATGTTGCAGAGAAAATGAAGAAGATGAAGGACGTGGAAGCAGGTGGTTGGGTCATTCAAATATGACGCGCGCTTTTTCATGTTTCCAGCATATACTTTTGTTTTACATAATATATTTAATTGTCACTATATTAACAAGCGCGCATAATTGGTTCAGTGGTACAGGTGTTGGCAAATGATCATTGGGACCTGGGTTCGATTCCCAGGTCCCCCAATATTTGTTTCATATTTTTCATACCATAATCATATGCAGATTCACAACCATGTTCCACCATGGACTCCAGCGTATCAGCCAACCATGTGTCTCCTAATACAAATCCAATGGCTGCAAGGGAAGGAGCACCATGTTCTTCAGTCAACGTGCACGTGGGCAATTCCAGAAGTCAACAAGGACTTTGTGCTTAATGGGCCAGACTTGCAGTTTTCACCTTCATTGGGCCATCAACACCCCCATTGGTTTCTATTTCTTTTTTCTATTTTCCTTTTCCTTTTTTATTTTCTTTAGCAATTATTATTAGTATTATTTAATTAGTCAATTAATTAACATAACTAATTTTTCCCATAAAATTCAGAAAACCAAAAAAAAAAACATTTTATTATTTATCAACTTATTTTGTAAATAAATTCTAATATTAATTAATTAGTTGTGTAATTAGAACAATTTTAACATTTTTTAATAAGTAAAATTAATTTAGAATTAGGTCTTTCACTTCCAATTTTTAATTTCCTTTTTTATTTTATTTCATAAAAAACATAAAAAACACAAAAACATTTTTTTAATTAATTAATTAATTAGTTATTAGTTTTAATTTCATTAATTACAAAAAAGGACAAAAATTTCTTTCTTTCTCAAAAGGGTCAATACCCTAAGGACGTTCCCGATTAAATTTCTATTCGCGCGTATTTATTTCTTTTGATTATATTTATGTATATGTACAGAAGATGTAATAGTAATTAGGATTTTATCGCCTTATTTAAATTCTCGCACTTTATTTTCCAAAACGGGTTTTTGTTTTTGGCGATGTATAGACCCGCGCCTTGTAATAGCTAGATTTATATTTCTGCAATTTATTTTCCGCACTCCTAACTGCTAATATGCCTGCAAGAATGTATGTAAATAAAACCAATCTGTAGCTTACAAATAACATGTACAAGATAACATTAACATGAAACAACACACATGCACATGCCACTCCTAGGGTACGCCTCACTGGTTGCCTCGAACGTGGTCATCAAGTATAGGGTGTCTTAGAGGTCGCCCTTCTGTCTAAAAGATCCAGTTGCCTCGAAACGGTTGCCTCGGATAAAAGGATCTAGGACATCAGGATTACTTCTAAGGTGTCCTACCATTGCTTCGGTGACCACACATGTCCCTTAATCGAATTGACCCGGACACCTCCAACGATGGTGCTACCTACCTCTCAATGGTGGGATAGCACTATCTAAAGGACTCTTACACAGCTTAATTCCTTAGGGTAGGTAGATCTCATAGGTACTTGCTCTTTTCAAAACAAACAAAAACAACTTTTCGCACCCACACTTTCTAAAAGTTTTCAAACAAATTTTTCATACACTCTTGAGGACAGATACAAGAGTTACTTAGAAATTTTTCAAACGAAACTTTTTCAAAACCCACACACACTTGAAAAGCAAACAAATTTTGAAAACATAAGAGCAAGTACCTAAGAGCCCATGGATAACCATGGATAGAAAGGGTGCTAACACCTTCCCTTTCTATAAATCTACCTCCCGAACCGAGAAACATCTCGAATAAGGAATTTTGGTGTGCTTTTGTCCTTTCCATGTTGGAGAACATAAAAGACGGTGGCGACTCTTGCTTACCGCGACATTTCGCGAAGCCAGCTAAAAACAGTCAGTTTTATTTCCACCGATCACACAGTACACAACCCAAAAAGCAATCAAGGGAAGTGTGTTGGCAGATCATTTGGCGCATCAGGCCGTGGATGATTACCAATCTATGAATTTTGAGTTTCCAGATGAGAACATTATATTGGTGACCGATTGTGAAAAACCTGGACCGGATGTAGGACCTGAGGAGGGATCCCGATGGTCTATGTATTTTGATGGAGCTTCAAACGTGTTGGGTAATGGCATTGGCGCCATAATCATATCTCCTGAAGGTTGTCATACTCCGTTCACCACTCGATTATGGTTTAACTACACCAACAACATGGCGAAGTATGAAGCATGCATCATGGGCCTTCGAGCTGCTATTGACCTAAGGATTAAGTTCTTGAGTGTGTTCGGAGATTCCGCTCTCGTGATCAGTCAGATTAAAGGCGAGTGGGATACGAAGCACCCAAATCTTATTCCTTACAAAGAGTATGTATTGACCTTGCTTCCGCACTTCGAGGAGATAACCTTTGAACATTTCCCCAGGGAGGAGAATCAGTTAGCGGACGCGCTAGCTACCATGTCTTATATGTTCAAGGTCAGGTGGGACAATGAAGCTCCCCAGATTACCATTGAGAGGTTGGACGAACCCGCACATTGCTGTGACATTGAGACTGAAGATGTAGCAGATAAACCCTGGTTCCATGAGGTAAAGAGGTATCTTGAGGCTCAAGAGTACCCTGAGGGTGCATCTGTTAATGATAAGAAGTTCTTGAGAAGGTTCGCTGCGAAGTTCTTCATCGGCAATGGTGTCCTTTACAAGTGTAACCATGATTCAACCTTACTGCGATGTGTGGATAAGAACGAGGCAGAAAGAATCATGGCAGAGTTACATGAAGGAACCTTCAGAACTCATTCTAGTGGACATACCATGGCAAAGAAAATCCTTCGGGCAGGATATTATTGGTCCACCATGGAAGCCGATTGTTATCAGCATTCTCGAACCTGTCACAAATGCCAAGTCTATGCTGATAAGGTACATATACCCCTAGTTCCTCTGAACATCTTGACGGCTCCTTGGCCTTTTGCAATATGGGGCATCGATATGATTGGTGAGATCAGACCTACTGTGTCTAACGGGCATCGTTTCATTCTGGTAGCAATTGATTACTTTACGAAGTGGGTTGAGGCAGCTTCCTTTGCTACAGTGACCAAGAACGTCATGGCACGGTTTATTCGACACAATTTGATCTGTCGATATGGTGTACCAGAGAGGATCATTGCAGACAATGGTACAAATCTCAACAATACGATGATCACTGAGCTCTGCAAGCAGTTCAAGATACATCATCACAACTCTTCTCCTTACCGGCCGAAGATGAATGGGGTTGTTGAAGCGGCTAATAAGAACATCAAGAAGATTGTGCACAAGATGACGGTGACATACAAAGATTGGCGCGAGATGTTACCATTTGCTCTTCATGGGTACTGAACCTCAGTGCAGACTTCAACAGGGGCAACACCCTACTCTTTGGTGTATGGCATGGAAGCAGTCTTACCCATTGAGGTCCAGATACCCTCTCTTCGGATTATGAAGGATGCATGTTTAAAAGAGGACGACTGGATCCAGACCCGGCTTGATCAGCTGAACTTAATCGACGAAAAGAGACTTACCGCTATTTGTCTTGGTCAGACGTATCAAAAGCGAATGATCAAGGCATTTGACAAGAAAGTCAGACGACAAGAGTATCAAGTCGGTGATTTGGTGATCAAGCGCATCATACTGCCGCAAGGTGATCCCGATGGCAAATGGACCCCTACGCACAAAGGGACATTTGTGGTTAAGAACATTTTCTCAGGAGGAGCTATGATTTTAACCACCATGGATGGTGACGACCTTCCTCACCCCGTCAATGCAGACATAGTGTAAAAATACTACGCATAATCAAAGACCCGCTAGGTCGACTGGCCTAGGCAAAAATAAGGGCTTCTCGGCGAACCCAAAGGGTTTGGGAAAAAATAAGGGATGAAAATAAAAAAAATTGTACACCCGGCAAGTCGAAAACCTGAAAAGGCGGCTTGGGCAAAAAAGGGTATCTGGTGGACTAAAAACCCGAAAGGGCGGTCCAGGAAAAAATTAGGGATTGAAGCATAACACTATGTCTCATTGGATCATCTTGCAACCAGACTTTGATATCGACTATCAAGCTCAGACGACACTAAACAATCTGATCTACCTTCAACCAAGTAGCAAAGTGATGAGATGCTCGAAAGACATAAAAGCAATAGCAGAGTTGGAACCTAGTGGGATTGTTCACATAGCTGTTTTTCTTTGTTTTACACAAATTGTATAAATTTCATCTTTCGGCGGCGTCCTCTTACTAGGACGTCAGCCTCTTGTACAAAAATGCCTATTTACAGGCCAACTTCAAAATCAATACAATTCACTTTCACAAAGAAATTTCAAATTGTTTTTCCTTTTTCTGTTTTGTTTTGCAAGAACGTCCAATGTTTCATTTTTCATATATACATTTGACAATAATTGCTGCTCATAAATATTTATATGCGAAACAAAAGAAGATTACTCATAATATCAGGAACAGGGGCAAACAAGAAGTGTCCAAACCTTACAGTTGCGCTGTCCACCAGGTATAGGGATAGACCTAGTTGGAGAATACGATTAAAGGTACATTCACTCCCCGCAGAGAAAAAGGTATCTAAAAATGGTGATTCTCCCCAAGCAGAGTTTCTCTATCACCCGCATTAGAAGATTATCCCTAGTGGAGTTTATTTCTTCCACAGGTAGAAACTCAATCCCCGACAGGTTTCATTATCGCCCGCAATGGTAATTCATCCCCAGCCAAGATTATTCCTCCAAATCAGCAGATCTTCTAGAAGAGTATCTCTTCCCCACAAAGTCATTCTCTCACCAGTTTATTCTCCAGCAGGATTATTCTCACAATCATCTTCGGTCGTTATTCCCAGCGAGAACAAAGAATTCAACTCTTTTGCTCCAGCAGCAGTCCGGGATTTATTTTCCCCGGCTAGAAAGCATCACGAGAACATTTGCATATCCATACATCATGACATATGCATGCGCATCATACAACACAATCTCATTTATTTTGAGAACATCATCGCTCGATGCATAGCATGCATTACATATGACTAACTCTTTACCTTTCAGGAAAGATATAATCGAATTCTCACAAAGTTCAAGCTATGAAGCCCGGATCTGACCGGATAGTATCTTGATTTCTACATCATATTGTGAAGCCCGGAGAATAACCGGATAACAGTATCAAACACCACGAAGCCTGGAATCGACCAGATAGTGGTTTATCTTTAAGCTATGAAGCCCGGATTTGACCGGATAATAGTTTAATCCCCAGCAAGCCGTGAAGCCTGGATTATGAATGGATAACAACTCAGCAAGTTATTGTGAAGCCTGGATTACGACCAGATAGAAATACAAATTTATGTGAAGCCTGGATTACGACCAGATAGCAGCCAAAGACACTGTGAAGCCTGGATTACGACCAGATAGTGGTACATCTTTAATACAAGTTATGAAGCCCGGATTCGACCGGATAGTATCTTGATTTCTCCGAACACCATGAAGCCTGGATTCGACCAGATAATGGTATGAGACATCGTGAAGCCTGGATTACGACCAGATAGCGGTAAAAATCACTAAAGCCTGGATTACGACCAGATAATAGTGAGGGACACTGTGAAGCTTGGATTACGACCAAATAGCAGTTTACTCGGCCAATTACTATGAAGCCCGGATTCGACCAGATATTAGTAGGCCCAAAAGTCAAAGGGAAGCCCAGAGGCGACCGAATAACCACTTGATTTATTCTGAAGCCTGGATTACGACCAGATAAGAAGTAAGGTATTGTGAAGCCTGGATTACGACCAGATAGCAGTACAGAACACCATGAAGCCTGGATTCGACCAGATAATGGTATAAAGCATCGTGAAGCCTGGATTACGACCAGATAACGATAAAAGGACTAAAGCCTGGATTACGACCAGATAACAATACAAGACACTACGAAGCTTGGATTTCAACCAAATAGCAGTTTACCTGGACAAATACTAAGAAGCCCGAAGTCGACCGGATATTAGTGTGCCCTAAATTCAAGTTGAAGCCCGGATGCAATCGGATAACAACCCATTTCCTTCTGAAGTCTGGATTACGACCAGATAAGAATTGAGAAAGTGCGAAGCCTGGATTATAACCGGATAGCAAGTTTAATCTCATCTCCCTAGTAAGTCACTGTAAAGCCTGGATTACGACCAGATAGCAGTCGGCCTTATCACTATGAAGCCTGGATCATGACCAGATAGTAGTTCATTTTCACCTCTTCGACCAAGATACGATTTCCCCAGTAGAATAACGGATGACCGAAGTTCCTAAAATTCTATTTTCTCTCAAGACAGAGACCAGCATTCCCCAGTGTAGTGACTCTCGCTAAGGAATCTCTTATGCGATCGACACTCCTTCGGATGGCATCTTTAAGCCCATATTCCGTCATCAATTTCCAAATGGCATCTGTAATCCCATTCCCGGCATCACAAGACAATTACCACTTCATGCGAGTGCAAATTTTTGGGCACTCTAGTGTTCAATCATCTTCCACCCTTGGATCACAAAAGGCAGAAAAGCCAATCTACATCCTCAGGTTTAAGAAGATTGAACAGGGGGCAGCTGTTGTACCCCAAAATTTTCCCTCCCATATCTCTCAAAACATTTCAAGAAAGATCCTCAAGTTGCTTAAGGAAGTCCAAGGGTTGACCAGACAAACTCTCTCCCAAGGCAGTCCACCTCAAATTAGGGTTTCATGTTACATCAAGATACTTGAGTCCAAGGGATCCCAAATACTCACCATTTTCTTAATATGTTCTCAAGATCATCCATGTCAAGTTTCAAGCCTTGCATAGAAAGTTTGCTTAGTCAATTGCTCAAAGGCCTGAAAATCGATTGTGCTGGGGCAAAGGTCAATTGTGGCCCACATACAGTCAAACTTCAATATTTTTGGTCAACATACTCATTTTGAATTATTACTCATCATTTGATCAAGGGTTGATCATGATTCCTCAAGGATTGCTCACAATTCATCAAAACCCAAGAGTTACTAAATTAGGGTTTTGTAGGAAAAGTCAACTCAACTTTGACCAAGCATAACTTTCTCATACTTTATGAGAAATGACCCATCCAAAGCTCATTTTGAAGAGGATGCAATTCTCTACAATCCATATTCAGCTCCCAAGTTCAAAATATGTACTCACGAGAAGTTATGAATTTAGACATTATAGGGCATTTTGAAAAGTCAACAAAAATACTTTTTTTGTCAAAGCCTCATACATGAACATGGAAGACCCAATTGATATGAGACCAAAAGGGTTGCTTAGAATACATCTCAAGCTTTCTAAAAAGTCCAAGAACACCTTCAAAGAGTCAAAATTGAGGAAGTTATGCATTGGTGAATTTGACCCTTTTTTGCAAAATTGTCAAAAGTCAACTATGCCTCAAATTGCAATTTTTGCTAAATGGGCCTAATCTTTTGCATTTGTTTTGAGTTGGTATCATGGTCCACGATCCCTAGCTATTTCCACTTGTCTTTATCTTATTTTTATTATTTATTTTGATTTTGATTTGAATTAAATCAATTTAAATCAAAACAAATCATGAAAAATCCAAATCATTGAAATCTCAAGATCTTGTGCATGTTTCAGGTCCTATATCCAGCTAGCAATTGAATTAATTCGTGCAAGGCATAGGTGGGCACAAAAAGATTAGTTTTGGACTATTTTTGGAAAGATCTTCAAGTGAATCAAATCAAAATCAAAAGCCATGATTGATAAAGATTGAGAACACTTTTGCAACCCTAATCCAATCAGTGGTATATAGTATGCAATTGCAGACCTAAAAAAGAGGCTTTGGAGGCGCACAAAGGAAGAACGAAACTTGAAATTTTGATCAAAAAGTGCTGACTTGAATTCACACTTCCAGACGTTTTCAAGGTCCCCTAGCCATCTCATTCGATTCCTGGGATTGCAAGGAAGCTCTACCAATCAAGAACAAGCACCTTCAGGCGCTAGAACTCATTGTAAGTTAACCACGACCATGGCTTCTTCTTGAAATCGAATTTCACGATTTTGGCATTTATAGCATGAAATATTTACATATTCTTATTCCTTGAAGCATTTGCAAGTTGTTCATAACATTCAATTGCATTTTTTTGACTCTGAAGATTTGCCATTATTAGGGTTCTTGGTCTCGTTTTAGGGTTTTTGTGTGCAGGCAAAATTGGCCCCCATGAAGGGCATCATGATGCTCAGAATGCCAAGGCGGTTCGATTCATGGCATTAGATGTCATTTATCATGTCCATGGGAGATTTTGAAACGAGCCAGGGTTGTAGCTACGGACATATGTCCGTAGGTAAAAGTCTTTAACTTTTACCAATGGAGCGAGGACAGGGATGACCTACGTGGCACTATCTTGTTGGTTCATTTGAATTCTGGCGCAATTTTTATTTCCCCCCCACCCCCACTAACCCACATTATTATATATTATCATTTGTTATTATTTCATGTACAAATAGAACGTGCAGCTCAGTTGGTGAAGAGGTGGTGGAATAGGCTTCAGGACCTGGGTTCGAATCCCAGGTCCCCCCATTATTTCATATTGTTTTTCTTTCAATAATCAGGCGCGTGTATAGGTGGAATGACCACCATGGTCCCTCATCATCCAACCAGCCAAGTGTCCAACAAGCCAGATCTAAGGCCATCATATGAAGGACCATCATACGCCTTGGTCAACATGCAGCATGGGAACATGGGAGTCAACATGGACCAATTCCTTTTGGGCCCAGAATTGCTAGCAACACACCCCTCCAAATTACTTTCTCAGGCCCATTTTCTTCTTCTTTTCATTTATATTTTCTTTTATTTAATTTATTTAATTATTTTTACTAACACAAATTAATTATTTCTTTTTATCAAAAAATCACAAAAATAATATTTTCATCCAATTAGATTTAGGATATTTATTTTTTATACAAAAATTAATTGAATTAGGTTATTTAATTTTAGGTAACTTTAATTTCTTTTGTAAAATAATTAAAAACAATTAGAAAATTAGGGTTTTGGTTTTAATTTAATTTCCATTTCCTTTTTCTTAAAATGATAAAATACAAAAATAGGTCATGTAAATTATTTTCTTTAATTTAATTTAATTATTAATTAGATTTGTATTTAATTTAAAAACCTAATTATTTTTCTTTAAAATAATTAAAAACAACAAAAAATAATTTCTATTTCGATTAGGTTAGACGGGGTCAAAACCCTAGTTCTCTCTCGTTCTCGATTCATCGCGTTTGTTTATTTTTACAATATTGATGTAATTGCTCACAAGTTGTAATAGATTAATTAGGATTTTTCTCCATTTCATTTATCGTTTTGACGGGTTTGTTTTTGGCTATGTAAATACCCGAAGCCTTGTAATAGCGTAGCTTTACTTTCCGCCCTTTAATTTTCGCAAAATATTAAACTGATAGATGTATGATAATTAGGGTTGCATGACAAGAATGTATGATTAACTTTAAAACAGTTAGCAAACCCTAAATGTGCAAAGATAATAAACTTGAAATTGAATCACTCGCACATGCGCACTCCTAGGGTACACTCCCACTTCGGTTGCCTTCGGTAAACGGTCATTAAGTATAGGATGTTTTAGTGGTCGCTCTCTTGTCTAAACAAAGATCAAAGTCCCGCTCGAAAAAGTTGCCTCTGATACGTTGCCTCGAATAATGATCTTAAGACATTAGGGTTATTACTAAGATGTCCTAACATTGCTTTAGTGATCGTACGTCCCTTTCGAATTGACCCTTAAAACTCCGAAGACGGTGCTACCTACTCACTAATAGTAGGATAGCGTTGTCTAAAGGAAACAAGAATAGAAACATTCGCTTTTTCGAGTAGGAAGATTAGTTTTTAAGTACTTGCTCAAACAAACAAACTCTTTCACACTTACACTCTTTTCAAACAAAGTTTTCAAAACGACTTCGTAACACTCTTGAAGACAGAAGCAAGGGTTAAATCGAAGTAAAACAAAAACTTTTTTCAAATCAAACACACACAAGCAATTTTGAAAATGATGATCAAGTACCTAAGAGCCCGTGGAAAACCACAGATAGAAAGGGTGTCAATACCTTCCCTTTCTATAATCTACCCCCCGTACTCGAAATCTCAAAAAAGGGAATTTTTCTGTGCTTTTTTCCTTTCCAGTCGGATAAAATAAAAGTCGGTGGCGACTCTTGCTTACCGCGAAATTTTGCGAAAACAAACACAAAACGCAAACCAACATTTCAAAAAAGTCCGGTTCTGCCACCGTATCACAGAGATCCTTGAGGAGTCGAACTTAGGCCTCGAACTTTGTTCATGGTTGAGGATGTCGCCCTTCAGCTTCTCATTTTTGCCTTCAGCTTTTCAATCTTGGCATACGCTGCATCGAGGGCGGCCTGGGAGCCCATAACCTCGTCATTTAGCATCAAGGCCGTCTCGAGCACCCTCATCACAATGACCACATCCTCCACTAAGTTTTTTCGTCAGATCTCCTTATCCTCGGACAAAATCGCTTCCTTCTCTTCCTCGTGAACGCCTAAAGAGCTCCCCCCGCCGAAGATGTCACAATTTAGGTAACAGGGAGGCAACATTGAGACTTCCTCGTGCCCTTTATCACTTTCAGGCACATTTCGCTCAGTTTCGTCCGCATGCTTCCTCTTTGCCAAAGGCTCGGAAGAGGGAACTTGGGTCTTTGAGGAAGATGGGGAACCACTTGCACGGGAAGCAGATTTAGCCTGCTCCTGGAGTTGGGTGACCATGTTCTTTGGCCCTGAGGTAGAAGAATTCTTGGACCTCAGCTTTAAGAGACGCTTGGAAAGGGATGCCATCTGACCTGCAATAAAAAAGAAACTGTCAGTCACGGGATAAAACAAAGACAAATATCGCGAGCATGTCCCCGCGCGAAAGGCAGGCATGAAAATAAGATCACGACCATATCCCCTACCTAAAAGCCTCATGGCTTCCTCGTCTGAAGAACATTTGAGCAAAGCCTTTGTATTGATAAACCTTTTAACGAGGAGATACTCCTCGTCATTGTCGAAGAGGAGGTTGTTGTTCACATCTACACACCTTACTGGGGAGAAACTTTTCACATAGGACGCCAGCTTCTCATGGGAGAGTTGATCATGTGCGTCTAAATCCTCAAGTTTTATCGCATAATATTCAAGCCTTTTCTCGAAATGTTTCCACTGCCATTCGAGCGGGAATCTGGCCATCAGTCGGACTACTGGCCAGCCGTCTTCCATCTCTTTCACTTGGTTGTACAAGGAATCTATGGCCGCATCCATTAGAGGCTTCACAACAAAGTATCTATCTTTGAAATGGCGGACTGATTCCAAGTATGGCCGAAAAAGTTTCCCAAACTGCTTAAAAGAAACCCAGATATGTCCTCCTCGGATGGACTGCCTTTGCAAGTGAAAAATACGGAAGAAGAGGGGGAACGTTGCACCGATTTGAATATATTGGCAGACGGACTAGAATACCCGCATGAACGCAAGCGCGTTCAGATGAAGCTGGGAGGCGCTAGTTATAGCCACTGAAAACCCCCCGCCTAGAAGTCATTGAAGGGAAAACGTATCCCCGCCTCTTTGAAAGCAAATTCGTACATGGGGAATCACTTTCCCGGATACGACGAGCATATCCTTCGATTACAGTGAGGGATTTGTAGCATCCAGTTGGCGGGCGCTCCCTAAGCCCGAACCTCTGGAGAGTTAAACGCGTATGATGTGTCGTGCGAGAAGCACGACTTCTTATTTCTCAGTTCGAGTGTGACTCAGGCCAAAGGGTCCTCGACGTTGGCTTCATCTTCATGGTTGGCGGGCACAACGTCTTCCTCGACGGGATGCACCGTTATACCTGAAAAGCAGGGAAAACAGTGAATTTGACATCATCAAATTCACCCTTCCACCGTAAATTAAGTGAAAGGGCGATGAATCCGTCGAGGAACAGACTTCGACCCAAGCCCTCGACTGCTATACTAAGACAAGCTCAGGGATATTCATTCAAACAAACATGTTGCCCAGATTAGCTTCGCTATCCGGGGAAATTATCCCCGACACGGGGAAATTGTTCTCGACACCATGAAAATTAGCCCCTATCATGAACTTCAATAACATTCGTATGTTCATCGCAGAACTCATGAATGTCCATTCAAGATTCATCCAGTCAAAGAAAAACTAGGTGTTTAATCTAGAAACGCTAAGGAAAGATGTTATTAAGGGGATATAACTTACTTGAATGAAGGATACTTGGAAGAAATCTGAAGAGAAGTTGGGAGGAGAAGATCCACGTGCGAACAAGGAAGTTGCAGAAGAAAACTTGAGAAATAATAAATGAAACCCTGGGGTCCCCCTTTTTATAGGTGGCTCACACCCCACGAGGTTTATCACGAAAAGTCATCATTGGATTGGGCCTTTTGGACTTCCCATGAAAAGATAGCGCCCCAAAGCAACAACCACGTGGCCCAACAATCAGCCACATATTCATTCTTAAGAGATGAAAATGTCCCTGACTTTAACACGAAACGTCGTATGCGAGCACGACGCAGATGCCTCATACAGAGAAATGTTGGACACCGTGGCTAAAACATGCATACGAGCATATTCGTCGTGATCCACCTTGAGGGCAAAATAACACTCGACATCGTAACAACCCCTTGAAGACTGGCACGTCGAAAAAGAGTTCGTGGAAGCTCCTCGTAGCCTATATACTCCTGTTGAACACTGGACGAACAACTGACCCAGTTGATCTCACAGCTCGCTTGTCCACGAGATTCCCGACACGCTTAAACAGATTACCCCCGACTTGGGTGAATAATTTATCCCCGTTAGAGGGTTACGATCTCCCCACTCAAGCAAATTCTCCCCGACCGTAAAGTTGAACTGATAATTTATTGGGTTGACTGATGTGACTGTGCGGGAGTGAATGTAATGATGCAGTAGAAGAAGTATGAAGAGAGCAACAACTAAATTGTCATAAGAATTCACTTTACAAAGACAAATTAGGAGATGGGATCCTCTCTAATTTAGCTCCCATTCTGCTCTACTAATGGCTGAGAAAGAAAGAAATAAAAAAAATGATATAAAACATGAGAAATCAAACCCTTAAATTAAATCCAATGACCACAAACGATGCAGGAGAAATGGCAGAATGGCAGAATGAAAAAAGCATGAGAGGATCTGAATCTCAAAATTACTAGTTGTCCACATAAAATCAATAATTGTTAAAGACAAAGTATAGTTATCCTTGCAAGCAAAGCAATTAAAAAAATAAATAAATAAAGCCTCTGAGCATATACATCTAAGAGTGGCAAAATAGATCGCCCGTTTCGCTCTGTCCCGTCTTAAACCCGCTAAAAAAAGAGTGGAACGGACAAGTCCGCCAAGTGAAAATAGACATAAAAATCTAGTTCGTCCCGTCAAATAAAAATGACTATAAAAATCTAACTCGTTCCGCCAAGATGGTGGGTTGGCGAGCTTACACGCCAATTTTTTAATTTATTTTTTCTATTTTTTTAATAGATTAATAGGTGTTTTTTTTATATTTCAATTACATTTTTCATTTATATTTTAGAGTAATTTTTATAAAGTATCTTTGAACAAATTTTACTTCAAAAAATATTGCATATATTTATAAATTAATATATAAAATAAAATCATCAAAAATTAGAATGATTAGAATTAACTAAAAAAAGATGAGATTAATGTGAAACAAACTCAACGAATAAGTGCGGCAAACTTTGGCGAACATCAGATTTTGACAGGACGGACTTTATCGGATGACGGTCTTTAACGGGACGGGCTTTCGTTGACACGAACCCAAAATCTCTAACTAACCCGTCATTTTATGGCGGATGCACGGGCCAGTCCGACGGACCATGTCATATTGTACCACCCTTATCTACATCCATCATCCCCATTTAGGTTCTTTAAATAAGACCCACTCAATTTCTTATATTATATTACACTTTCATATTTTCTAAACAATTGAACTATATTTTTCAAATATCCATACAACAAATAAAAACTCTAAAATAGGTCCCACAATATACCTCACATTTAAAACAAATTAACTACTTGCAATTTTATTTATTAATTTATTATCATAGCCCACTTAATTGGAGTGTAGAAACGTTCTCACATTTAACAACGGTTGCAAATGTAGAACCGCAAGTTTGGATCAATTATCAATTTATTTTGACAACATGACATTGAATATTGTGTAGGAACGGTAGTGCAGCAGGGGATAATCATGCTCTAATAGTCTCTTTTGTATCTAGAAAGAACAAGTTGCTAATGACACAGTATTCAAAGTAATGGGAGATCTTCAAGTCTTCAACCTTTCATGAAACCAGACAATCATATGCTTTGCTTTCTTCCAGTAAGAAGAAGGGTTTAACATCATAAAATGTCAAGAATCTGCAATATGTTAAACATATATTTCTTTAAGAGCAATTAAAGAACCATGCTAAAAGTTGATACTAACAGGGATGAATTGCATTTGATACTGATACAGTCAAGCAAAATTAATAAGAGTTGGCAAACAAACTTACTTGCATTGGCATCTCTTGCATGACAATACCGGTGCTTTCTTCAATACTTTTTAGAGTTACCACTTCTCCACCGACAACCATATTGATAACAATTCCATCTGCACAATAGTTAGGAATCTAATCAATGATGCAAAAGTCTTAACTATCACTTAACAAACCATAGAACAAGGAAGCAAAAAAGGACCAGCTGCTAGACAAGCTGCCAACCGCCTTCCATATGTTTCCTGTATGAAAAAAAAATGGAAATTATGAGAATGGGAAGTGAAATCATTAGTGTTGGAGAGAGATACAATACAGAAACACAGATACGCCACTTTCACCACACATAAATCACAAGACTGGCATTCTTCTTCAGTTCAGAAAAGCAAAATGCGGCTATAGGTATAAAGATCGATGATTCTTGAGAAACAAAAACCTAACTGAAGAAACAAAGAAACCTTATACAGCAAGAACGGAGAAACCACAAGGGTCCACCTGATTTGCATGAACTTATCTAATGAGTAAAAGAAAAATCATCGCAAATGCAAACTTGTACAATCTCAGGAACAAAAGAAACAGCAGCACATCATCCAACAGGCAGTTTTTGCTGCTTTATACAGTTGATTAATCGACAAAAAATCTTGTGCATGCAAGCAACAGGATATTAGCCAAGTGACACCACAAAGAGTAATAAGATAGTGAAGATTGAGGAGACTGAAATAATACAATAAGGCACAATGTAATAGAAACTACTAAGGGACTCTTGAAAACATATGAACAGAGATTTGCAGGTCTCATGGTATATGTGAGTTACTGAAAGGTTACCTTTTTAGCTGGTAACTCATAGTTAATGAGAAGATGGGCATTCATGGCAGACTCCCCAGAAGTAAGAAGAGGAAGGCAAGCATCTGTAACAATAACCATGTGAGATCTATCATCTTTCCCAACATCATCATCATTTCCTGCTCCAGCATGATTAACCTGATTCCACCTTGTCGCCACTTGACCAAACTTCTCTAAAACAAAAGCACGCTCGTCTTCAGCAAGGTCACTATACTGACGAGACAACAAAAAGTCAGCAAGGAAGAACACAAAAAACATCACTCAAAACACAAAGAAATCTAAATACTAGTGACCAATATAGTCAAGCACGAGATCTTAAGTAGGATCGATCAGCTTGTAAAAAATCGTAAATATCGTTAGCACGGCATGTAAGATCCTACCGAAGGGAAAAAGGGTAATTTCATTTTCATACATATATACACAAACACATACACAAAATATGAAAATCATAATACAAATCCAAAAGAAAGACCCAACATGTTTTTTTTACGATCTTGCTTCAAAAAGTTTGATCTTGACCACGGTGGCGGCAAAAACGATCTTTCTCTGATCGTAACACTCGCAGGCATCCTTAGCATGTGATCTTACGATCTTACGATCCACCACTTGATCTTAACTACACTGCTAGTGACATTAATCTATCTATCAATCTATCGAAGTAAATTCTTCCACTAATGACATCTGACGCAATTTAACACCCTATTTTCTGCCATTTTTCCTTAAATCTATGCGAGATATTTATTAGTTATTTCAATACTTAAAATTAAAAGCACAAGTATGTATATGAACAAGTTAAATCCCTTTATATAAACAGCTTAATTAAGCACTTATAGCATAAGTGTTTATAATATAAGCACTAATGTAGTATAAGCTATTCGTATAACTATTGAATGCAAAGAGTCCTAAATCCAAAAAAAATAGGAAAGGGGTGATGAAAAGTACCAAAGCGGAAGAGGAGATGAAAGGGAGAGGTGAAAGAGAAGAACAGAGAGAGTCAAGGTCATCGCGAGTGCTGCAACAGACAACAATGGGTAAGCAAGAACGCCGACCCACCAAATCGAGAAGATCAACCAACGTTTGCTGCAACCAAACAAGCAATTATCAATTTATCAATAATAAAATTCAAAAACTCTAATCGCATATCAAATATTAAAGATAAGGTGATGATGATTATGATGGTACCATTTTGAATTGAAGCCTGTCTACTGCGAGGTAGAAATGGCGCGGGTGGCTGAAAATTGAAAAAGAGAAAAGGGTTTGGGAAACATGAAATTGAGAAGAGAAATTGAAGGTGATGAAGAATGAGTAAATGAATTAAAAGTACCCGATCTGATACTGAGACTGAGACGGTGGAGACGGAGTATCTATGCTATCCATAACCATCTTCCTCCCTCTCTCTCTCTTTCTCACACTATTACACCCGGAGTATTTGATTCGAATAAACTCAAAATTAGATACTTTGTTTACTTTAAACAACAAAGAAAATAAATGTAATCTTTTAAACATTTGTGGTTTCTTATCTTAAAATTATTTATTTAAAATTTTATTAAGCTTTTGTATGCTTAATTATAATTGTAATTCTGTAACGAGACTGAATAAAATAATAGAAGAGAGAAAGAAAAAAGAAGAAAGTATATTCTATTATTTATATTTTGAGTTAATGTTTCGAATATAATATGAGTCTTATTTACAGGACATATGTAATAAATAGAAAATTAATATAAAATTTCTTAATGGATGGATATCCATAATCATGTCATTTATAACACTCTCTTAGATGTCATAAAGAATATGTCTAGTTAAAATCTTACTAGAAGAAATCCAGCAGGAAAAATTCTAGAGAAGGAAAATGAGTATAACATTCTTTCTAAGAGAACTACATTGTTACTAATCAGTACAAATTATTACAAATAAGAAAGAAAATTATATAGAGACAACCATTCATTATTCATAACAGTCCTCATCGGATATTTGTTCAAGACATGTCTCGTTAAAACTTTACTAGAAAAAAATCAGTGGGAAAAAATAGAAAAATTCATTTCTCCCCCTCAGCTGAACGAATTTAGTTCTCCCCCAGCTGAACGATCATTTCTTCGCCGATGAAGACAAATTTGTTTGCACTAAAAGGTTTACAAGATGAACAAGTTTGTTGGAGTTTAAATCATCACTTTGCTGAATGTGATACGGTGGCAGAACCGACTATTTAATATTTATTTTACATTTGTTGTTCGCAAATGTCGCGGTAAGCAAGAGTCGCCACCGACTTTTCTTTTATCCAACAAAGGAGAGGGTGAAAAGAACAAAAAAAGACTTTTTTCGAGATTTTCTGAGTAAGGGGGGTAGATTATGGAAAGGGAAGGTGTTAGCATCCTTTCAATCCGTGGTTTTCCACGGGCTCTTAGGTACTTGCTCATTTTTTAAAATTGTTTGTGTTCGTGTATTTTGAAAGATTTTTGTTTGCTTTATGGTAACTCTTGTATCAGTCCTCAAGAGTGTGATAAAACGTTTTTGAAAATAGTTTTTGAAAAGTGTGTAAGTGTGAAAAATTCAGATTTGAGCAAGTACTTAAGAACAGTCTACCTACTTGAAAAGGGATGTTCTTTTCCTCCTTTCCTTTAGATAGTGTTATCCTACTATTAGTGAGTAGGTAGCTCTATCGTCGGATGTTGAGGGACTATTGAAAGGGGCGCTATGGTCATTAAAGGCAACATATAAGGATATCTTAACATTTGAAGGGACTGTTATCATATATGCATCATCGATGGACAAGATCATTTCTCGTAGGCAACTCGAGGGACAGTAAGGGACTATGATCTTTTATGATGACTTTTAGATTGAGGGTCTTTGCTAAGATATCCCTACGTTCGAGGGACATGACCATTATTTTCTGAGGCAACCAAGTGAGGAATACCCTAAGGGTGCAAGTGTACAATAATGTTTTTTTTCAAATATTTGTCTTGAGATTAGTAATCTAATGGTTAATTGGTTAATCTTGTCATGCACACCTAATTACTAGCAATTATATACAAGCATATAAGAAGATAAAAAGCGAGAAATAAAGTCCTACAGCTATTACAGGGCTTCGGGACAGTTACATTTGTATCTGACTAAAATGTAAAGTGCGGAAAATAAAAAATCCTAATTAGGGCTATTACAATCCATAATCAGTTACATTATTATATAAAATGCGAGAATAAAAATAATGCACGCGAAATGAAATATTACGTCTAAAAAATCCTAAGAATGAAAGTCTTTTTTTTGGTTTTATTTTTATTTAGGAAAATACTTAAAATGGACATCCTAAAGTCTATTTAGAAAAAAATAAAAAATAATTAAGAAATAATCTAAGTTCTTTTTTTTTTAGTTTTTATTATGAAAAGAAAATGATTAAACCTAAATTAAATCCTAAGTTCTAATTCAATTTTAATTAAAGAAAAAAATGGTTTAAATGGTTATTAATTAATTCAAGAAATTAATTATTTAATAAAAAATCTAATCCTAATTTTTTTGTTGTGATTTTTATTATTATTTGGCTAATTAAATGAATAATCAAGAAAAAACAAAATAAAAAAAGTAATAAAACAATGCAAAAAATTGCAAAGTGGGTCTGGTCATCAAAAGCAAAAATGGGGGGGGGGGGTGTTGTTGTTGTCAAAAACGCTAGGCCCGAATCAGAAATTGTGTTGGGATTAAGTGGGGAATGCCTTTGATGGCTCATGGTGCACCTGCATGTGGGAACCCTTTGATATAGATCAATCAAGATCCAGTGGTGGTGATCTGGAGGCACATGATGGACTGGCGTAGCTAAGACATACTGGATCTGCATTTAACAAATGTTAGAAAAATAATATGTTGGACCTGGGGCTCGAACCCAAGTCCTCTCCCTTATACACGCGCCTCATCACCATCTGAGCTATTGGTCATTCGTTATACAAAACAAAACCAAAATATTAAATACAAAATCAAGTCAATATTTGGTAAATAAAAAAAATGCGCGCAGTTTGAATGATCCAATGAAAGGCTGCCACGCTTCGTCTTCTTCATCCAGATTGAACCAGGCCTTTAGTGACAGACACTGCTATTGCTAAAGCCTATAGTGATAGATTGTGTTTGTAGCTATAGCCATGTACAATTCAAAATCATTATACACGCGCAAAAAACACCAACCAAGGCCATGGATCGCTTGCAATCTTCCTCCTGAATTCATTGGTGCCATCAATTTCATCCAATTTGGCCTTTAAGTCAGGTTTCCCAAATTGGAAACTCGGAACCCTAACAATAGTGGATCTCTATATCTATACTCAAACTCAAAATAAAACATCCAGAAACGTTCCCATGATGATCACAAACATAAATATGCAGTCAAATCATGTTTATAATGAATAAATGAATGAAAATGAGATTGAAAAAAACAAGAGCAAACCATGATTTGTAGGGAGTGTTTCGCGAAGCTACAGGGCTCAAGGATGGTCATGAATCCTTCAGTGGCGTTCAAGGATGATTGCTGAAGGCTCAAAAGCTTCTGAATTGCCTTGGAACTTGAGAATGAAGTTTGACTTTTTCTTGAGAATTTCAAGTTTGGAATATGGTCTCTATGTTGTTTTTCCCTTCTTAATTTGGCTTGCTAGGCTTGGTATTTATAGAGAGTAGTGTGGAGACAAAGAAACAAAGGCAATAACTATCATGATTATGTGGTTTCAAAACTATGAATGCAAAGTTGTAACCTTGGCCAAAAGCATGGTATTTTGTCCATTTTTGAATTTTGAAAGAATGAAAACATGTTGGCCTTGTTGTACACGAAAATTGGGACCCCTCCATGCATTAAAACAAGCCTTAACCACATTGATCCATATAATTTGCAATAATTTTGATTTATTTGATTTTTAATTAAATAAAATTAATATAAAATGCAAATAAAATCAAGACTATGCAAAAATGGTTTTAAGAATCCTCTATACTCTTAGGAATATGTTTGAAGTCCAAAAAAATGAGCCATTGCCTTAAAAGCTCAAATTTGCTCAATGCATATTTCTTGAAATTTCTTGAAATTTCCCAAATTTTCCCAACTTGGGAAAGCCATAACTTGCTCAATTTTTATCTCATGATGTTGATCTTGGACTTTTTGGATAGCCCAAGATTTCTATTTCAATCCCTCTTTTTATCAATTTTGCATTTGAATATTTTATCTTGATGTTAAAGGTCTTGGAAAAAAGTGGCTTTTATTGACTTTCTAAAAATGACCTGTAATGCATGAACTTGTATCTTTCAAATGGTGCATTTATTGAACTTTGGGGATGAAGAGAAATTGTAGGGAATTGGATTCTCTTCAAAATGAGCTTTGGTTGGAGAATTTCTCATAAAGTATGAGAAAGTTATGATTGGTCAAAGTTTGGTTGACTTTTCCTATAGAAACCCTAATTTACCATTTTTACTTTTGATGGATTAGGAGTATTTCTTGAGTAATCATGATTAACCCTTAATCAAATTACGGATATCACTTCAAAATGTTGATGTTGACCAAAAATATTGAAGTTTGACTGTACATGGGCCACAATTGACTTTTGACCTAGCACAATTGATTTTCCAATACTTGAGCAATTGACTGAGCAAACTTGTTGTTCAAGGCATGAAATTTGGCGTGGATGATTTTGAGGTCATATTAGGACAATGGAGAATATTTGGGATCCTTGGAGCGCAACCATCTTGATGAAAATTGAAACCCTAGTTGGGGGTTCATTTCCTTAGAAGGGGAATTGTCTGGTCAATTCTTGGTCAACCTTAAGCAATTGAGAACCTCTAGGAATATGTCTTGTGTGAAAATGGGAGGAAAAATTTTGAGGTACAACACTGAAGATCATGAGTGAAAAATAACATTGGAGAAATGTGTTTTGTTCAATCTCCTTTAATGTAACCATCTTTCAGTTGAGTAATGCATGCAGTATTATCTTCATATATGGTTGTTGTATTTCTTTTTCCATAAGTCAACCAACAAGTCTTTTGTGTGTGTTGAGTTTGGGATCTCAACCAAACGCATTCTTGACTTGTCTTATGTAGTTTTAAAAATTTCTTCATAATTAAATGAAATTGTTGCTATGATTAGTTTCACAGGTCTCTATGAAATAGTTGTACCGTCAAGTAAACAAACAATCTATGCGGTGTACAGTTATAAGGATTTGACAAGTAACTTACCCTTAAGATAACAAAGTATATGTTGGACTCTGTTCAAATTTTTTCATGTAGGTGAAAAACTATATCTTACTAATAGAGTAATAGAAATTGATATATCAATGTCTGTATACTTAGGAATATAGATCAGTGCTTAAATTACATTGAGATATGGTACTTCAAGACCAATTATTTTCCATCCTCTTCTCGAAGTTTAAAAGAATCTTCTACACATTCAATGATCTAACATCATCAGGGTACACGACATACGAGATTTGTCCATATACAAATGTTTTAGCACTTATGCTACATAATATATGATATTTGTCCATATAAAAATATTTTAATACTTTTCTATATAACATTCTTGGTGTATGAAAGTTTCATTGTCTAAATGTTCATTTAGTAAGGACTTTTATTTTCCAAGTCCTTCATCTCAAATAATATTTGTATACAATTTATAGCTTTTAGAAACTCTTCAGTAGTTCCAATAATATTTATATCATCCAAATAAATAGCTATTATTGCAAATTCTTTTCCAAACCTTTTTTTTGTATATCTCTACCTTAGTAAATATTTACCGAGACGATTATACCACATGTGTCCATATTGTTTTAGTCTATAGAGATATTTGTTCAATTTTATGTCCGTATCAAGTGACTCATACAAATAAGAAGTTACAACATCCATCATATTCAAATCAAGCCCTTCATGTGCTACAAGACTAATTAATTATTGAAACTTAATAGAATCTACTACGGGTGGATATGTTTCATCAAACTCGATCTTAGGTCTTTGTGAAAATCAATGAAAAAAACATCAAGCTTTATATCTTACAATTTCACCCTTCTTATTTTGCTTTTCACAAAAATTCATTTATATCAAATTGATTTTACAACTCGAGGTATTCAGACTACGGGTCTAAAAATGATTCACTTTTAAAGTGAGTTCAATTATTCTTCCATTGAATTTATTTGTTTTGGTCAATTCTCACTTTGTCTATAATCTTGGATAGACTTTGATTCATGATCTGTTCATTTTAGATAATTCTCACATTATCTACAATCCTTGATAGAATTTGATTCATAATTTGTTTATTTTGACCAATTATCACTTTGTCTACAATCTTTGGTAGACTTTGTTTCATGATCCTTGTTATCATTTATCATCTTTAGCGCTATATTGTATACAAATACATTGTCAATATCAACTTTATTTGGTTATCTTAATTTTGGTTCCATTCTATTTCTTCCATGACATAATTTATCGAGATCTCTTTATTTCATATTTCAAGTACTTGATTAGTTCTCTTAGAACTGAAAAATAAATTATGTCAAACTGCTCTTAGAATTTTCATATTCTCAATTGGGTCATCTTTAACTTTAGTTTCTTTTCTTGGTAGAGGACTTTTAACATTGGAACTGAATTTTCTATCACACTTCAGGCGCGGCTATAACTCATTTGCAATATTAGGTTGTTCAATAGGAAAATCTACTTTGAGTGGAGTATTATCAACTAATAATTTGTTTCATAGGCTTTACAAATGAAATGTGTTTTGAACTTCGAGGATCAAATAATATAATAATGTTTTAGTTAAAATTGTTCATTTGAACTTCTGGTTTATATTTAGAGTTATTTATTCTCTCCCCCTAATATTGAGAAAATTAATTTATCAATTGATAATCGGCCTATTGGGCTTCAAGCACATATCCAATTATCGGACCAAGATAAACCTCAAATACGATATTCATATCAAATGAATTTTCTCCACATTCTTTCAAAACTTATCTTAGCAAACTATACTGGAGCAATTGAATTATACACAACACATCCAAAAGTTTACTTAAATGAGAATTGATCTTACCGGATCAGACTTGGACCGTCACGGCTGGCTCGAATTAAATTTGAGTGAGATGGGGGGGGGGGGGGGGTACCTGCAAGACACTCCGGTTCTAAAATGAGAGACGGAATGAGCAGGCAAAAAATGTATAGGTACGTAATAGATAAATACCTGACCCTTTGGGAACATAGGGTATTTATAGCCCCCAGCGCTGGGCCAAGGTCTCCCTATTGGGCTGATCAGAACTGGCCCAATAAAGGAACTGCCAGGTTCTACGTGTGTAGTGGGGCCCCGCACGTGGTCCCCTTCTTGGTGATGCTCCGCGAAGAATAAGGGGGGACGAAGACGCGGTCTTTCCGGAGCTTAGAGGATTCTATAATGGTCAGAGTGGACAGAATCTGCCCTACGGGGAGGGTGCTCGAGCTGGAGTTCCGTTGGTCGGGGATACTGCATGTCGCGGGTAATGGCGGGCATATTGGCCTTGGTCTGTGGTCGGGCACGTCGGTGATGGTCCATTTGTGAGCATTCCCCAAGGAGTTTGCTTAGATTGGGCCTTTATCTGCGCTTTGGGCCAAGGCGGGCCCAGTCCAGAACAGGAACCCCCCAAGTCGTTGCTCCTGGGGCAGGAGTTATGACTTGACTTCCGCTCTCCTTTGCCACGGGGATGATGCGCAGACCAGGGTTTTGTCTTTCGAAGCGTGCTCGAGGCATTTCTCGCGGGGATACACGGGTTGCGCCTGTCGGGTACATGGCGCAGTCCTTGGGAACTGTAGCGCCACCCTAGCAATTAGGGCCATCATTTCCTAGGGGAGTAGGTGTCGAGGACAGGGAAGTTCGTGTCTCCCCGATGCGACGTTTCAAATTCCATGTCATCCTTATAAATAGGACCCTTGGGCCCATAATTTGTTTTTTCCCCTTCACGCTCCTCCCTCTTTCCCTGACTCCGCTGTCGTTGTTTGCTGCAACACTGTGAAATCACTGTATCATCCGCCGTTGATTCCTTCCACCGCTGTCACTCATACTCTTTTCTTCCAAGTAAGTGTATGTTCCTCCTATTTTTCTTTGTTGTAGGTAGTTTTAATGTTATTTTTGATGCTAGAAACCCATATTCTGGGAGTAGTGCCCGGTAGATTCATGATTGCGCCCGGTAAACTCATAGTTAAGGTACATAACTCGCGCTTCTGCCCGTGACCTTCATAGTTTTAGGCACATGACTCATGATACTTCCCGTGACATTCATAGCTTTAGGCATATGACTCATGATACTGCCCGTAACATTCATAGTTCTAGGCATATGACCCGTGATACTGCCCGTGACATTCATGCGTTTGGTCGGCGTGCCCATGAGCTGACCGGGGTTTTCATCCTTTTTTAGGAAGTATGTAGGGTAGCCTCCTCGCGGTGTCCTAGTTTCAGGAAGATGATTCCAGGAACTTGCTCGAGCGATTCATGTTTCTCCCGGGGCATTCGTGCTACTCCCTTATTGTCCCCGATGTATGGTCGGAGCTGGGGCGTCCGAGTTCAGCTTGTTGTGTACTACTTCCTGTCTCTGTGGCGAGCACGCGGATTTGCTCTTGAATTCACTGGTTTCCTGTGCTTTGTAGGTAAATAGCCAACGAACCGGGATCTTCGAGGCAAAATGAAGTCGAGGATACAAGTACTGAGGAGAATGTTACTTTAGTTGACACCATAGATGACCCCGCGTTGGACTGGGTGGGTGCCGAGCCCAGGGAGATTGTCTCGGTATACTGTCGGCGTAGTCGGCGTGCCTATACTATCGTCGAGCATGGCAGCAGTCAGCCAGGTTTTCAGAAAATTTTTATAGTGATGAGGCCGTCGATTGATGCGCGTATGTGCTTAGAGTTTACTGAGTACGGGTTCCCAATGTATAAGATCGTGTTCAGGGATCTCGACCTTAAGCTCCCCTTCAGTGATTTTCAAGTCGGGGTGTTCAGCCACCTGAACTTGGCCCCTTCGCAGCTTCACCTTAATTTGATCGCCTTCCTTCGGGCGTTCCAGCTGACGTGCCGTTTCTTGAGGACCAGGGAGACGATTCCTCTTTTCTTCCGGGTCTTTCACCCGCAGCGTCAATCTCGAGGAGGCAGGCACAACTAGATATCCCTGAAACAGTCGAAGAGGTTGTTCATGATGTATATGGATTCAGTGAGAGACTTCAAGGATAAATGGTATGTTCTGCAGCTGATCACCCAAACTGCCTTGGACTCCTTGTTCGAATCGGAAACCATGGTGGTCGACGCGGACGGGGAGCCCCTCATGGATGCCGAGGGTCGTCCGGCAGTCGGGCGCATTTCCAAGTTCCCGATACATTGGTGCTCAGGCCATTACGACCATGGTACCAGGTTTTATCATACGCCTGCGGGAAGCATGAGCGCCGAGGACGAGGAGGCTTACGCTGTCCTTTGCAAATATGTCGACAGTTTCTTCCCTGCTCGGTGGGTTACGAGGGAAGGGGACGATATTCTTGACGAGGAAGGGTACCCTACATTCGAGGCTCGTCCCATCAACACTAAGGCGCTCGTCGAGTGCCAATCTTACGGGCAGGCCGTAGATCTGCTAGGTTTCTTGCTTCTGCTCTTATTGTTTTATTCCATTTTCGTTGTTTTTGCTTGCTTACAGCTAACCCGGGTTTTGCTCCTTTTTGCAGGCGACATGGCTGAGCGTCGAGAGAGGTTATTGAAACTGACCCAGGACAAGAAAATAAACAAAAGGCTGGTGCGGGCACCGCAGGCACGAGGATGGGACCACCATCCGGTTCGGGTGGAGATGCCTCTAGTGGGTCCTCGGGCTCTCCTGATGCTGAGCAACCCACCGAATTGATTCCCAGGAAGAGAAGCCGAGTTGAAAACAGGTCGGAGGTTGGCGACGAGTCTGTAGCTGCAAGGGCTTTCGGCTTACCCCCCTGCTTCAAAGAGAAAGATTTCTTCGAGGGGTTACCTTTGACGGTGAGCAATGACGAGGTCGAGACTATTAGGCGGCTTGACAAAGAGAGTCGGAGGAAACATCTCGCCTCCAGCATGGTCGGGATGGTGAAAATGGCCGAGATGGTCGTGGTCCTTGCCGAGGAAGGGTCGGATTCCTCGGACCGTGTTAGGGAGTTGGAGTCCGAGAAAGCCGCTCTTGCAGCCAGTTCTCGTAAGTTGAAGGCGGCCCTCGAGCGATCCGAGGAAATGTTCCACGAGCAAGCCGTCCTGCTGGCAGGGGAGAAGGAAAACTCTGCGAAGGTTGCTGAGGAGAGGGATTGCCTCCAACTGGATAAGGAACGCTTGGAGAGTGACAACGAACGTCTGTGCAAGGAAGTCGAGGAGCTAAAGGCTGTTATGCTTCCTGTCGACGATGAGTTGGAGGAGACAGCCTCTCTGCGGACCCGTTCAGATTTGGTTGCGCGTATCCATCTTCTTGAGACAGACTATGTTGGTGCCCTAACTGATGGTTTCGAGGCCGCATTCAGCCAGCTCGCCATCCTGAATCTGGGCATGAATACCGAGGGAGTCAGGTTCATGTCTCAGATTATTGATGGTCAGGTGGTGCCTCTTCCTGAGTCTCCTGCAGTAGATGCTGGTAGTCCTGGGGACGTTTAGCATGAAGTTTTTGTTCGGGCCTGCGTGCCCGCATATTGGTTTTTATTTGTTTTGGGGCCTGCGTGCCCGTGCTCATTTTTGGGGCCTGCGTGCCCGTGCTTATTTCTTTTTTTGGCCGTCGTGCCATGGCTTGTAACCCCGAACATCGCCGGCCTTTTTGGTCGGTAATTAACTTGTCTTGTGTATAAGCTTTTTTGATGGATGTTTATTTCACATTAACTTGCTCGTATCTAATGTTTGTATTCAACTGTTACTTTGTTCCGAAATTTGTCTAAGTTATGTCCACGAGCTAAGCTTGTATTCGACTGTTACTTTGTGGTGAAATTTGTCTAAGTTATGTCCTCGAGCAGAGATATCCTTTCGACCCCTTTGGTGGTCCGACGTACTTCGAAATGCGTCGGTTGTGCAGAGTGAAGCCCGCGTGTCGAGCGTATGACCCAGATCGAGGTGGTATGCCCGCGGCGTGAACTGCCCATCGCGAGCTGGGTGTTCTGCCATGTGGGTACTTCGACAGTGGAGCTCGATTGAGGTGTCCTTGTCGGGCATTGTCGTTCGACCTCAATGGCTAAACGACATTATGTCATTTAGGTGTAGATCGGGCCTGTACCTTGGCTTATCTACGTGGTCGAGACATTTCTCTCTGTTTACTAGATGTGGATGTTCGACGGCGAAGGTCCTTAGTGTTTAAGGGTTTTAGCTATAGTACTGCTTTATCTTAGCAGCGTTCCAGAGTCGTGGTAATGGTTCTCCGTTTAGCTGCTCGAGGTAATATGCCCCGGTGCCCGTGGTGTCATGGACGCGATAGGGTCCTTCCCAGTTCGCGGCCAATTTCCCTTCGCGGGAGTCTTTCTGGTTTCTGTGCAAAACCAGGCTACCGATTTGGAATTCGCGTCTGCTGACCTTGTCGTCATGATGCAGAGCTACTCGTTGCTTTAGAGCAGCCTCGCGTAGGGCTGCCCCTGATCGAATTTCCTCGACCAGGTCGAGTTCGTCTCTAAGTGCTTCGTCGTTCATTTCCTCGTCGAGAGGCATTTCTGTCCTCCTGGAGGGTTCCCTAATCTCCACGGGGATGACGACCTCGGTGCCGTATGTCAGTCGAAAAGGGGTTTCACCTGTCGTTGAGTGGGGCGTGGTGCGATAGGCCCATAAGATGTTGTGCAGCTCCTCGACCCACCCTCTTTTTGCTTCGCCGAGTCGACATTTGAGTCCTCGTAGGAGACCCTGTTGGCGGCCTCGGCTTGCCCGTTGGTTTGGGGGTGTTCGACCGAGGTAAAATGTTGTTTGGTTCCTAGTTTGGTGACGAAGTTTCGGAACCCGTGGTCAGTGAATTGGGTGCCGTTGTCTGTGACTAGTGCTTTCGGGATCCCGAATCTGGCGAGGATGTTTCTTTTGTAGAAACGGAGGATGTTGTGCAAGGTGATCTTCGCAAGAGCCTCGGCCTCTATCCATTTCGTGAAGTAATCCACGGCCACAATAAGAAACTTGTTTTGGTAAGTCCCTTGCACAAATGGTCCAAGGATATCCATCCCCCACCATGCAAATGGCCATGGGGATGACAGTATGCTCAGCTCGTGAGGGGGGGCGAGATGCATATCGGCGTGCTTCTGGCACTTGTTGCACTTCTTAACGTGATCTTTGGCGTCCTGCTGCATCGTCGGCCAGTAGTACCCTGCTCGTAGAGCTTTCCTCGCCAGGGACCTACCACCCATGTGCTGGGCGTTAATCCCTTCGTGTATTTCTCATAATACCTTGGGGATTATGGATTCGTCGACGCACTTCAGTAGGGGAATGGAAAATCCCCTATGGTACAACTTGTGCTCGAGCACCACGTAAGAGCACACTCGTCGTTTGGTCGCGACCGCTTCTGTTTGGTCCAAAGGGAGCTCGCCTTTTGTCAGAAAGTTGTACACCGGGGTCATCCAGCACGAAGCGTCTCCGATGGCATGTACCTCGACGGGGGTCGAGGTTCTTTCGATGCTCGGGCGTGATAGGGATTCTTGGATGACAGATTTGTTCCCGCCCTTCTTCCTTGTGCTTGCGAGCTTCGAAAGTACGTCGGCCCTTGTGTTTTGCTCGCGCGGGACGTGCGATATTTCTGCTCGGTCGAACTTCCTCATGTGCTCTCTTACTAAGTTGAGGTATTCAATGAGGCTGTCGCTTTTGGCCTGGTAGCTCCCCTGGACTTAGGAAGCAACTTGAGAGTCTGTGAAAATTTATACTTCACGTGCTCCTAGGTCCTTAGCTAGCCTTAGTCCCGCGAGTAGGGCCTCGTACTCCACTTGGTTGTTCGACGTCGGGAAGGAGAGGGTTAATGAGTGCTCGATCACCATGCCCTCCTCGTTTTCCAGGAGGATCCCTGCGCCGCTCCCGGAGGAGCTGGAGGCTCCGTCGACGAAGATGATCCACTTATGCTCTTTCCCTGCGGGAGGGTTGTGGGCGGTCAACTCCGCGACAAAATCGGCCAGGGCCTGTGCCTTCAGGGCTTTCCTGCTTTTGTATTGAATGTCGAACTCGGACAACTCCAAGGACCATTTCAACATTCTGCCCGCCATGTCGGGTCGACCTAAGAGCTGTCTCACTGGTTGATCGGTTCGTACTATGATCGTGTGAGCCAAGAAATAGTGTCTGAGTCTCCTCGCCGCGTTGACGAGGGCTATAGCTACTTTTTCTATTTGTTGGTATCTGCTCTCGGGCCCTTGTAGGGCTTTGCTCGTGAAATAAACGGGTTTCTGCCCGTCGGCGGTCTCTCGGACGAGAGCCGCGCTGATGGCTTTGTTCGAGATGGCCAGGTATAAGAACAAAGGTTCCCCGTCGACTGGTCGAGACAGCACGGGCGGTTGGGATAGGCTTTGTTTTAGGTGGCGCAGCGCCCGTTCGCATTCCTTGATCCATTCGAAGGCTGCCTCTTTGTAAAGGAGTCTGAAGAAGGGGAGGGCGTGCTGAGTGGATCTCGTGACGAAGCGAGACAACGACGTGAGCATGCCGTTCATGACTTGTATTGATTTCTTCGACGTGGGTGTCGAGAGGTCGGAAAAAGCTCGACACTTGTCGGGATTGGCTTCAATTCCTTGTTCTGTTAGGTAAAAACCGAGGAATTTCCCCGCCTTGACCCCGAACGTACACTTCTCGGGGTTGAACCTCATCTTACATTGTCTCGCTTGGGCAAAGACTGCTTTAAGGTAGGTTGCATGATCGGTGTCTGCTCGGAATTTGACGATCATGTCGTCCATGTAAACCTCGAGCATGTCCCCGATTTGTTTGTGGAATACTCTGTTCATCATACATTGGTATGTTGCTCCTGCATTTTTTAGACCAAAGGGAATTACGTTGTAGTAATAGTTGCCCGAGCTGGTCATGAAGGCAGTGCAATGCTTGTCGCTCATGGCCATTGGGATTTGGTTATAGCCCGAATAGGCATCCATGAACGACAGTATTTTGTAACCGATCGAGTTGTCGACCAGCATGTCTATGTTCGGTAAAGGAAAAGCATCTTTCAGACATGCCCGATTGAGGTCGGTATAATCAACACACATTCGCCATTTTCCATTATTCTTTTTGACCAATACAACGTTTGACAGCCAGGTTGAATACCGGGCTTCAGAAATAAAATTTGCCTCTAAGAGGTCTTTTACAACTTTTTCAGCAGCCTCTGTTTTCTCCGGGGACTGCCTATGTCTACGTTGTACTACTGCCTTAGCGGCTAGATCTATGGCGATACAGTGATAGGCGACCTCAGGGTCGAGTCCGGGCATCTCTGTGGCGCTCCACGCGAACAAGTCAGCATTCTCGTGCAAGCAGGCTTTGATATGCTTTCTTGCCAGGTCGGTGCCGATCTTCACTCCTTTGCTTGGGTCCTCGCCGAGGGGGACGAGCTCGAAGTTCCCGTCCGGGATTGGTCGGAGGGGGGATTTCTCGCCGCTGGGAGGCTCATCTTGGTCGAAACGGGTGTCCAAGGCTATGGAGTCGACCTTTGGTGGAGCTCTCTGTTCTTCTGCCTTGATAGGCTCTGTCTTCTCGGGTTCTGGTCGTGTCGTCGCTGGTCTCTTAGCGGGCCTTGTTCCAGTGTCGACCGTGTCGCGTCCCTTGGATGCCGCGTTAAAACACCTTTGAGCAGCAGCCAGGTCCCCTTGGATGGTGGCGACCCGTGCCCTCTTGGTGTAAAATTTCATCTTCAAGTGGACGGTAGAGGGTACCGCAGTCAGTTCTGCTAGTGTTGGTCGTCCCAGGATGCAGTTGTAGAGGGACGAGAAATCGATCACAAGGAAGCGGACCTTGATCTGCCTCATCGTTGTGTCTTTGCCAAAGGTAACCACGAGCTCGACGTA
Source organism: Vicia faba (assembly GCA_948472305.1). NCBI lineage: Eukaryota > Viridiplantae > Streptophyta > Magnoliopsida > Fabales > Fabaceae > Vicia > Vicia faba. Next base: position 1,086,540,771 of record OX451736.1, read on the forward strand.
TCCCCAAGGTTTGGAGGTCAAGCCGTTGAAGCTCTGTAGGTCCGACCCCACATAAGGTGAGAGGTGTGAGTCGTCGAGCTGTAGGGTCCGGAACAGTTGACTGTACATTACATCGACGGAACTTCCTTCGTCGATGAGGATGCGGTGTATGTCAAACTTAACCATTCTCGCTCTTATTAGTAGAGGAATGACCGCGTTGGGGGCTCCTCCGGGGAGCTCTTCGAGGTAGAAGGTGATAGGCTCCGACCTACCTTTCACCCTTTCAAAAGTCACCATCTGAGGAGGTGAAAAGTCGACCAGTTCGTCCAGCTTCCTCTTGGCCGAATTTATGGTTAGGTCGTTGAGTCCTCCACCATTGATGACCATGGCGGAGGGAAAGTGCTCCCACCTGCTGTGTGTTGAAAATGGTTCTTGTAGGTACTCAGGGACGTGGAAGTCCTCAGGTCTCGTGACGGAGAAGGCGGTCTGGATGGGGACTGACTCGTCAGATGGTCGGGCATCCTCCTCCGGTTCTCTTGTATCCTAGGCATCGCGACGAGGAGCATCATTTCGTCGATATTGGCCGAGTCTCCCCCTTTTATGAGGGTCTCGATGGCGTCCTTGAGGTGGACGCAGTCCTCCGTCAGATGACCGTGGCTCCTATGGTACTGACAGTATTTGCTCTTGTCCACCCCGGGCTTGGCAGGAGCTGGTCGAGGGCGTTTGAAGCCGCCATCTTTGAAATTTGTGCTGGTGCACTCCGCCAAGATGCGCTCGCGGGAAGCCGTGAGCGGAGTGTATTCTGTGAAACGCCCCGAGGGTCCTCTCTGCTCTCGGACTTCTCGGGGTCTGTCCTCTTTTCTTTTCTCCCCTGTTCGTCGAGGAGGAGCGGTCTCTTGGCGCGAGCTGCTGTTGGATCCGCGAGTTCTGGGGTCCCGAGCTCTGTTGGCCGCTTCCCTTTCCTCGTAATACATATATGCTCGGGCCTTCTCGAGGAGAGCATCAAACGTTCGGGGAGGTTCAATGCCCATCGCCTTTCTGAATTATGTGCCGGGGAGGAGCCCTCTCTCCAGCAAGTACCTTTTCATGTGTTCAGCGTAGGGGACCTGTATGGCTTCGCGATTGAAGCGGTTGATGGATTCTCTCAAAGTCTCGTCCTGCCTCTGGACTATGGCCTCGAGTGCTGCCTCGGTCTTTGGATGTCGTCGAGACGCGGTGAACGAACTTATGAATTGATTCTTTAGGTTCCGCCACGAGGTGATTGATCCCAGGGAGAGACCTTTATACCAATCCATTGCTTCCTTTCTGAGGGTCGTGGGAAACAACCGGAATTTGATGGGTCCCCGACATTATGGTAATGCAGCATAGCCTCGAACCCGTCTATGTGGTCGATTGGGTCTGTGACTCAGTCGTATTCTTTCAGATGTGGAGGCTTCTCCATGTCCGAGGGAATGGGCGCCTCCATGATGGCTTGTGAAAGGGGACCACAGGGGTCGTCCTCGTCACTTCGCTCTGGACATAGGGACGGGGACCTGAGATATTGTCGGTCCCGACGGTCCTGGTCGTGCTGGATGCCCCTCGAGCGGGATGCTCGTTGGTCCGCTCTACCGTGCCTGTCTCCGGGGTGTCTTCTTTCTTGCCGTAAGAGGCAGTGGTTGTGCCCTCCGGCCTCAATGACGGGTTGCCTTTCTAAGGGGGGTCGTCTCCCCGATGGTCGGGGCGACAGGCTTCGGGAGGTGTCCTTGTACTGTCTCCGCGGGGAAGACGGGAGACGTACCTCTGTTACTTGAGGAGGTGGGGTCTGAGGCCTCATGTGCCTCCTCGGGGGTCTTCTGTCGTCCTCTAGCACCCTCAATCTTTCCCCCTGGGCAAAGATGAGGTAGTTGGTTTGATTGATTTCCGCGAACAGTGCTCTGGTCGTGGCATCTGCCCCCGTTGGGACGGGGACTTCCTGAAATTAGGCAGCTAGATAGTTCGGAGGAGCCGCATTGTCTTCTTCGAGTGGAGGAGGGACTAAAAAAGATGAGGCAGTGGCTCTGTCGTGGTGGCCCGAGGGACCGGGGATGGCGCCCCCGGGGAGTGTGTTATGGCCGAGATTGTCGGTGTTGTCGGGGATTCCGTTCTTATCCGGGAGGTTATTGTTGGCGTCGACGACGCGGACGTTCTGGTCATCCCGAACTTGGTCAGCCATGACAGTAAGAGGTGATTTTTAGCTTTGGTCTTCGAGAGTTTGCAAGACGGGGAAGCTAGGTTCCCACAGACGGCGCCATTGATCTTACCGGATCAGACTTGGACCGTTACGGCTGGCTCGAATTGAATTTGAGTGAGATGGGGGGTACCTGCAAGACACTCCGATGCTAAAATGAGAGACGGAATGAGCAGGAAAAAAATGTATAGGTGCGTAATAGATGAATACCTGACCCTCTGGGAACATAGGGTATTTATATCCCCCAGCATTGGGCCAAGGTCCCCCTATTGGGCTGAGCAGAACTGGCCCAATAAAGGAACTACCAGGTTCTACGTGTGTAGTGGGGCCCTGCACGTGGTCCCCTTCCTGGTGATACTCCGCAAAGAATAAGGGGGGACGAAGACGCGGTCTTTCCGGAGCTTAGAGGATTCTATAACGGTCGGAGTGGACAGAATCTGCCCTACGGGGAGGGTGCTCGAGTTGGACTCGAGCTGGAGTTCCCTTGGCCGGGGATACTGCGTGTCACGGGCAATGGCGTGCATAGTGGCCTTGGTCTATGGTCGGGCACGTCGGTGATGGTCCGTTTGTGAGCATTCCCCGAGGAGTTTGCTTGGACTGGTCCTTTATCTGCGCTTTGGGCCAAGGCGGACCCAGTCCAAAACAAGAATTATTAGGTTATTAACCTAAATTAATTTGTAAATTAATGGGAGAATTAACATATAATAACTTGTTGACTTAATGTGAATAAATATCTAAATATTTATGATTTTGTGTTTCCAATGTATAATTTATAACCTATGATCTCATAAGTATCGACCATGTAATTAACTTTAGACGTCAAAAGAATGGATCTTCAAGTCTATTTTTTTATGAACATATTCTATAAGATGTTCAATATCAAATTTAATTATATATGTGATACTTATCAAGAAAATTTTGAAATTTTCAAAAATTAAGATCTTAGTATGAGAGAACAACTTCACAAACTTCTAGTTTTAAGTAGACAATACACATTTGCATGATATTTTAGTCGATGCAATAATTAATGACATGAAAAACTCAATTTCTTAGAATTTTATTTTCATTTAGAAAGGCACAAAATTTATTGGATTGAAGAAACTTCTGGTTCTTCAATACTAGTTTTCACATCATAATACATATTCATGATCTTTTAGTTGATAAGACAATTTCACAAACTTCTGGTTATGAGTAGAAAACAAACATATGCATTATTTTTTAGTCGATACAACAATTAATATCGTAAAATGTTTAAACCGTCTACATGATTGGTGTATTGATTCACAAATATCACCTTACATATGTTATATAAAAACTCAACTTATAAAATTTTAATTTCCTTTAGTAACATACAAAACTCATTGGATTGAAGAAACTTAAATTTCTTCAATATTAATTTTCACATTATAATACATTCGAGATGACCCAATCGATTTTGCCAACAACACACTTAAGTGTGATTGGTAAACTTCTAGTTTATATATATATATATATATATATATATATATATATATATATATATATATATATATATATATATATATATATATATATATATATATATATATATATATATATATATATATATATATATTTCTAAATTGTTTGAATCAACGATAGTATTCTCTAATAAATAAATCTTCATAAACCATTCATACATATTTTTATTTGATTTAATTTTTATAAATTAAATCTAAATTTATTTTATAAAAATATTATTCAGGTCACCCACATTATTTAGCCAAAAGAACTCTATGCAATTCAATTTTATTTTATCATAAAAATTAAATAAACGTTATAGAAATATAGATACCACCTTATTAGTAATTAAGTTTCGTATTCTTTAATTACTATAAATTACTATTATATAATATAAATTAAAAAAAATCATTAAAATTGTTGCACCAAATGACCTTAATTAAGAAATATAAAAACTAATTTAAAATATCAAACACACCTTAATATTTGAAAAAAGTTTTTTAATTTAGAAATTTAATAGCAACAATAAAATATATAATATTGACTAATTGATACATAAATATATTAAGTGATATGTTATACGTAATGAGATTTCTTCAATATTTTAATATCAAACACATAGACAATGGCTCAATCATCAAAGACTATAAAAAATATATTATATAGTCAATCCTTTAGTGAAATATATAACTCTTAGTGAACAATATAATAAATATGTTGTGATCTTTTTTTAAGAAATATATAGATTTATAATCTCAAACATGTAACAAATTATATTCTAACAAATTGAAAAAGTTTTTAACACAATCAAATGCTAGAGAAAAATTTTAGAATAATATAAATATTTATAAACAATAATCTAAAATAAATATAATTATCTTTATAGGATGCGTTAAAATAAATAGTTTATAAATGATGATCTAAAAAAATAATATTCATCCTTCTTGGACGCGTTAAAATCAATTGTTATAAAAAAATAATCTAAAAAAATATAACCATCCTTATGGTATGCGTTAAAATTATTTTTTATAAACGATGATATAAAAAAAATATAATCATTCTTCTGAGATGGTTTAAAATTATTTGTAATAAATAATTATCTAATAAAAATATGATTATCCTTATGAGATGGTTTAAAATTATGTGTTATAGACAATGATCTAACAAATATAATCATCATTTTGGGATGCGTTAAAATTATTTGTGTCATTCTTCTGGAATGACATCATTTTATGAGCATATTATAAATTTTTAGATTGATATAACAAAAAAAAATTATGAAATCCTTCTGGGGTATTCAATATCATTCTTTCAATCTTTCTCAAATTGAATAATATCATTGATGTAATTATTTTTCTAAATTTTAACATAATTGATGCAATTCTTTTAAGATTCATTAATATTATAGATGCATTTTTTTTGAGATTCATTAATATTATAGATGTGATTCTTCGGAGATTAATTAATATTATAGATGCAATCCTTCTTGGATTGTTAATATTATTCTTCACAGACGTTTTATAAGTTCTTCAAGAACTATATAATGTTATTTTGCTAATCCTTCAGGGATACTTGATAAGTTTTTTATGAACTTATATAAATATTCTTTTGCTATCCTTCAGGGATACTTGATAATCATCACTAATTTTCTTTTTATTTTTCTAATCAATATATTATAAATAACAAGTAGAAAATATATTTTATAAAAAGAAGAAGAAATAATGTTACCTTACAACACCATAAGACTTGAAGCTTCGTGCTGATAATGTGTTATGAAACTGAATAAAGCAATAGAAAAGATAAGAAGAAAGTATATTCTATTATTCATATTTTGAGTCAATATTTTAAGTACAATATGAGTCTTATTTATAGGACATACATAATAAATGAAAAATCAATATGAAATCTCTCAATTGATAGACATCCATAACTTTGTCATTTATAACATGATATTTACCATGTTCATATAATCAGTTCCTTAGTGTCAAACTCGTCATTAATTTTAAATACAAAAAAAAAAATGAATAAAAAATATTTAATGACAAATTATTATATTCTGCTTACATACTTGTCAATGATTTAATCGTGAATTTTCAACTTCTTGCGCAAAAAATTTAAATCACTTGAGTTACTTCTCTAACCATACTATCATATTAAATGACACTTTTGTCAATAATAGGAATGTCAATAGAATTCATAGAGACCTATATCCACCTAAAATTATCTCAAGTTTGATGGGAAAATTCTACTTTAACTGATTTTGGGTTTAGGTATAAATATGAGAATAGGTTGGATAATTAAGAAATTAGTATTTATCTCGAATTCACTTTATTTATATAAATTTAGAATTTTCTTATTTATTTTTGATAATTTATAGGTTGTATCACTAAAACTACTATTTATACTAATACCAAATCAATTACTTTCAACGGTTTTTGCCCTAGAAGTTTACACGTCTTCGATGCATGCATTCCGTCCTTGAATTTGATTCCACGTGTAATTTCAAATAAGACAAAAAAAATTTATGTCGCTATTTTCTCTCCTAATCCCTTGTTGTAGAAGATCCATGTCAACTTTGTCGTCGAAATCTTAATTGTATTTTCTTGTTGTCGAAGTTCTTGGATAATCTTTCCTGAAAAATGCTAAGTCCTTGCTTCTTCCTTGAGCTTAAAACTTCGACATTCTGATCGTTCAGAAACAATATAGAAGTTATCCATTATGATGGAAACCTTGATCATGCACCAGTGCATACATAACATTAATAGCATTCTTAACATCTTTGCCACAGACATTAGGTATTCGTTTTTGGGCGTCACATTATTCAAATCTATGAAATCTATGTACACCCTTAGAGACCCATTTTTCTTAATAACTGCTACAATGTTTGTTAACCATTCGACATACATGGCCTTTCTAATGAACTTGATCCGCAAGAGTCTTTTGATTTCCTCCTTGATTTTGGACATTATCTATGGTGCGAAAATCCTCAGTTGTTACTTCACTGGTTTCTTTCCTGGTCGTATTGGAAGCTTTAGTTCCACCATCTCTCGACTTAAATTGGGCATTTCGTTGTAATCATAAGCGAATAAATCTTTAAATTCTTTGAGTAATTCAACCACTTGTTACTTCAACTCCAGATTAATGTTGACACTTACGTATGTTGGCCTTCTTATAGTCCTGTCCCCCATGTCAATCTCCTCAAGGAGTCTTGAGCCTGTATTTTCTTCCCTTAAGCCACTGGGTCTTTCTCATAACCTAAAGGCTCATTTTCGTATATACATTCGATCCTTTGGTCTGTCGAACAATCAATGTCATTGAATATATCAACCTAAATTGCCATTTGATATGGTAACTCAGCCTCCGAGGCTGATTTCTTTTGATTTTTGGATATATAAGGCGTGATTCGAGTCCATGCATTCAACTCAGCTATATTATTGGACTTAATAGCCATTTTTTATGTCTTGTCTTCTTGGGCCAATTTTTCTTAGTTTTCGGCCTCTGAGACCGCATCTTTCGTCCTAGTATTTAACTTAGACATTAGAAGTGTCATCATCTCCCTAGCCCGTGGGGGCTATTTTGCCTTCTTGTAGGGGTTCTTCGCCCCAGATCTCTTGATCCCATAGGAAATCATGAGTGGGATGGAGTCTTACAAAGTTAAAGATATTCTCCCATTCTTCAAACATGAGTTGGATGGTGGGCATGGCGCAATGTTCATCAGATTATTTTTGATAGTTCTTCTATTAATGTGGTTGACCTTATCCATATAATAACTCTGATATGCTTCCATGTTTTCTACTATTCCATCCTTCCTCCAGATTGACATTCTTCGATGTAAGTATGAAGGAACAACCCCAATGCCAAGAATCCACTCCATACCCAACAATAAATTATAATTGGCCTTGGATGGCACAATCATGAACAATATGGATCAAACAATGGTTCTGACTGCCATATCCACCTGAATCACTCTTAGGGAGTGGGTCGTCTCCCCCTCATATTTAGAGAATAACATATTATGGGGTCGCAGATCTCGATGGAATTTTATTATTCTTTTGAGCAATGAATATGGCATTAGGTTGACCGTTGCGCCATTATCTACTATCACTTTGTTGACACCAATGTTGTCAAATTTTGCCTTGATAAAGAGGGGTTTGATATGACTCTTTATTCCCGTATTCGTATTTTCAAAAACAACATTATGTTCTTCGACGCACCCATCAATCATTACATAAAAGCACACTAGTTTTATGGCCATCCATGTTTTCTGCCATAAACTCATCTTCCTCGTCTGTTATTTCAGTAACAACATCATATTCAATTGAAAAAAGAGATATCGCATTGCATACAATGTCGATATCATCCTCTGAGTGAGAAGATTCGTCTTCCACCATCTCCCAGTCCCCCTCATTTAGTTCCTTTTCATTGGGTTCCTCTTCCTTAGGAGAAAGGGCTGGGCTTAGTCTTGTCATTACTGGTGGCCTGACTACTTCGACTCTTGGTACTATCAGCGGTGGCTTCAGGAACACCCTTTCTTTCACTGGCCTCCTTGGTCAGTCCTTGTTTCTCCTGACTAGTGGAACTTATAGCATTTCAATTTGCCTTCTTTTGGCGCTGATAGCGCCTCCACTGAGTTTTGGTCATGTGGTTACTCCCTTTTTAGTTAGGGTTATACACCATGAACCCATGAGGAATGTTCTATCAACTCTAACTTGAATTCTACCTTATCTTTCCTCCACCATTGTGATTGTTGCTTTCCTTATGTCGAACCCATTCTCTTACAGGTGCCTTCGATGAGGGCTTACAAGGTTTTATTAGACCCCCATTGTTCCCAGTAGTCGCGTTGGGGACCCTGTAAGGGACTCCCCTCATGTTGAAATCAAACTTTGGCCTATCTCAGGAGCAGTTGTTCATTCCATCAGGCTTGGGTTTAAATTTTTGCACTCTTTAGAAGCCTTCTCATTATACACCGAGTGGCACAATGGGCATATCATAGGCTGTGAATCCTTTAGTTTGCATCTATTAAGGAAGTCCACAAGATCCTTTTCCGCTTGTCAGTACACCACTTTGACTTTCTCACCATATCCAGACTCAAATAGCCTTGACCTTCAATAGCCTTGACCATTAGGCCCTCAACGGGATCCGCATAGTTCATGTCCTTTTTTGGCAGGGGGCCAGTTGTGACACCCCAAATTAATTCAATTGTTAAATAATTAGGAATTTAATTATTAAATTAATGAAAGGCTTAATTAATAATATTTTGGATTAAATGGATGAATTAATTATGGAATTAAAAAGGAAGACCGGGGGTGTAAGGTTGAATTAGAGGTGTGAGAAGTAAAAGGCTCTACTAAAATAATTACTAATTTATTATTATTATTTGGCAAATAATAAAAGGAAAATAAAAAGAAGGATAAAAAGGAAAAAGGAAAAGAAGGTTTTGGAAAACTCATTGTACGTGAAATTGGAGAAGAGAAGAGAAGAGAGGAAAAAGCCAAACGCCATGAATTCGAAGGATCATCGCGAGGTAAGGGGTGATTTCGATTATTTAATATGCCTTATAGATTTTGGGATCAATAGAATTGATTAAGCATGTTAGGAATCCCAATTTAGGATTTATGAAATTCAAACCCAAATCCCATGAATTTTATGTTTTGATTCAATTTGAGGTTATGAGGAAATTGTATGATGTTATGGTGTGTTATAATATCATTGGAATCATGCACTATAACTTGTTTTGACATTGCTGTGAGTTGGATTCGTATGGGTATGAATTGGATGGGATGGGAATGAATAAATGCTGTCAAAATAGCAGTTTTTGACTTTTCAGGTCGCAGGAACCGGTTCCCAGTGGGGAGGAACCGGGTTCCACTATGAAAATTCACAAAAACTAGCAAAATTGGTCGTAGGAACCGGTTCCTGTATGGGTAGGAACCGAGTTCCAGTACATTTTCCAGAATGGGTGTTTTCTGAACTTCGCAGGAACCGGTTCCTGTATATGTAGGAACCGGGTTCTGCTGTAACTTTTTGAAAAATACTAAACTTTGAAAATTCATAACTTTCAAACCGTAAGTCCGTTTTGAGTACCGTTTTGGACGTTATTTCTTAAATTAAATACTCTATTTTATAAAATAAGAAAAATATTATTTTATGAAAATTATTTTAAAAAGAGTCGAATTCCCGATTTTTGTAAACTTTGGTATTTTGAGAATGATGTAGAATTGTTTGTGAATTGTCCTGATTTGGTGAATGAGAATTGATATTTATGTGTTGTGCCTGCTATCCATTATGATTGAGATGTGATCATGTGATATATTGGTTTTGGCGTTATTTGGAATTATGTTGTGATCATACTCCGTTGATTGAGTTGCATGTTGGTGATGTGCATGCATATGCATTGTTTTGGTGAAGTTAATTCCCATTGTGTGGGATTTGACTTGTATTGCCATTAACCGATACCCGAGAGATGATGGGTGGTTAGGCTGGATTCGTGTCCGAGTGTTATGGATGAATCGATGATTGCTTCGGCTGGATTTATGTCCGAGTGTGATGGACGAATCGATGGTTGTTGTATCCGATTTATGATGGATCAGTGATGGGTGACTTGGTCACGTGATTGGTACCACATGCATAGTGTCTACATTTTTGTTTGCATGGAATTGTAACATGTTAGGATGTCTTCCAGTGTTACCATTCTTTGGTTGATTATTGATTTGCGCATAATGACTTGTATGATTGGAACTGTGTGTTGAATCTGAGTTTATGCTAAAATGGGTGAAATAATATGCTTGTGATATAATGTTGATTGAGAAACTTATAATGCATGTTAATTATGAGAAATCTCACCCTTACTTTAATGATTTCAGATTAAAGTTAGCAGCTCAGGAGTTGGTGAGGATGGCTCTAGAGCTATGTTATTTTAGTCCGCGTGTCAGTGTCGTGCTCTGATAGGTTGTAACACTGGGGGAAACGTTTGAATGAAGAGTTTTATTTTCTATTGTTTAATTTATGTTGGGAATACTTATGAAGTGAAGTTATTCCGGTTTTGAGATATTTCCGCTGTGTAGAACATGATGTTGATTTAAATATTTATAATAATAATTCCTTCAGTAAAGCACGATAACTGTAAATTTGAGGTTTTTATATTTATCTTGAATTGTGACATCCCTGTTTTCCATGTTACTCTGATTTAATTAATATATTCGCAGGTTATTTAGAAGGGGTGTTACAATAGTGGTATCAGAGCAGGTCGGTCTATCGGCCAGGTTGTTTATGTGTTTACTCCCTTTTGGTATGCGACATGTGTGTGAAACACTGTCGGTACTTGATTGTTTCCTTTTCGTTGTCTGTAGAGGTACGTGTGAAATAAGTGGGGGAGAAGTTTCTTCTCTGAAGTTTTGTACAAGAGGTGGTTCAGTATACCGCCGATTGTAAGATGTAAGTATTGCCGAGCAGTTGATGCTTCAAGCATGGTTATGTTTAAGTAGCTTGAAGGGTAAGATTGAAGATGTTGTTGTGGTTTGGTAACGATGGTTGATGCCACCTCATGATTGTTGACTATCTATTGACAAATTGAGGAACTGATCACCCTTAATCTCTTGTTGATAGTAGTCGGGATCGTGTTGGATGGGATGTACTTATTGTGCCAGCTTTACAGTGTGTGAAATTAGTTGAGTCGGCAAGAAGAGAAGCGTTATGGTTTGCGTAACGAGAGATTTAGATCTCGGTGAGAGCAAGATAAAGGCATGTGACCTATTGGATGTAATTTTTTTGAAGTGTTCCGTGATGAAGTAAGTGGAACGGTGTGAGAGTGCAAGGTGAAGTCTTAATGGGTTTTGTTACTGGAACTAGTTCGAATTCGAGGATGCCTATAAGAGGTCTGCTTCTAGATTGAGAAATTTTAAGAGTCAACTTGAGGATTTGTTTGAGAAGAAGTTTATTCGTCCGAGTGTTTCACCGTGGGGTGCTCCGGTGTTGTTGGTTAAGAAGAAAGAAGGTTCAATGAGATTATGTGTTGATTACAGACAGCTGAATAAAGTTACAATCAAGAATCGGTATCCTTTGCTGAGGATCGATGATTTGATGGATCAACTAGTTGGAGCTTGTGTATTTAGTAAGATTTATCTGAGATCTGGATATCATCAAATTCGTGTGAAGTCGGAAGATATTCAGAAAATTGCATTTAGAACGAGGTATAGACATTACGAGTATTCTGTTATGCCGTTTGGAGTTACTAATGCACCTGGTGTTTTCATGGAGTATATGAACAAGATATTTCATCCGTATCTTGATAAGTTTGTGGTGGTGTTCATTGATGATATTCTAATTTATTCGAAGAGCGATGAAGAGCATGCAGAACATCTCAGAGTTGTGTTGGAATTGTTGAAAGAGAAGAAGCTTTATGCGAAGTTGTCCAAGTGTGAATTCTGGTTAAGTGACGTAAGTTTTTCTTGGCCATGTAATTTCCAAGAATGGAATTGCTGTGGATCCTACGAAGGTAGAAGCAGTATCTCAGTGGGAAGCACCGAAGAATGCTTCTGAGATCCGTAGTTTTCTGGGTCTTGCAGGTTATTACAGGAAGTTTATAGAAGGATTTTCCAAATTAGCGTTACCGTTGACTAAGTTGACCAGGAAGGGTCAGATGTTTGTTTGGGATGTTGAATGTGAGAAAGGATTTCAAGAGCTGAAGAGGAGGTTGACAAGTGCTTCGATCTTGATTTTGCCAAATCCGACTAAGTCTTTTGTTGTGTATTGTGACGCATCATTAATGGGATTAGGTGGTGTGTTGATGCAAGATAAGCAGGTGGTGGCTTATGCTTCGAGACAATTGAAAGTACATGAAAGGAATTATCCGACTCATGATTTGGAGTTGGCAGCTGTTGTGTTTGTTTTGAAGTTGTGGAGGCATTATTTATATGGTTCTCGGTTTGAGGTGTTCAGTGATCACAAAAGTCTGAGGTATCTCTTTGATCAGAAAGAGTTGAATATGAGACAGAGGAGATGGTTAGAATTTCTAAAGGATTATGATTTCGGTTTGAATTACCATCCTGGTAAGGCAAACGTTGTTGCGGATGCCTTGAGTAGGAAGTCCTTGCATATGTCGATGTTAATGGTCCGTGAGTTAGATTTGGTTGAGCAGTTCAGAGATTTAAGTTTGGTATGTGAAACTACTCCGAATAGTGTGAAATTGGGTATGTTGAAACTGACTAGTGGTATTCTGGAAGAAATTCGGAATGGACAGAAGTCCGATGTTGGGTTAGTTGATAAATTGACATTGATCAACCAAGGTCAAGGAGGCGAGTTCCAGATTGATGAGAATGGTGTTATGAGATTTGGTAATAGGGTGTGTGTTCTGGATGTTGCAGAGATTAGGAAGAGTATTTTGGAAGAAGGACATCGTAGTGGATTGAGTATTCATCTTGGTGCTACTAAAATGTACCATGATTTGAAGAAGTTGTTTTGGTGGCCGGGAATGAAAAAGGAAATTGTTGAGTTTGTGTATGCTTGTTTGGTTTGTCAGAAGTCGAAGATTGAGCATCAGAAACCGTCAGGATTGATGGAACCGTTGTTTGTTCCGGAATGGAAATGGGATGGAATCTCTATGGATTTTGTGTCTGGTTTGCCAAGGACATCGAAGAATTGTGATTCTATCTGGGTTATTGTTGATCGGTTGACGAAATCTGCTCACTTTATTCTGATAAGAATGGATTATCCGATGGAAAGGTTGGCAGAATTGTATGTTGAGAAGATTGTGAGTTTGCACGGTATTCCTTCTAGTATTGTGTCGGATCGAGATCTGAGGTTTACATCTAAGTTCTGGACGGGATTGTAAGAAGCTTTGGGTACTAAGTTGCGTTTGAGTTCCGCTTATCATCCACAAACGGATGGTCAGACGGAGAGAACGATTCAGTCGTTGGAAGATTTGTTAAGAGCTTGTATGTTGGAGAAAGGTGGAGCTTGGGATAGTTATCTACCATTGATTGAGTTTACCTACAACAATAGTTTTCATTCGAGCATTGGTATGGCTCTGTTTGAGGCATTGTATGGTAGGAGGTGTCGGACACCGTTGTGTTGGTATGAATCTGGAGAGAGTGTTGTGATTGGACCGGAAATTGTCCAACAGACTTCGGAAAAGATTAAGATGATTCAGGAGAAGATGAGGACTTCTCAGAGTCGTCAGAAAAGTTATCACGATAAGAGGAGGAAAGATCTTGAGTTTAGTGAAGGAGAACATGTTTTTATGCGAGTTACTCCGATGACTGGTATTGGTCGAGCTTTAAAGTCAAAGAAGTTGACTCCATGTTTTATTGGTCCGTTTCAGATTACCAAGAGAGTTGGGAAGGTTGCTTATCAGATTGCTTTGCCGCCGTCACTTGCAAATTTGCATGATGTTTTTCATGTATCTCAGCTAAGGAAGTACATTGCTGATCCGTCTCATGAGATTCAGGTAGATGATATACAGGTACGAGAGAATTTGACTGTGGAAGCGGTACCTGCGAGAATTAAGGATCGGAAGATGAAACAGTTGCGAGGCAAGGAGATCGCGTTGGTAAGAGTGGCTTGGGGAGGACCAGCAGATGGAAATGTCACTTGGGAGCTGGAGAGCCAGATGAAGGACTCGTATCCCAAACTGTTCGTCTAAGGTATGTTTTCGAGGACGAAAACTCTTTTAGTTGGGGAGAGTTGTGACACCCCAAATTAATTCAATTGTTAAATAATTAGTGTGATCGGTGGAAATAGAACTGACTGTTTTTTAAGCTGGTTCGCGAAATGTCGCGGTAAGCAAGAGTCGCCACCGTCTTTTATGTTCTCCAACATGGAAAGGACAAAAGCACAGCAAAATTCCTTTTCGAGAATGTTTCTCGGTTCGGGAGGTAGATTTATAGAAAGGGAAGGTGTTAGCACCCTTTCTATCCGTGGTTATCCACGGGCTCTTAGGTACTTGCTCTTATGTTTTCAAAATTTGTTTGCTTTTCAAATGTGTGTGGGTTTTGAAAAAGTTTCGTTTGAAAGATTTCTAAGTAACTCTTGTATCTATCCTCAAGAGTGTATGAAAAATTTTGTTTGAAAACCTTTTGAAAGTGTGGGTGCGAAAAGTTGTTTTTGTTTGTTTGAAAAGAGCAAGTACTTAAGAGAAGTCTACCTACTCTAAGGAATTAAGCTGTGTAAGAGTCCTTTAGGCAGTGCTATCCCACCATTGAGAGGTAGGTAGCACCATCGTTGGAGGTGTTAGGGTCAATTCGATTATCGGGACAGTGTGGTCACCGAAGCAATGGTAGGACACTTTAGAAGTAACTCTAATGTCCTAGATCCTTTTATCCAAGGCAACCGTTTTGAGGCAACTGGATCTTTAGACAAAGGGTGACCTCTAAGACGTCCTATACTTGATGACCACGTTTCGAGGCAACCAGTGAGGCGTACCCTAGAAGTGGCATGTGCTTTGTGTGTTGTTTTTCAGTTAATTGTCTTTGTACATGTTATCTGTGAGCTACGGATTGATTTTATTTACATACATTCTTGCAGGCATTTTTTAACAGTTAGGAGTGCGGGAAATAAATTGCGGAAATGTAAATCTAACTATTACAAGGCGCGGGTCTATACATCGCCAAAAAGCAAAATTCGTTTTGAAAATAAAGTGCAGGAAAATAAATAAAGCAATAAAGGAGGTCCTAATTAACTATTACACTTCCAGAAGCAGTTACAAAATAATGAATAAGAATAATGCGCGAAAGAATTAAATCGGGAACGTCCTAAGGGTTTTGACCCTTTTTTGAATAAGAATTGAATTTTTGTCCTTTTTTGTGATTAAATGAAATTAGAATTAATGACTAATTAATTAATTTATTAAAAGAAAAAATGTTTTTGTATTTTTATGTTTTGAATGAAATAAAATAAAAAGAATTAAAATTAAAAGTTAATAAAAACCTAATTCTAAATTTATTTTAGTTATTAAGAAAAAAGGTTAAAGTTGCCTAATTAAAACTAATTCAATTTATTAGTATTTATTTACAAAATAATTACCTAAATGAAATTAATAAAGTATTTACATTTTTTGTTTTTTTTGAATTTTATTGTGAAAAATGTTGATTAATTAAATGGTTAGTAATTAAAACAATAAAATAAATAAAGCAAATGAAAAAAAAGAAAAAAGAAATGCCAAACCAAAAGGGGGGGTATGGGCCAGAATGGGGTGTTTGATTTAGAAATTCTGGCCCAAGAACACTCCAATCACGTTGACTATGGGAATTGAGTGGGGCGCTGGTTAACCAGGAATATGTTGTGCTCCCTCTCTTGGCCTTCAGATCTGTCCTTGGAGACACTTGGCGCGTTGGATATGTGGGATGCATGGTGGTACGCTTTGGACTGCCTGTACATGAACATGTTAAGAAAAAAAATGAAACAATTATTTGGGGGACCTGGGAAAACTTACAGCACCGTATGATGGACCTTAGGACGTGGCAAGGGTTGTTTTAGCTTCAGAGTATGGCAAAGAAGAGAGTCACGTTCTCCTTTTGGCCTGAAATGTTTGCAACACTCCTTTTGATCTCACACTTTTTTTGACACTTTTTGGATTTTGCTCTGGCCGTTTGTGCATACTCTAGGTTGTGAATGAGGCTTGCAAGGCTTGTATATATAGTAATGAGTGAGAATAAGTCACATTTAGGAGCCTTTAACCATTGCAATTAAGCTTTGGATTTTGTCTTAACCACCATTAAAGGCCTTTCAAAGCTTGTTCAAAATTTGAATTTTCATGCCTAAATGAGCTTAGCACGAAATTGGTAGGTTGCAAATGCTTCATGAAGGCTATTCAAACCATAAGATACCATTTAATTAATTTTTTTAGATTTACTTGAATTATTATGGATTAAAATGAATTAAATCCATAAAAATTAAATAAAAATAGAAAAATAATTATTTGGTCTTGAAATTGATCATGGGACACTTGGGTGGCATGACAAGGATGAATAAAGTGGAAAAAAGTGGGCCCTTTTGTCAAAAAATGAAGTTTCAAGGATAGTTGACTTTTGCCATTTCACAAAAATTTCCCAACTTCTCCAATGCATATCTTGCTCAATTTTGATCATATGAACATGTTCTTGGACATTTTGGAAAGGTCTTGAAGTCCTCTAACCAATTCCTTTGGTCCCATGTCATTTTGATTTACCAATCTCAAGTTATGGTCTTTGACTTCAAAATGCCTTTTTGTTGACTTTTGAAAATGACCTATAATGTTGAAATTGATAACTTTTATTGAGAGCATTTCTTGGACTTGGAATGTGAAGATGAGTTGTAGGAAATGTCATCCCCTTCAAAATGAGCATTGGATGGGATTTTTCTGATGAACCATGAAAAAGTTATGCCTTGGTCAAGTTACAGTTGACTTTTTCAACTGTCCAAAAATGGTAACTTTTGCATCTTGATGATTTTTGAGCCATGCTTGTAGAATCATGATCAAGACTTGATAAAATGATGATTGTGGCTTCAAAATAAGATGTTGACCAAAATTTTTGACTTTTGACTGCCAAATGACCATTTTACCCCTATAGTTGATTGTGGAGTAACTAGGGCTTTTGACTGTGCAACTTGACTTTGTGAGCCTTGAAACTTGGCATGTGGGTGTTTGACAATGTATATGAGCATATGGGACTTGATTGAGCCCTTGAAAACCTCAACTTCCTTGCAAGAACCAAAACCCTAATTTGACTGGCTTAGGAGGATGCTTGACTGTGTAGCCCTTGAGTAGACTTGAGCAAATTGAGATAATGTTTGTCAAAACTTTGAAGAATATGGGAGGGCAAATTTTGGGGTACAACAGTTTCCCCTGTTCAATCTTCTTAGACCTGAGGATGTAGATTGGCTTGTGTGCCTTTCGTGATCCGAAGGTGGAAGAGGATTGAACACTAAAGTGCCCAGAAATTTGCACTCACATAGTAGAGTATCAGCAGTGTGATAGCGGGAATGGGCTTACAGATGCCATTTAGAAAGATGGTGGATAGGAGGATGGGCTTATAGATGCCATATGGAGATGTGACAGAACCTTGTCGGGAATGGGCTTATAGATGCCATTTGGAACTGTGATGGGGGGATGGGCTTATAGATGCCATCTAGGTGTTGATCACGTAAGAGATTCCTTAGCGAGAACTTGCATACCCGAGAAAGAAAGATAATTACCTGGCCTGTTACAGGGGTTGATCTTCAAACTCTTTATGCAGATATGCCCTGGCTGGATACAGGTGTCGAATCCACAATTGGTTGCTCACAGATGTGCCCTGGCTGGATACAGGAATCGAATCTGGAATTAGTCGTCAACAGATATGCCCTGGCTGGATACAGGAATCGAATCTTCAAACTCTTCAGACGTGCCCTGGCTGGATACAGGAATCGAATATGGAATTAGTCGTCATCAGATATGCCCTGGCTGGATACAGGAATCGAATCTTCAAACTCTTCAAACGTGCCCTGGCTGGATACAGGAATCGAATCTGGAATTAGTCGTCAACAGATATGCCCTGGCTGGATACATGAATCGAATCTTCAAACTCTTCAGACGTGCCCTGGCTGGATATAGGAATCGAATCTGGAATTAGTCGTCAACAGATATGCCCTGGCTGGATACAGGAATCGAATCTTCAAACTCTTCAGACGTGCCCTGGCTGGATACAGGAATCGAATCTGGAATTAGTCGTCAACAAATATGCCCTGGCTGGATACAGGAATCGAATCTTCAAACTCTTCAGACGTGCCCTGGCTGGATACAGGAATCGAATATGGAAATAGTCGTCAACAGATATGCCCTGGCTGGATACAAGAATCGAATCTTCAAACTCTTCAGACGTGCCCTGGCTGGATACAGGAATCGAATCTGGAATTAGTCGTCAACAGATATGCCCTGGCTGGATACAGGAATCGAATCTTCAAACTCTTCAGACGTGCCCTGGCTAGATACAGGAATCGAATCTGGAATTAGTCGTCAACAGATATGCCCTGGCTGGATACACGAATCGAATCTTCAAACTCTTCAGACGTACCCTGGCTGGATACGGGAATCGAATCTGGAATTAGTTGTCAACAGATATGCCCTGGCTGGATATAGGAATCGAATCTTCAAACTCTTCAGACGTGCCCTGGCTGGATACAGGAATCGAATCTGGAAATAGTCGTCAACAGATATGCCCTGGCTGGATACAGGAATCGAATCTTCAAACTCTTCAGACGTGCCCTGGATGGATACAGGAATCGAATCTGGAATTAGTCGTCAACAGATATGCCCTGGCTGGATACAGGAATTGAATCTTCAAACTCTTCAGACGTGCCCTGGCTGGATACAGGAATCAAATCTGGAATTGATCGCTCACAGATATGCCCTGGCTAGATACATGTATCGAATCTGGAATTGCGACAGTTGATAGTAATCATCTTTGGATTGACCTTTTTCCTGAAAAGGCAAAACATCGGTTGTATGCAATGTCATGATGTATGAAAAGCATGATGTCATGATGTTCTCAGGGAGAAATGAGATTGTGTTGTATGTATTCTGTCATGTATGTAAGCAGGATGTATGAAATGTGATATGTTTATGAATGTATTTTTGTCCAGGAAAATAAATCCTTGACGGATGCCGGGAAGCTGAATCCTGGACTGATGTTGAAGAATGAAGTTCTTCATTTCCGCTGGGGATGATGGTTGCAAGAATAAACCGGTAGGAGAAGATGACTCTGTTTGGGGAATAAACTTGTTGGAGAGATTACTCTGCGGGGAATACTCTGT
Organism: Vicia faba; assembly: GCA_948472305.1. Taxonomy (NCBI): domain Eukaryota; kingdom Viridiplantae; phylum Streptophyta; class Magnoliopsida; order Fabales; family Fabaceae; genus Vicia; species Vicia faba. The sequence goes on from OX451736.1 coordinate 1,086,560,200, forward strand.
GGGGAAGAGATACTTCACTGAGGTTTGATGATAACTCCGTTGGGGATTCTGTTGATAAGCTATGTTGGAAGATTTGGTGAACTCTGCTGGGGGATAGGGAGAACTTCGCTGAGGACGATCTTTCCGTGGCAATTAGCTGAGGATAACCCAGTTATAAGCTATGGTGGAGAATAAACTTTGAATAAAGCCCGGGAGGCGCGTTCGTGCTCTTGCAGGGGTAAGCTTCCAGAATCTACTGGGGATAAGCTTCCGGAATCTACTGGGGAGATGGTTCAACTCTCCTGGGGAGACTTTTTGGATTGTACTGGGGAGTAGCTCCACTAGGGTGGGAATAGAACTGACTGTTTTTAGCTGGTTTCACGAAATGTCGCGGTAAGCAAGAGTCGCCACCGTCTTTTATGTTCTCTAACATGGAAAGGACAAAAGCACAGCAAAATTCCTTATTCGAGAATGTTTCTCGGTTCGGGAGGTAGATTTATAGAAAGGGAAGGTGTTAGCACCTGTTGTACCCCAAAATTTGCCCTCGCATTTTTCCTCAAGAAATCACAGCTGCGGGCGTTTCTTGATTTTCCCCGACTAATTCATGAATCGGTCAAACAGACTTTTCTCGTCAGTCAGACAAAATTAGGGTTTTCATTAATTTTCATGGCTCTAGAACAATTCAAACAGTTTGCTTAGGATTTGGTTGATTTTGGCTCAATTTTGATCAGGCGAACGTTTCTTTGGCAGTTGATCGGGAATTAGGGTTTTTATGCGTGGATCCTCGGAAAGATTTAATTCTACAGTGCTTGTCAAGTTATTCTGAGATGTGGATTGAGACATTTGGATTGAATTCACAGTATTTGACTAAATCAGTAAAAGGAAGAATATGTCTGGGCAGTTGTTGTGATTGACTGTGCATTAATTTGGATTTGTGAAGCGCCAGGCTTATTAATTGATCAATGATGAAACAATGTTTATTTAATTATTTATTATTCTGAATTTAAATGGTTGGAATTTATTTTCAACTATTATAATTTAAAGAATTATAAATAATAAAGTAAATAATTGAAAAGAAGAAAAGAATTAATTGGATAAAAGGAATTTTTATTTCATCTTTAAATATTTGTTACAATTGTTATTTAAATACAAGTATTCGTTTACAAAGTATTTACAATAATAATATTACATTTATTTGAATTTAAATAAAACTATCCTAATATATTTCTAAGTCTTCAATTCTTCATCTTCCCTCCCTTGCTTCCTCTGCCTCATTGGATTCTATCTGCAAAGAATAAGAAAGAAGAAAGAGTCAAAAGCAGAGAAAAATAAATAGTTAAAGCAGACAGATAAAAAAGTTTCATCATTAAAAACAAATGGCTGGAATCAGTTTTACCCTCTTGGTAAATCACGGGATTTCTCCCGGTTCACAAAGAAGGATGGAAGGCTTGCAATGAAACATGAATGCACAAAGTTATGAGTTTTGCACAAATTCAAAATTCTTAAGCCTACTGCATAGTTCAAAACAAACAGCATATGCAAGTTTAAGTCCAAAAGCAAACTAAGTCCAAAGTCAACAAGCTGCCAAAAGATATCCTAAGATACCAAAGTACTATCAATGCTGTCAAGAAGCACAAAGTATGGAAAAGAGATATGCAAATATGCAGAGAAAGAGTAGATTGCAAGCTAATTCCATCTTATCATTTTCAACCATCTGTTTTTTCAGAAAAAAGACAAATATAAACAATATTGAATGTTTAAAATCTGTCAAGAGAGAAGAAAGGGATAAAAAAGCAGATTATGTTACAGCAGGCTGAAGGCTAAAAGAGGCATGTATCAGAGCTGTTCAGAAGTAGACAGAACATATGCAACAGAGGTAATCACAAAGAATGAAATTCTCAAACCTTGCAAACCTGCCCATCAGCTTGACCAAGAAAAGATATCAAATCTGGAAGCATTCAAAATCATAGGCGCCAAAAAGCCTAAACATATATGAAAGACAACACAGTCCAAGGGGCAAAAAGATCACAAAACAAATATATAGCAGCATACCTGCCTAAAGATCAAAAACACATAACCTGAAGCAAACCTCCAGCCTCCAAACCAGTTCACAAAAAATAAAAAGCCTTGGTTCAAAACCAGTTCACAAAAAACACTAAGCTGCCTTAAAACCTGTCAACCCCTGCTTAAAACAAGAACCTGTCCAAGCCTTACAGAAGCCTATAGCCATAACCTGTTAAGAACCTCAAACACAAAGCCATATCCAAACAGCATAAGCCTAAAAACTGATTCAAGCCTTTCAATCTTAACCTGTCAAAGGCCACAACTTTAAACCTGTAACGCAAACAAGGCCAAACCTAAAGATTCAAAATCATCAAGCCCTCAGAGCATCCTCATCATTGGGCATATCAACACCACAGCTCTGAATAAGCATACAAGGCAACCCGAAGAAAGTGAAACAATAAACTAGGCAACCCAAAGTCAAAAACATACAAGACAGGCCTAGTCAGATTGAGGCAACATACCCCCTCAGAACCTAGGGTTCATCATTGGGGCAAGCATGATCAAGTACATAAATCAAACACAATAGCGCTCAACACTCCGTACTAACAACCATTTCCAGGAATTAAGCTAGAAGCATACATCATGTTCAGAGGCAACTGAAGAAAGATAAAGAAGCAAGAGGGCAGGCATCGAGGCAACGAAGAGAAAGAAGATAAAGAAGTTCATTTTTGGCATGTATCATTAAGCAACAGAAAAGGCAAAAATACTGAGTACCAGGGAAGCCTCCCCAGAGCTCGCGCATCATCAAGCCACCGCGCCACCATTTTTCTCCGCCTTGGCCATCCTGAACGTCTCCAAATCCTTTGTCCCCCTCCAACGAAGGTAGTGAAATTTCTTTTCTTTCCTTTCACACATCACAACATAGACAAACAACAATATTTCCTAATCAGAAACAATAATAGTACTTAATCAAAGCTTGAAATCAGAAAGAGCGAAGGCATAAAAGAGTTCCGTTTTACCATTTCTTGGCGCTACTACGCTCATCCCTGAAGGAGGTAGGACGGACGGTGACGTTGGTTGGATTAGGCAAGGAAGGACATGGTTCTGATGGCTATGGCGTTGAGGAAGATGAAGAAGGACGAGTGAAGTGAAGAGAACGGCGCGCCTCTGTCAAACCCTAAGCCTTTCACCAAATGAAACAACTCTGAGAAACCCTAAACAAATGTTATGAGACCTAATGGGCCTCGCCCCTTTCTATCACCTAAACCCAAGCGTGTTCCTAATTAAACCCCCCTGGCTTCTGTTCCAATAAGGTTGGGCCAGCATAACAAAAGCCCATTCAACTCACTAACCTTTTTTTTACTTATCCTTTTTTTTTACAATTTAAACTAACTTTTTTTTTCTTTTTTTACATATTATTTCTTATATAATTTAAACTCATCTAATTTTATTTGTAAATAAACTTACCTTAATTCTTTTTCATTATAAAACTTTCTTTTACATAAACCTTGGGTTTAATTAGATTAAAAGATTTTTTACCTTAATTTTCTTTTTTATGAATCCCTTTATACACAAATTATGAAAAGTAAAAAATATTAATACATAAGAAATAATTTAATGCAAATATTAAATATTTAAAACATTTTCCTTTCTTTAAATAAATTTTCTTACTTTGTACATAATTACATAATTTTCTTTAAGATAAATACTCTTCTTTTTTTAAGATATTATCTTTGTACATAATCACATCAATACATGATTTTTCTTTAAAATAAATACATTTTATTTTCTAAAAAATACTTTCTTTGTACATATTAAACAAAAATATAAAAATACAAATTTAAATCAAAAGTGGATAATAATACTTGACAAATAAACAACCTTTAATTTTCTTATTAAATTCACATTTCGCAACTTGTAAATAATTCTCATACACGTACACTTACACAATACATTTCACATTTGATACATTATGCATTTGATATTCTTACACTTTGCTATATATTACATTGATTACATTTGATCGCAATTCGATTTGGTTGTAATTATTTAAGTCTCATCCCCATTTGTGAATTTGTACCCCCACTCCCGGATACCATTTGTAATAGTGTAGACTTTAAAATTCCCGCAATTTACCGCTTTCGAATTATACCATGGTTAGACCTAGGGTTTGTATGTACATAAAATCGAATGCTAGATAACCTAATACAAAGACAAAATGCATGAAATCAATACACAATCACACTTGCACCCCCTAGGGTAATTCCACATGTTGCCTTCCAAAATGGGCCATGCTTGCACGTCGAGTTTCTTTGGCAAAACAATCAAATGATCATAAGTCCCTCAATGACGCTTTCGAAAGTCGCCTATCAAAATGATCAAGTCCCTTCAAGCAAATTGCCAAAGACACTTGGCACCATTGCATTCATGGTCCATACGATGACCCGCGCCTGTCCCGTTAAAGCATCCTAAACGCAAGATTGTCCACCAAATACAATGGTGGAACAAAATTGTTAAAAGGGTTAAAACATAGCAAAAATCTTTGAGAAATTTAGAGTAGACAAACTCTTGGTTACTTGCCAATTTGCAAAACAAAAACACTTGCCTATTTTTCAAAACCACACTTCACAATACACTTTCAAAACAACTTTAAAAAAAAAACATTGAAAACTTTTTCAAAAGACATACACTTTTGTATACATCCCAACATGGATCATTACAAAGGTTGCCACCACATTGGCCTCTTTTCAAAACATTTTTCAAACCCACACACAAAACACCATTTCAAACAATTGAAAATCAAGGCAAGTTGATCTAAGCAAGTAACTAAGAGCCCATGGATAACCATGGATAGAAAGGGTGTGTTGTACCCCAAAATTTGCCCTCCCATGTTCTTCAAGATTTGCCAAGTCAAAACTTCAAAATCTCCCCAAGGGTTGCACAGTTCAAGGGCCTCCTAACAGTCAAAAGCTAGGGTTTTGGTTCTGACAAAGAAAATGAAGTTTCCAAGGGTCCAATCAAGTCTCACATGCCTATAAACATGGTCAAGCATCCTCATACCAAGTTTCAAGACTTACAGCACAAAATTGCACAGTCAAAAAAACCTAATTGCACTACAGTCAACTGTAGGGGCAAAATGGTCATTTGATAGTCAAAAGTTCAAATTTTGGTCAACATCTCATTTTGAAGCCACAAAAATAATTTGATCAATGCTTGATCATGATTCTCAAAGCTTGGCTCAAAAAGTCTCAAGATGCAAAAGTTTCCATATTTGGACAGTTGAAAAAGTCAACTGTACCTTGACCAGGGCATAACTTCCACACGGATTATCAGAAAAATTCCATCCAAATCTCATTTTGAAGATAAAGACATTTCCTACAACTCCTCTTCACACTTAAAGTCCAAGAAATGCTCTCACAAAAAGTTATCAATTTCAACATTATAGGTCATTTTCAAAAGTCAACAAAAAGGGACTTTAAGTCAAAGGCCATAACTTGAGATTGGTAAATCAAAATGATATGGGACCAAAGGAATTGGTTATAGGACTTCAAGACCTTTCCAAAATGCCCAAGAACATGAGCAAAGCTTAAAAATTGAGCAAGATATGCCTTGTGGAAGTTGGGAAATTTTTGGATATTTTGAAAAGTCAACATTGCTTCAAAAGTCTTAAAATTGCTAATGGGCCACATTTTCTTCCAAGAATCATCATCCAAAGCATGTGCACGGCCATTTGGCCCAAAGGGAAGTTATTCATCATTTTTATTTTATTTATTTGAATTTTTAATTGCTAATAATTCATTTAATTAATTAAAATATATGAAAAATACCAAACCTAAGTTTTTAAATCTTTTTATGCATAAAATACACTCAATATTTCGTGCATGATCAGATTTGGAAAGAATCAAGGCAATTGGATATGATTGGCATCAAAAACATGTGAAAAAGATTGAAAAATATTTGCCATGAAAATCAAATATCTCTTCATCAATGCAAAGGGTTTTTTGATCCAATTTCTAACCCTAATCATTCCAGTACTTATATACATGATAACCCTAATGCTCATGACCAAAAAGCTGCACAAGAACACCATAACAAAGTTTGCATTTTTTTCAAGAAAACTCAAATACTGAAAACCATCTTCCAGTGCGATTAAAGGCCAAATAACCATTCCATTACCTTCCTGAGATTTCAAGGAAGGTTTTCAGATCAAAACCATCCATCCTAACGCAGAGAAACGGTAGAACGATTGTGTCCTGTACAAGATTTTTTCCATATGCTTGCATCATGATTCATGCGTTTTTAATAATTTTTAATGTTTGATTTATGTTCCTTGATTGATTCTAAAGCTAACTGTATTGTTTAATTAAGTTTTCATCACCCATACGCGAAACTACCATGGACGATTATTAGGGTTCTTCAAATTTCAAATTGGGTACTTTCACCTACTGTAAAATTGAGACACCTCAATACCATGGTTGAATTCAGGAAGCTTGGACGATTCTAATGTAACACTCGTGCCTAATTTATATAGCACCATAGCCTATTCGCTATTATTGAAAAGTGCATATTTTGGGGGGGTTCAAAACCCCCGCTAATTCTTTTTCATGTTTCAGGAAAATACAAACAATGAAGAAGACGATGACGTGTGGGATAGCAAGTGGCTCATTTAAATTTTCGCGCTAAAATCCCACTAACTCTTGTTTTACCGTATATTTATTGTTGGTCATATAATTATCAAAACGCGTTCACAGCTCCATTGGCAAGGTGTTTGGTTGGTAATCTCTGGGACCTGGGTTCGAATCCCAGGTCCCCCTCTCTATTCCATATTATTTTTCTAATAATACTTACGTGCAGCTTCAGTCCAAGCGTTCACCATACGTCCCTCCTCCAGGCGTGCCACGCGCTTAGTGAGATCAATCAACGGGCTATGAGTTGGAGACCATCATGGGCATGAGTCAACGCACCTGCACGCTTCCTGAAAAAGTCAGAAGGGCCAGGATCTATTGGGCCTGATTACTACAATTTAAACCTCCAATTGGGGACAGAACCCCCCAAGGTATTGCATTTCTTTTCTTTTCTTTATTTTATTTGTTTCAATTATTTCTTTTTAATTAATTCCTTTAATTTAATTTATTTTCATAAAACATAAAAATAACAATAAAAATCAGAAAGTCATAAAAATCAAAATATATTTATTTAATTAGTATTTTTGTAAATAAATCTCACTAATTAATTAGATTTAAATTTAGGGTTAATTTTAATATCTTTTCTTAATAAATTAAAAACTTGTAGAATTAGGTTTAAATTACTTTAATTACTTTTTTTATTTTTTCATCACTAATAATTAATTATTTTTATAAATCAAACTGCATTAATTAATTAATTTAATTTTAGGTTTAATTTTAACATGTTTTTCTTAATAAATAAAAATTGTAGAATTAGGGTTAATTAGTTAATTTCTTCATTTAATTCACATAAAAAATCATAAATACCAAAAAACCTCAAAAAATAATTTCTTTTTCATTTTAATTTCATTAATTTAATAATATAATTTAATTCCTTTAAAAAGGGTCCAACGCCCTCGCTTTCAATTTTAATTCAATTCGCGCATTTATTTCCTTCTTTTGAATATTTATGTAATTCTCCCAAAGCCGTGTAAATTTATATTTCTCGCACTTTCTTTTATTTTATGTCAAATCGGGTCCTGGATTAAATTTGGCGATGTGGACCCGCGCCTTTGTAATAGTTTAGGAACTTTTAATTTACGCATCTTTTTAACTGTTAATAATGGCATGCAAGAATGAATGATCAAAATAAAAACAAACGCGTAGATCACCCATGACATGACAAAAGACAAAAATATCTGAATCTGACACACGAATCACACGCCACCCCTAGGGTACGCTTCACTGTTGCCTTGCCTCGAAAGGTGATCGTCGAGTAGAGGATGTCTTAGTAAGTCCTCATGATCTGGGAACCTGGCATGAGGGTAGCTTCTAAGGTGTCTTCCCATTGCTCTGGTGATCACCATGTCCCGAACCTCGAATTGACCCGAACATCTCCAACGGTGGTGCTACCTACCTCTCAATGGTGGGATGGCACTACTTTAAAGGACATTTACACAGACGAATTCCTTAGGGTAGGTAGGTTCTCGTAGATACTTGCTCTAATTTCAAAACAAATCAAAAAAATACTTTTGACACCGACACCTTTTCAAAAAGCTTTCGAAAGCAATTTTTCAAACACTCTTGAGGACCGATACAAGAGTCGAACTAGAATTTTCAAAGAAACTTTTTTAAAACCCACATTTGAAAAGCAAACAAACCATTTTTGAAAACACAAGTGAGCAAGTATCTAAGAGCCCATGGATAACCATGGATAGAAAGGGTGCTAACACCTTCCCTTTCTATAACCTACCTCCCGAACCGAGAGCAATCTCTATAAGGAATTTTTCTGTGCTTTTGTCCTTTCCATTTGGAGAAAATAAAAGACGGTGGCGACTCTTGCTTCCGCGACATTTCGCGAACCAGCATTAAACAGTCAGTTCCAGATCCACCGATCACAGAACTGGCGACTCTGCTGGGGAGAAAAACTTAAAGTGAGGTGTACCTTAGGGTAGTTCATAACTGTGTTTTCAATTGTATTGATTTGCTTGCTTTATTATTGTGGGACTGTCTTGGGAGTTCTATAGATCCTAACCCGGATCTGGGGGATACCTTCTTAGAAAGTAGCAACAAGGCTGTGAGGGAACTGTGCGGGGTATACTGACATGGTTGAAACAGTCTGCTACGTTGATGTGGCACTTTGGTGTGTACCGGTAACCCTTGAGTTCAGTCAAGGAGAGTACGAGGCCTCCGCGTGGTGTCGTGAAGCATCAACAGACCTTAGGAACCTTAATTGAACTATCTTGGCCTCTTTAGGGTAGTGAGATAACTGACTTTGGTGCAGTCCGAGGTTGGTTGATACTCGATACTACACTCAATTGAGGGTTGCTTTCCTGGAATATTTCGGTCGCCAGTTCAGTGGCTAAATCGAAACGATAAACAATGAAAGCAATCCCGTGATATTGGGACCCTTAGAACCCGGTTACTTCTAATAGGACAGGTTGAACCCACCAACTTCAAGAGGGTACTACCCAAACCCCATGCTGGCCTAAACTCTAAGGGCTCTTTTGTGTGACTTGTATGCCTTCAAACTTGACTACTTGTATGCTTGTTATCTAACACATGAGCTACCTGCAGGTTTTTTTTATAGTCCTTGATTGGGACTCATGACAGGTTTTACTTGAGTTTCTTGCAGGTTTTGGTTTGCAGTCCTTAATGGGACTCATAACAGGGTTACCTACATTACCCCATGCATACCATAACATCATACCATTGCATACACCCTAACCCATTTCAAGGATCTCAAGGGCTTGTGACGCAGGTCATGATGAATCAAACATCTAGCAAGGGGCAAAGAGGATTTATTTTCCTCTAGCCAAAGTTGTCAAAGGCTATGACCCACTGGATATGGTGAGCTTTGACACTTGAAGAAGGTTCCCCGAACCAAGATTGTCAGGGGCTATGACCCACTTGACATGGTGAGCCTTGACCCTTGAAGAAGGATTCTCAGCAGCATGGAGTTTCTTCAATCAAGCTACAAATCCAAATTCTAACAAATTTTCTTGTTTACCCTGCGACGTCCATGAAAACATTGCATGCATATCATACACATCATTGCATAACAGGTATCCTCGTTGCAGGTCACTTACCTTTCTCGCTGTTTATTTCAGCCATGGCTTCCCAACAAGATAACCAGGACCTTCTTGCTCAAGAGACTCGGTTCGGGGAAATCCTCCTGAATCTATCCAAGGGGCAGGACGAGCTGAGAACACTCCTCATGGGGACTTTGGTCAAGAACAGCGCTGAGGACGAACGGCTGAAACATCTGCAAGCTGAAGTGGATGCATTGAAAGTCCAGATGCTGGGGCAGGTGACTATCATTCAAGACTTAGCTCAAAGACAAGATGAGCTCGGGGTTCTCGTCAACCAACTGTTTCAGGGTAACCAACTGGGGCAAACGTCTAAGGGTAAAGAGCCAGTCATCGTTCAACCACCTTTGAAACAAGGAGATAAGGGGAGAGCTCCTCAAAGGGCTTCAAAGTTACAAATTCAACATCAACCTCACCAGCTCCAGCCAGACAAGCCCAGGAGGCAATTCACCCAGCTCAACATGTCGCTGTTTCAAGCTTTACAACGCTTGTTGAGGTTGAATCTGATCACATTAAGGGCTCATCCCCGGAACCCCAACACAGCATCTCCTATCTATGATCCCAATAAAAGGTGTGCCTACCACTCTGCCAGTCCAGGACATGATACTAATGAGTGTTAGGCTCTGAAGAACAAAATCCAGGACCTGATTGATGAAGGGGCATTGGAGTTCACACAAGATGGTCAGGCTGAATTTTTCTACCATCCCTCCAAGGCTCACCATTTGAAGTGACAAGCCCTGAGACTAGAAAACTTTTGTTCATTCGAATGTTCAAGTTGTAATTTTCTTTTGTTCAAACATTTACTCATGTTAAACATTGTTATTTCATTAATGCATCGCATATGTCTGTTCTGAAACAATATATTCGTATTCACTAAATGCAAATTATTTTCATTTTTTTTCTGATGATCAACGCTCGATTAATAATTCTAAGCCTCTTGAGGGAGGATGACGAAAACGATACCGCAATCTTTACAGTATGCTTTTGAACAGACCTCGCTGATGAGGTATAGGCATTTTTTCAATCCCTAAACACCGGAGTTATAAGGAAGATAATCCCTCGTCAACCCCTCTGAGCCAAAGAAGTAGGAGTTTTTCTTTTCGAAAATTAAAACCCTTTATCATAACCTGGGGCAGGGTAGTTCCCTCAGTTGATCCAAGTGCATAACAAATGGCACCAAAGAGGTCCTTCCAAAAAAAGAAGACAGTGATGATTCCGAACAATCCATAAAGAAAGGCAGTCATTATCTTTCAAAATAAAAGCCCATTAAGTCAAAACCTATGAAGGAGACTTACGAAACTGGGGCATCCCGCTGACTGTAATTCCAAAAAGAAACAGTTCAGGCAAAAAAAGAAAAGGGATAATAAAAAAAAAAAAAAGGAAAGAGGTCCTATAAACCCTCAACAAAAAAGGAATGACTGCCTATTCAAAATAAGTTATCAACATCCGAATCATCACCGGAAAATCAGAGCAAAGACTCAAACAAGGTCTGACGTACGATCAACTGAGTTTAGGTTCGGAGAACATCACGAAGAGCGGGTGGGTACAAATAAAATTTGAGCCTTTATCCTTTGTTTCTTAAACCGTGAACCCGGCCACGTTATAACCCTTAAAAAGTCCTAGCTGAAGCACGGGTTAGTTCGAAAGCATACTGTTACGAAAGGTATCCTGACTCCTTAAGGCCTACGGTAAATACGGAGTTGACATCACGTCTTACAAACATTCACTTGTTTTAGGAAAAAATGCATTTTCAAAATCGTCAAGACAGACATAAGCTTTGCATTTTTTACATAACTTTGTTTGCATATGACCTTTTGTTTGAACAGCAGGAAAATTCGCACGATGAATACCTAGCGAACAAAAGCACTTCCAATCAAGGGGCATGGCGTGACTATTGTCTATCATCTGGGGCAGTTAAGTCAAGATTCAAGGAATCTCTCAAGATGCCCAATAGCCTGGGGCAAATCTCCGCCTGAGTCACTTGGGGTTTCCAACAACGAATCTTGCCTGATCAAACACCTTCTGGTGGCATGACAAAATACTTCTAACAGGGGAAACTCCCTACATTCTGAAAGCACGGACATAGTCGAAAAAATACTACGCATAATCAAAGACCCGCTAGGTTGACATACCTAGGCAAAAATAAGGGCTTCCCGGCGAACCAAAAGGGTTCGGGCAAAATGAAGGGATGAAATGAAGAATCTGTACACCCGGCAAGTCGAAAACCTGAAAAGGCGGCTTGGGAAAAAATGGGTATCCCGGTGGACTGAAAACCCGAAAGGGCAGTCCAGGCAAAAGTTAGGGATCAAAGCGTACGACTATGTCCTGTCATCTTGTCACCTGCCAACCAGAAGAAAGTTGGTCCATCAACAACTATCAGCACCTCACAGGTCTTCCTCTCCCACCTCAGAAACAGGGGCAATAAAGAATTGTCTAAGCGATCTAATTGTTCTATCCTCCAAGGTACCAAGGTAGGTTCAGCTGAAGAACATAACCAGATATCTTAATTCCCCAGAGAGTGAGCCAGCAAGTCAGTGCACTCTCCCCAAGCAAAGCTATTATCAAACCTTAAGGAAGTTGGGTATCCTCCAGCAGGTCTCAACATTCCCCAGCAGCATATATACATTCTTAACAAGCATCCCCGGCAATCTTGGTCTAAAGATTGTTCCCCGGCGGTATACCAGACATTCAATGGAGTCATTTCCCCGATACAGCTCAAAACTTCCCCAGGAGAGTCCAATCCAGTTTCCTCAGGAAAGTTGGAATCCATCTCCCCAAGCAGTAAGCTTATCCCCAGTAGATTCTGGAAGCTTATCCTCGCAGAGCACGAACGCGTCTCCCGGCTTTATTCAAAGAGTTATTTCCTTACCAGGATATAACTGGGTTATCCTCAGCCAAAAGCAACGGAAAGATTGTTCTCGGCGAAGTCTTCTTATCTCCAGCGAAGTCTATTAACACTTCCAACACAACAAGGGTATCCCCAGCAAGTTATTATCAACAACTCAAGTACCTCTCTCCCCACAGAGTATTGCCTCCCAGCAAGATCATTAGGGTATTTTTCTCCCCGCAGAGTAATCCATTCGCCAAGTTTATTCCCCAACGAAGTTGTCTTCTCCTACCGGTATTCTTGCAACTATCATCCCCAGCGGAAGCAAAAATCTATTCTTCAAACATCATCCCAGGATATGACCTCCCGGCACCCGTCAAGGATTTACTCTCCTAGACAAAAACATACATTCATAAACATCGTATTTTCATACATCATTATAGCATGCATATACGCATCATATCTTACAAATATCATTTATGTTGAGAACATCATTGCTTGATCCATATCATGCATTGCATATGACTGACCTTTACCTTTCAGCAAAGCGCCGGTTGAGTTCTCAGCTATATTCAGGACCTAGACCGGTTCAGTTAAATCGACCCTAAGATTTTTCTGTTTCTTATCCAGTCCAAGGCCTTCTCTGGTTCAGTCAGATCGACCCTAAGATCTCCCTGTTTCTTATCCAGTTGAAGATTTCAAGACCTAGACCGGTTCAGCTAAATCGACCCTAAGATTTTTCTGTTTCTTATCCAGTCCAAGGCCTTCTCTAGTCCAGCTAAATCGACCCCTAACAGATTTTCCTGATAAAGACTCAGTAGAAGATATCCAAGATTCTCTCAATGATTACTGTTGAGGTTGTAGTCGCCTGTGGTTCTCTCCCCGTTACTGCGGAGGTAGTAATCGCCCCAAGATTCTCTCAATGATTACTGTTGAGGTTGAAGTCGTCCAAGATTCTCTCAATGATTACTGTTGAGGTTGAAGTCGCCCAAGATTCTCTCAATGATTACTGTTGAGGTTGAAGTCGCCCAAGATTCTCTCAATGATTACTGTTGAGGTTGAAGTCGCCCAAGATTCTCTCAATGATTACTGTTGAGGTTGTAGTCGCCTGTGGTTCTCTCCCCGTTACTACGGAGGTAGTAATCGCCCCAAGATTCGCTCAGCGTTACTGTTGAGGTTGAAATCGCCCCAAGATTCTCTCAATGATTACTGTTGAGGTTGAAGTCGTCCAAGATTCTCTCAATGATTACTGTTGAGGTTGAAGTCGCCCAAGATTCTATCAATGATTACTGTTGAGGTTCAAGTCGCCCAAGATTCTCTCAATGATTACTGTTGAGGTTGAAGTCGCCCAAGATTCTCTCAATGATTACTGTTGAGGTTGTAGTCGCCTGTGGTTCTCTCCCCGTTACTGCGGAGGTAGTAATCGCCCCAAGATTCGCTCAGCGTTACTGTTGAGGTTGAAATCGCCCAAGATTATCTCAATGATTACTGTTGAGGTTGAAGTCGTCCAAGATTCTCTCAATGATTACTGTTGAGGTTGAAGTCGCCCAAGATTCTCTCAATGATTACTGTTGAGGTTGAAGTCGCCCAAGATTCTCTCAATGATTACTGTTGAGGTTGAAGTCGCCCAAGATTCTCTCAATGATTACTGTTGAGGTTGTAGTCGCCTGTGGTTCTCTCCCTGTTACTGCGGAGGTAGTAATCGCCCCAAGATTCGCTCAGCGTTACTGTTGAGGTTGAAATCGCCCCAAGATTCTCTCAATGATTACTGTTGAGGTTGAAGTCGTCCAAGATTCTCTCAATGATTACTGTTGAGGTTGAAGTCGCCCAAGATTCTCTCAATGATTACTGTTGAGGTTGAAGTCGCCCAAGATTCTCTCAATGATTACTGTTGAGGTTGAAGTCGCCCAATATTCTCTCAATGATTACTGTTGAGGTTGTAGTCGCCTGTGGTTCTCTCCCCGTTACTGCGGAGGTAGTAATCGCCCCAAGATTCGCTCAGCGTTACTGTTGAGGTTGAAATCTCCCAAGATTCTCTCAATGATTACTGTTGAGGTTGAAGTCGTCCAAGATTCTCTCAATGATTACTGTTGAGGTTGAAGTCGCCCAAGATTCTCTCAATGATTACTGTTGAGGTTGAAGTCGCCCAAGATTCTCTCAATGATTACTGTTGAGGTTGAAGTCGCCCAAGATTCTCTCAATGATTACTGTTGAGGTTGAAGTCGCCTATGGTTCTCTCCCCGTTACTGCGAAGGTAGTAATCGTCCCCAGATTCTCTCAGCGATACTGTTGAGGTTGAAGTCATCCAAAGTTCTCTCACCGTTCCTGTTGAGATAGTAACCATCCCTGGTTCATTCATCACCTTTTTGAAGCTCCAGATCCAGCTCCTGTAACCAGTCAGGACACATCTACACAAAGAATTTGAAGACCAACTCCTGTAACAGGTCAGGTAATCATTTTCTTTTGCAGGTACGCAAGTTCTCACTAAGGAATCTCTTACGCGATCAACATCCAGATGGCATCTATAAGCCCATCATCCTATCCATCAATCTCCAAATGGCATCTATAAGTCCATTCCCATCATCACGCTACTATGTGAGCGCAAATTTCTGGGCACTCTAGTGTTCAATCATCTTCCACCTTCGGATTACGAAAGGCACGTCAGCCAATCTGCATCCTCAGGTCTAAGAAGATTGAACAGGGGCAACTGTTGTACCCCAAAATTTTCCCTCCCATGTTCTTCAAGATTTGCCAAGTCAAAACTTCAAAATCTCCCCAAGGGTTGCACAGTTCAAGGGCCTCCTAACAGTCAAAAGCTAGGGTTTTGGTTCTGACAAAGAAAATGAAGTTTCCAAGGGTCCAATCAAGTCTCACATGCCTATAAACATGGTCAAGCATCCTCATACCAAGTTTCAAGACTTACAGCACAAAATTGCACAGTCAAAAAAACCTAATTGCACTATAGTCAACTGTAGGGGCAAAATGGTCATTTGACAGTCAAAAGTTCAAATTTTGGTCAAAATCTCATTTTGAAGCCACAAACATCATTTGATCAATGCTTGATCATGATTCTCAAAGCTTGGCTCAAAAAGTCTCAAGATGCAAAAGTTTCCATATTTGGACAATTGAAAAAGTCAACTGTAACTTGACCAGGGCATAACTTCCACACGGATTATCAGAAAAATTCCATCCAAAGCTCATTTTGAAAATAAAGACATTTCCTACAACTCCTCTTCACACTTCAAGTCCAAGAAATGCTCTCACAAAAAGTTATCAATTTCAACATTATAGGTCATTTTCAAAAGTCAACAAAAAGGGACTTTAAGTCAAAGGCCATAACTTGATATTGGTAAATCAAAATGACATGGGACCAAAGGCATTGGTTAGAGGACTTCAATACCTTTCCAAAATGTCCAAGAACATGAGCAAAGCTTAAAAATTGAGCAAGATATGCCTTGTGGAAGTTGGGAAATATTTGGATATTTTGAAAAGTCAACATTGCTTCAAAAGTCTTAAAATTGCTAATGGGCCACATTTTCTTCCAAGAATCATCATCCAAAGCATGTGCACGACCATTTGGCCCAAAGGGAAGTTATTCATCATTTTTATTTTATTTATTTGAATTTTTAATTGCTAATAATTCATTTAATTAATTAAAATATATGAAAAATACCAAACCTAAGTTTTTAAATCTTTTTATGCATAAAATACACTCAATATTTCGTGCATGATCAGATTTGGAAAGAATCAAGGCAATTGGATATGATTGGCATCAAAAACATGTGAAAAAGATTGAAAAATATTTGCCATGAAAATCAAATATCTCTTCATCAATGCAAAGGGTTTTTTGATCCAATTTCTAACCCTAATCATTCCAGTACTTATATACATGATAACCCTAATGCTCATGACCAAAAAGCTGCGCAAGAACACCATAACAAAGTTTGCATTTTTTTCAAGAAAACTCAAATACTGAAAACCATCTTCCAGTGCGATTAAAGGCCAAATAACCATTCCATTACCTTCCTGAGATTTCAAGGAAGGTTTTCAGATCAAAACCATCCATCCTAACGCAGAGAAACGGTAGAACGATTGTGTCCTGTACAAGATTTTTTCCATATGCTTGCATCATGATTCATGCGTTTTTAATAATTTTTAATGTTTGATTTATGTTCCTTGATTGATTCTAAAGCTAACTGTATTGTTTAATTAAGTTTTCATCACCCATACGCGAAACTACCATGGACGATTATTAGGGTTCTTCAAATTTCAAATTGGGTACTTTCACCTACTGTAAAATTGAGACACCTCAATACCATGGTTGAATTCAGGAAGCTTGGACGATTCTAATGCAACACTCGCGCCTAATTTATATAGCACCATAGCCTATTCGCTATTATTGAAAAGTGCATATTTTGGGGGGGTTCAAAACCCCCGCTAATTCTTTTTCATGTTTCAGGAAAATACAAACAATGAAGAAGACGATGACATGTGGGATAGCAAGTGGCTCATTTAAATTTTCGCGCTAAAATCCCACTAACTCTTGTTTTACCTTATATTTATTTTTGGTCATATAATTATCAAAACGCGTTCACAGCTCCATTGGCAAGGTGTTTGGGTGGTAATCTATGGGACCTGGGTTCGAATCCCAGGTCCCCCTCTCTATTCCATATTATTTTTCTAATAATACTTACGTGCAGCTTCAGTCCAAGCGTTCACCATACGTCCCTCCTCCAGGCGTGCCACACGCTTAGTGAGATCAATCAACGGGCTATGAGTTGGAGACCATCATGGGCATGAGTCAACGCACCTGCACGCTTCTTGAAAAAGTCAGAAGGGCCAGGATCTATTGGGCCTGATTACTACAATTTAAACCTCCAATTGGGGACAGAACCCCCCAAGGTATTGCATTTCTTTTCTTTATTTTATTTGTTTCAATTATTTCTTTTTAATTAATTCCTTTAATTTAATTTATTTTCATAAAACATAAAAATAACAATAAAAATAAGAAAGTGATAAAAATCAAAATATATTTATTTAATTAGTATTTTTGTAAATAAATCTCACTAATTAATTAGATTTAAATTTAGGGTTAATTTTAATATCTTTTCTTAATAAATTAAAAACTTGTAGAATTAGGTTTAAATTACTTTAATTACTTTTTTTATTTTTTCATCACTAATAATTAATTATTTTTATAAATCAAACTGCATTAATTAATTAATTTAATTTTAGGTTTAATTTTAACATGTTTTTCTTAATAAATAAAAATTGTAGAATTAGGGTTAATTAGTTAATTTCTTCATTTAATTCACATAAAAAATCATAAATACCAAAAAACCTCAAAAAATAATTTCTTTTTCATTTTAATTTCATTAATTTAATAATATAATTTAATTCCTTTAAAAAGGGTCCAACGCCCTCGCTTTCAATTTTAATTCAATTCGCGCATTTATTTCCTTCTTTTGAATATTTATGTAATTCTCCCAAAGCCGTGTAAATTTATATTTCTCGCACTTTCTTTTATTTTATGTCAAATCGGGTCCTGGATTAAATTTGGCGATGTGGACCCGCGCCTTTGTAATAGTTTAGGAACTTTTAATTTCCGCATCTTTTTAACTGTTAATAATGGCATGCAAGAATGAATGATCAAAATAAAAACAAACGCGTAGATCACCCATGACATGACAAAAGACAAAAATATCTGAATCTGACACACGAATCACACGCCACCCCTAGGGTACGCTTCACTGTTTCCTTGCCTCGAAAGGTGATCGTCGAGTAGAGGATGTCTTAGTAAGTCCTCATGATCCGGGAACCTGGCATGAGGGTAGCTTCTAAGGTGTCTTCCCATTGCTCTGGTGATCACTATGTCCCGAACCTCGAATTGACCCGAACATCTCCAACGGTGGTGCTACCTACCTCTCAATGGTGGGATGGCACTACTTTAAAGGACATTTACACAGACGAATTCCTTAGGGTAGGTAGGTTCTCGTAGATACTTGCTCTAATTTCAAAACAAATAAAAAAAATACTTTTCACACCGACACCTTTTCAAAAAGCTTTCGAAAGCAATTTTTCAAACACTCTTGAGGACCAATACAAGAGTCGAACTGGAATTTTCAAAGAAACTTTTTTAAAACCCACATTTGAAAAGCAAACAAACCATTTTTGAAAACACAAGTGAGCAAGTATCTAAGAGCCCATGGATAACCATGGATAGAAAGGGTGCTAACACCTTCCCTTTCTATAACCTACCTCCCGAACCGAGAGCAATCTCTATAAGGAATTTTTCTGTGCTTTTGTCCTTTCCATTTGGAGAAAATAAAAGACGGTGGCGACTCTTGCTTCCGCGACATTTCGCGAACCAACGTTAAACAGTCAGTTCCAGATCCACCGATCACAGGGTGCTAATACCTTCCCTTTCTATAATCTACTCCCCGAACCCAAGAAAACATCTCAAAGGTTTTTGCTGTGCTTTTTAACCTTTCCTTAGGATAAAATAAAAAGTCGGTGGCGACTCTTGCTCAACCGAAACATTTGCGAAAACAAACGCAAACCTCAAGTCAGTTCTCCCACCGTATCACAGAACTGGCGACTCTGCTGGGGAATAAACTCAAAAGTGGGGTTACCTTAGGGTTTAGATCACCTTTGTTTTCAATTGATTGCTTTGTTTGCTTTTTCATTTGTGGGCTTTGCATCGGAGTTTCATAGATCCTAAACCGGATCTGGGGAATCCCCTTTTAGGTAGCATAATCTGTGAGGGACCTGTCCGGCGTAGACCGACATGGGTGAAGCAGTGGCTACGTTGGTGTGGCACCTTAGTCTGTACCAATATCCCTTGTGTTGCAACGAGGAGAATATGGGTCTTCTAAGGAGTCATCAAACACCAGCCGACCTTAGAACCCTAAATTGACCAAACTCGGCCATAGAACAGTAGCAGTATGCTACACTCATTGAGGCTAAACTCTCGCAATGGTTCTGGCCGCAAGAAAAGATTGCGATGCTGGAGTTATGACCGATTGAGGGTAGTCAAGGATTTGAGATCCTCTAGAACCCGGTTACTTTTGATAGGACAGGTTTTAACCAACGAAACTAAAAGAGGGTAATACCTAAACTACATGCTGGCCTAAAACCTAAGGGTTGTCTTGTGTGACTTGTGTGCCTTATCATGCTTGCCTTTGTGAATACTTGTGGTGTGTTTCATCATAGCATCATACCATCATACCATTGCATGCATCCTGTATAAGGACTGACCCATTTCAAAGACAAGAGGGTTTCATCTTTGCTCTGTTTTGTAGGACATCATGATGCCCGTCCGTAGGAATACTATCCGGCTCAACTTTGTTCAACCACCAACTTTGCTCAAGGAATTGGTTGGTAGGATTCCAAACACTACTTCCTTCATCAAGAGGCATGGTTCTCTCCTCGGTTTGATCACTTCAAAGTGGGACCAACAACTGATAAGTGTCCTGACCCATTTTTATGATCCCCTGTATCATTGCTTCACTTTTCAAGACTTCCAGCTGGTCCCTACCCTGGAAGAATTCTCTGACTTGCTTGGTATCCCTGTTTTGGAGCAAACTCCATTCACTGGTTGGGAGAAGACTCTTAGGCCTGAAGAGTTTGCTGCAGTCCTGCCCTTGACCAAAGAAGAGGTAATGGCTAACTGGGAAACTAGAAGTGGAGTTAAGGGCTTTTTGGTTAACTTTCTGGTTGGCAAAGCTAATGATTTCTAGAATGACTTAGACTTCAAGGCGTACGAAGACATTCTGGCTCTTTTAATCTATGGTCTGGTGTTGTTTCCAAATCCTGACACCTTTATCAGTATCTATGCCATAAGGATCTTCATGTCTCGGAATCCTGTACCCACTCTTTTGGGAGATATCCTGCAACAACTCTATGCTCGTACCGCCCGAAGACGGGGAACTCCGTGGTGTTGTGCTCCTTTGCTAGTGAGGTGGTTTATTTCGCACCTTCCTAAGTTCGTGCTGAAGAATGAAGAAGGAAAGGGTTGGGCTCATAGGTTAATGTCTCTCACTGATAATGACATCACTTGGACTCTCAGAGGTTTGGATGAGGTAGCTGTTATTGATCGTTGCGGAGAATACCCTAATGTTCCATTGATCGGCACCCAGGGAGGAATCTCTTATAATCCATGTTTAGCTCTCCGTCAGTTTGGAAGAGCCAGAAGAGTAGGGCCTCATGAGATGTTGGTTCCTCACTTCCATTTTGAATTTCAGGTAGACAGTGACGAACTACGCCATGGATTCATTAAGGCTTGGGGCAGAATTCACAAAGCTGACCCACATGAGTTGGGACCAAAGACTTCTCTACCAATGGAACCCTATTGCAGATGGGTCCGCATCCGTGCTCAGAAGTTAGGTATGCCGTATGAAGCTGTCAGACCTGTCATTCTTGAATCTCTTGGTGAAGAAGGGGTGCCTCCAACTGTCCTCCCTCCTCAGATACCCACTGATGTTGATACACTGAAGAGATCTTGGGCGCAGCTAAAGGAAGAATGGGATTTTTATCGGGAAAAGTTCAACGAACAGGAACGAAAGATCCAGAAGCTGACTAAGTAATTGGAGGAAGAGCGGATCCTGAATGACTATATCCATACTGAGAAGAGGAGGCCATGGGAGCACTGATGGGATTTGAATGTTTCTTTTTACAGCTTTTATTTCCTTTTCAGTATTTTCATTCCTGTAATGCCTAAGGGCAAGTTGTTGAACAATTTAAAATTTGAATCTAATGAATTGTGTTTCCCTTTTGTCTACAAAGTTGAATCTCGTTTGTCTTTGAAAACATAAATCATACGCATCTCATTGCATCATGTGCACAACATGTACCCTTTTTCCACAGGTTGCTTAATCTTCTTCGCTGTTTATTTGAACAGTCATCATGAATCCTGAATCATCCAACGAACAAGCTATCAAGGCCCTCCAGGCCCAGAACGCCCAGTTTCAAGAGATGGTCATGAGCTTAGCCCAAGGTCAACAAGAGTTGAAGGCTCTGCTCCTGAAGAAGAAGAAGAAGAAGAAGAGGAATGCGTTGTTCAACACTGGACGCAGGTTTGGGAATACACTCCATAATGAGGCCGATCCAGCTACTTCCTCTGCAGAGAAGGACAGTCCCCAAGGGGGAAGGGCTCCTAGTCCTGTAGTCTCCGACAACGAGACGGATTACAATGACGAACAGTACCCTCCTGCTGCTGACAGATACAAACAACTAGAGGACCGTTTAAGTGCCATGGAGATTCAAAAGGTGCCGGGGTTGGATTTCGGAGATTTAGGTTTATCTTCTGGGGTGGTGATCCCACACAAGTTCAAGGCGCCTGCCTTTGCAAAGTACGACGGGGCTTCTTGTCCCAAGCTGCATCTCAGATCATATGTAAGGAAGATCCAACCTTACACTGCAGACAAGAACCTTTGGATCCATTTCTTTCAGGATAGCCTTTCGGGGTCTCAACTCGAATGGTTCTATCAGTTAGACGGAGCCAGTATCCGAAACTGGGAGGACTTGGCTGCTGCATTTTATAGACAGTATCAGTACAATTCTGACCTCGCTCCCACACGTACCCAACTTCAGGGTATGTCGCTGGGAACGGACGGAGGATTCAAGGAATATGCGCAAAAGTGGAGAGACTTGGCTGGCAGGGTGCAGCCTCCTTTGACTGACCGTGAACTCGTTGACATGTTTCTAGGGACCCTGTCTGGTCCATTCTTCAATCATCTGATTGGTAATTCTTCTACTGGGTTTACAGATTTGATCTTGACTGGTGAAAGGATAGAAGCTGGTATCAAGTCAGGGAAGATACAGAAAGGTGCCTCCGCGAGTACTAAGAAGAAGCCTTTCAAGAAGGAAGCTAGTGCGGTTTATGGTCCTAGAAGACAAGTTAAGTCGGAACACCGCCAAGCTGTCAATGCATTGGTCATTTCAAAGCCTGTTGCTGCTCCTCCGCAGTATAATCAACAAAGGGGTGAGAGGCCCAAAAGGCAGTACACTCGGCTTAACATGACCCTGTCTCAGATTTTGCCGTAACTATTGTCAACCAACCTGGTAACTGTCAAAGAAGCTCCGAAGGTGGTGAATACAGCTTCTCCAAAATACAACCCCAACGCCCGTTGCGCTTATCACTCTGATAGCCCCGGGCATACTACATATGATTGCTGGGCCCTAAGAAATAAGGTTCAAGACCTTATCGATGCCAAGGAAATACAATTTGAGGCGCCCGAAAGGCCCAACGTTGTGACTGCTCCTATGCCCCAGCATGGAGTAAATGCTATTGAAGAAGACCTGTATGCAGTTTCTGTGGATGATGTTGCTACCCCTTTATTGACTGTCAAAAGGAACCTGTTGCTGGCCGGTTTATTTCCGGGTTGTGGCAAGGGTTGCCTTCTATGTGTCGTTTCCCCCGCTGGTTGTCCGTTGCTAAAGTCAGGCGTCCAAAACCTGATGGATAGCAAAGAGATTTTGTTCAAGAGGACCGTTATTCCTGTTGTTCAGAGTGAAGAAGTATCCGTTGTCACCATCTTCAACAATCCTACCAAGGCTCCCCCGAGGAAGCCAGTCAAAATCATGTCTGTTGCACCTATTATCATTACTGTTCCGGGGCCCCTCCCCTATAAGTCTGACAAGGTTGTCCCATGGCACTACGGGGCAGATGTGTATGTGCTTGGAGTAAAGCAGGAGTTTAGCACCAGTACCGGTATCAGTAACATCACCGGTCCCGCTAAAGTTACTCGCAGTGGCAGGCTCTTCTCGCCTGACATTGCGCCACCAGTTATTCAGAAACCTCTTATCATCACACCCGCAAGTGTGCATGGTTCCCTTCCAAATCAAGTTCCTGTGTCTACCCCTGCCGCCGAGTCCTCAGATGCTCGGGGCAAAGGAGTTGCTACCGATCTGCCTGCCCGGACGGAGGCACCGAAGACGACCGCTGTTGAAGCCTCCCAGCAAGAGATGGAGGAGATCCTCAAGATTATCAAGAAAAGTGACTTCAATGTTGTTGAGCAGCTGGGGCACACCCCATCAAAAATTTCCATGCTATCATTGTTGTTATGTTCAGAGGCCCACGCCAAAGCCCTGATCTCCTTTCTTAAAACAACTCATGTGCCACAAGAAACATCTGCTGATCAATTTACTGACTGTGTGGCTAATTTGACTGCTGACAATGGTTTGGGTTTCTCGGATGCCGATCTGACCGCCAAGGGAAAAAACCACAATGATGCCCTGCATGTCTCCATTGAATGCAGGGGCACTACTCTCGCACACGTGTTGGTGGACACCGGTTCTTCCCTGAATGTATTGCCCAAGAAGGCCCTAGACAAATTGGACTGTGAAGGTCTGGAACTCAAGCCCAGTAACATTGTTGTCCGAGCCTTTGACGGTTCGAAGAGGATGGTACATGGCGAGGTTGACATTCCAATCCGGGTTGGTTCCCAAGTTTTTGATTCTACTTTCTATGTGATGGATATCCGTCCATCCTATTCCTGTTTATTGGGTCGTCCATGGATCCATAAGGCCGGAGCGATGACCTCCACACTACATCAAAAGCTTAAGTACCCAGTTCGAGGAAAGATTGTTATGGTCCAAGGGGAAAAAGAGTATATGGTCAGCCACTTGAACTCGTTCCGATACATAGAAATGGATGGGGAATTCATTGAAACCCCTTTTCAACACTTTGAAGAGGTGCCTCAGACGTTGGCGTTGGCTGAAACTGTGATTGAAGACCCTCCTTTGAAGATGGCTTCCTTGAAGGATGCCCGGGCTGTGATTGAGAAAGGCGAGTGCGCAAACTGGGGTCGACTTCCTGACTTCACTCCAAAGACTGAAAAGTTTGGGCTGGGCTTCACTGCAGAGCCTCAGAGGGCTGTTCGCAAAGCAAGGATCGGAAAACCTCTGGTATTTATCACCAACCCGGGAGTGAATGCTATTGAGGACGACGTAGAGGAAGCGGAATTTGACAGCTAGATCTACCCAACAACCGACAATGGACCAAGCAATTGGACTGCCAAGGACTTTACACCTATTACTTTTGTCACTCAGTAATGAACTTTTTTGTCTTCAATTTGTAACAAACAATATGTTGAAACCTTTATAGCTCGGTGTCCTACCCGGGGCACCGTGGCTCCATTTGTGAGGGCTTTTGTATGACATTTTCATATATCATTAATCAAAACATTGGACGTTTGTTGCATTTCAAATCTTGTGCTCCATTTCTTTCCTTATCATATATTGCAAAACAGCTATATTTACACACACTCACTTATACAGGTTCCAATCCACTATGGATCTCACTGGTAACGACTCTGCTACTGCCAGTTATGACTTCGAAAATCCGATCAACTTAGCCGAAGACGTGGATGAAGATGATTGCGAAGTGCCTGGTGAACTTGCAAGACTGCTACTCCAGGAAGAGAGGGCCATTCTGCCGCATGAAGAGCCATTGGAAATGGTAAATCTGGGTACTGAGACAGATAGAAAGGAAGTCAAGATTGGTGCCAATCTGGAGCTCAGTGTGAAACAACGATTTATTCAGATGTTGCATGACTACATGGAAATCTTTGCTTGGTCTTACGAAGACATGCCTGGTTTGGATGCTGACATTGTGGTTCATCACCTGCCTACCAAGGAAGATTGCCCTCCGGTAAAACAGAAGGTCCGCCGCATGCGTCCAGAGATGTCCGAGAAAATCAAAGCTGAGGTTATGAAACAATTTGATGCTGAGTTTCTAGCAGTGACTTCTTACCCTCAGTGGGTTGCCAATGTGGTTCCAGTACCAAAGAAGGATGGTAAAGTCCGAATGTGTGTTGATTACAGGGATTTGAACAGGGCCAGCCCCAAGGATGATTTCCCTCTGCCTCATATCGACGTTCTGGTTGATAATACTGCTCAGCATAAAGTTTTCTCCTTCATGGACGGCTTCTCCGGTTATAATCAGATCAAGATGGCTCCTGAAGACATGGAGAAGACCACTTTCGTTACTCAGTGGGGCACCTTTTGCTACAAGGTCATGCCATTTGGGTTGAAAAATGCTGGGGCAACCTACCAACGTGCCATGGTTGCTTTATTTCATGATATGATCCATCACGAGATAGAGGTGTACGTCGACGATATGATTGCAAGGTCTCAAACTGAGGAGGAACACCTTGACCATCTACGGAAGCTGTTTGACCGTCTGAAGTTGTACAAGCTGAGATTAAACCCAAACAAATGCACCTTTGGGGTGAGATCGGGAAAATTGTTAGGTTTCATTGTGAGCGACAAAGGTATTCAAGTAGACCCTACCAAGGTGAAAGCCATACAAGAGATGCCAACTCCCAAGACAGAGAAAGAAGTCAGAGGCTTTCTAGGACGTCTGAATTACATTGCCCGATTCATCTCGCATCTAACTGCTACCTGTGAACCAATCTTCAAGCTGCTGAAGAAAGATCAGGTAGTACGTTGGAACGATGAATGTCAGGCCGCTTTTGAAAAGATAAAAGAGTATCTCCAAGAACCACCCATCCTCATGCCACCAGTGGAAGGGAGACCTCTAATACTATACTTGACAGTGCTTGACAACTCAATGGGGTGTGTGTTGGGGCAGCATGACGAGTCTGGCCGAAAAGAGCACGCTATTTATTACCTGAGCAAAAAGTTTACCGACTGTGAGACTCGGTACTCACTGCTCGAGAAAACTTGCTGCGCTCTGGTATGGGCTGCTCGCCGGCTGAGACAGTATATGTTGACTCACACTACTCTATTGATTTCAAAAATGGATCCAATCAAGTACATATTCGAAAAGCCTGCTCTGTCCGGAAGAATAGCAAGATGGCAAATGATCTTGACGGAATATGACATCCAGTACACAACTCAAAAAGCAATCAAAGGAAGTGTATTGGCAGACCATTTGGCACACCAACCTGTGGACGATTACCAGTCATTGAACTTTGAATTTCCAGACGAAGATATCATGGTGGTAACCGATTGTGAAGTACCTGGACCGGATGAAGGACCTGAGGAAGGATCCCGATGGTCTATGCACTTTGACGGAGCCTCAAACACTTTGGGTAATGGTATCGGCGCTGTGATCATATCCCCTAAAGGCACTCATACTCCACTCACTGCCCGACTATGTTTTAACTGCACCAACAACATGGCGGAGTATGAGGCATGTATCATGGGTCTTCAAGCTGCAATCGACTTAAGGATCAAGTTCCTGAGTGTATTCGGAGATTCCGCTCTCGTGATCAATCAGGTCAAAGGCGAGTGGGATACGAAACACCCAAATCTTATTCCTTACAAGGAGTATGTGCTGACATTGCTTCCCCACTTCGAAGAGATAACTTTTGTACACTTCCCAAGAGAGGAGAATCAGTTGGCGAACGCGCTGGCTACAATGTCTTCTATGTTCAAAGTCAAGTGGGACAACGAAGCGCCCCGAATCATTATCTGGAAATTGGACGAACCTGCATATTGCTGTGATCTTGAGGCCGAAGAGGTAACAGAGAAACCCTGGTATCATGAAGTAAGGAGTTACTTGGAAGCTCAAGAATACCCCGAAGGTGCATCTGTTAATGACAAGAAATTCTTGAGAAGGTTTGGAGCAAAGTTCTTTCTCAGTAATGGCATTCTCTACAAGCGAAACCATGATTCAACTTTACTGCGTTGTGTGGATAAGACTGAAGCAGAAAAGATCATGGCAGAACTACATGAAGGTACGTTCAGAACACATTCCAGTGGACATACCATGGCGAAGAAAATCCTTCGGGCGGGGTATTTCTGGTCCACAATGGAAGCCGACTGTTATCGGCATTCGCGAACTTGTCATAAATGCCAAATCTATGCGGATAAGGTGCACATTCCTCCGGTACCCCTGAACGTCTTGACAACACCTTGGCCTTTTGCAATGTGGGGCATCGATATGATCGGCGAGATCCGACCTACGGCATCCAACGGGCACCGTTTCATCTTGGTAGCAATTGATTACTTCACAAAGTGGGTTGAAGCAGCTTCCTACGCCACTGTAACCAAGAGCGTCGTGGCACGATTCATTCGACACAACCTGATCTGTCGATACGGTGTACCTGAAAGGATCATTACGGACAATGGTACCAATCTTAACAACAAAATGATCACTGAGTTGTGCGAGCAATTCAAGATACAGCACCACAACTCTTCACCTTACCGGCCGAAGATCAATGGGGCTGTAGAAGCAGCAAATAAGAATATTAAGAAGATTGTGCAGAAGATGACAGTGACCTATAAGGATTGGCACGAGATGTTACCGTTTGCTCTTCATGGGTACCGTACCTCAGCAAGAACGTCAACCGGGGCAACTCCCTTCTCCTTGGTCTATGGCATGGAGACAGTCTTGCCGATTGAAGTCCAGATACCCTCTGTTGCACCCCAAAATTTGCCCTCCCATATTCTTCAAGAAATTGCCAAGCCAAGTCACAAAATTCCCCAAGGGTTGTGCAGTGCAACTGTCTCATATACAGTCAAAACTAGGGTTTGAGTCCTGATCAAGAAAAAGAAGTTTTCAAGGGCCCAATCAAGTCTCATATGCCTACAAACATGGTCAAGAATCCTCATAGCAAGTTTCAAGGCATTCAGCTCAAAATTGCACAGTCAAAACCCTAAATTGCACTATAGTCAACTGTAGGGGCAAAATGGTCATTTGGCAGTCAAAAGTTCAAATTTTTGGTCAACATATCATTTTGAAGCCACAAACATCATTTGATCAATGCTTGATCATGATTCTCAAAATGTGGCTCAGAAAATCACCAAGATGCAAAAGTTACTATATTTGGAC
Source organism: Vicia faba (assembly GCA_948472305.1). Lineage (NCBI taxonomy): Eukaryota > Viridiplantae > Streptophyta > Magnoliopsida > Fabales > Fabaceae > Vicia > Vicia faba. The sequence goes on from OX451736.1 coordinate 1,086,588,565, forward strand.
AGCTGAAAAAGTCAACTGAAATTGACCAGGGCATAACTTTCACATGGATTATCAGAAAAATTCCATCCAAAGCTCATTTTGAAGAGAAAGACATTTCCGACAATTCATATTCATATTCCAAGTCCAAGAAATGCTCTCACAAAAAGTTATCAATTTCAACATTATAGGTCATTTTCAAAAGTCAACAAAAAGGGACTTTAAGTCAAAGGCCATAACTTGAGATTGGTAAATCAAAATGACATGGGACCAAAGGCATTGGTTAGAGGACTCAAAGACCTTTCCAAAATGTCCAAGAACATGTGAAAAGCTTAAAAATTGAGCAAGTTATGCCTTGTGGAAGTTGGGAAATTTTTAGGAATTTTGAAAAGTCAACATTGATGCAAATGATTCAAAATTGCTAATGGGCCCATTTTTCTTCCAAGATTCATCATTCCAAGCATGTGCACGACCACTTGGACCAAAGGGAAGTATTTTCTCATTTTTTATTTATTTATTTGAATTTTTTATTCATATTAATTCAATTAAATCAATTAAATATGTGGAAAATATCTAAATGAACCAAATGAATCTTTTTATACATGTTTTAGACTTGATATTTCGTGCTTAGCCAATTATGGAAAGATTTGGCTTGATTGAAACCTAATTGATACAAAAACCATGTGAAAAGATATGAAAAGGATTCTTAAGAAATCAAATATTGAAAACAATAAAAGCAATGGATTTTGATCAATCTTTTTAACCTAATTCATTCACTACATAACCAGGAACATAAACCTAATTGCATTAGACAAAAAGCTGCGCTCTAGAAGAGATTGCAAAAACTTAAAAATCATCAAAAAATTTCAAAACTGAAAACGATATTGCAGGGTGTTTCAGGGCACAAAACCTAGTCCAATAGCTTCCTTGGCAATCCCTGAACGTATTCCAATCCCTACCATCAACTCAAACGCAAATAATTGGTAAAACGAACTCAAACTGTACCAAGAAAAGTCCATGATCGTATTTTGATTTCCAGGCATCCTCATTGCATTTTAATTGTATATTCATGTTCCTTATGATGTTTTGAGACTAACCATCATGTTTAATTGAGTTTTCATGCGCCATATACAGATTTGCCATGGTTATGTTCTAGGGTTTCACGAGCTTTGATTTGGGCATTTCATAATGCTGTAAAATTGAGACTCATCAGTACCATAAAAAAATCAGCGCGATTGGACGGTCAATATACAACCCTCGCGCCTAATTTATGTTCAATGAGGGCCTAATCGCTATTATGGAATTTGGCTTGTTTTGAGGGGGTTCAAAACCCCCGTTAACCTTTCTCTATTTTTTCAGGCAAAACGAAATCTTGAGGAAGACGATGAAGTGGCGTGCATTGGTTGGATAATTTGAATTTTTCGCGCTTTTAGCCACTGATGCATTGTTTTGTATTATATTATTCATTGTATATTTAGTTAACAAACGCGTGGTAATGGTCCAGTGGCAATTAGGTGTGTTGGCAATCCACATGACCTGGGTTCGAGACCCAGGTCCTTACTTTCCTTCATATTTTTCTTCATAAAATGCTCCCATGCAGCTTCAGCGCTATGGTTCACCATATGCCTTCATCATCCGTCCATCCACGTATCTAACAAATTCCAATCAAAGGCTGAGATTGGATGTACATCATAAGCCTGGTCAAAGGGTTAACACGCTAGTGGCAAAAGTCAATGGACCTGAAGCATTGGGCCTGATTTCCTAAGTCCATACCTCACATCTGGGGCCTGAACCCCCCCTGGTTTGCAATGTTTTTTTTAATTTTCTTTATGTTTTCTTTTATTTTCAATTATTTGTTTATTTGTTTTGTTGTCTTAATTTAATTAATTGTTTTTTAACAAAATACAAAAACATCATAAAAAAAAATCAGAAAAGACAAAATTTAATAATTATCTTATTTTAATTATTTTTCTAAATAAATGCTTGTAAATAAATTTAGTATTAATTAGGTTACAACTTTAATTTCTTTTAATAACTAAAAATCTAAAAAACATAGGACTAGGTTTAATAAATTTTATTCCTTTTAATTTTCTTTTCATCATAATATTATTTATTTATTTATTTTCATAATTAAATTGTACATAAATAATTTAGGTTTAATTTAGGTTAATTTAACATTTTCATAACAACTAAAAAATAATTAGAATTAGGGTTTGACATTTTATTTTCATTATAATTAATTCTCTTTTTTCTATTAAATCTAAAAAACATAAAAACACCAAAAACATTTTCTTTTTAATTTTTAATTTTAATTCCTCATTGACATTAATTTTTGCAAAAAGGTCCAACGCCCATATTGTTTAATTTATTTAATTTCGCATATTTATTTTTATATTGCTTAAATAATTATGTATCTCTCCCAAAGCCGTGTAAACAATTGCTCGCACTTTTATTTCTTTCGCTTTATTTACTTTCCATCAAATCGGGTCCCGTTTAATTTTGGCGGTGTGGACCCGCGCCAGTTGTAATAGCCTTAGATTTATTTTCATCGCAAATATTAACTGTTAAATAAGCATGAAAGAATGTATGGACTTAAAACAAAATCAAGCGTAGATCACTTTAACATGACAAGACAAATATCAATGAAACTGACACACAAATTCGCACACACCACCCCTAGGATACGCCTCACTGTTGCCTTTCGAAAGGTGGTCGTCGAGTAGAGGACGTCTTAGTAAGTCCTCATGATCCGGGAACCTGGCATGAGGGTAGCTTCTAAGGTGTCTTCCCATTGCTCTGGTGATCACCATGTCCCTACAAACTCGAATTGACCCGAACACCTCCAACGGTGGTGCTACCTACCTCTCAATGGTGGGATGGCACTACTTTAAAGGACATCTACACAGACGAATTCCTTAGGGTAGGTAGGTTCTCAAGGATACTTGCTCTAATCTCAAAACAAACTCAAAAAGACTTTTCACACCAACACATTTTCAAAAGCTTTCAAAGCAAACTTTTCAAACACTCTGACGTACGAGTCGAACTGAAATTTTTCAAAGAAACTTTTTAAACCCACATTGAAAAGCAAACAAGCATTTTTGAAAACACATTGAGCAAGTATCTAAGAGCCCATGGATAACCATGGATAGAAAGGGTGCTAACACCTTCCCTTTCTATAACCTACCTCCCGAACCGAGAACTAATCTCAATAAGGAATTTTTCTGTGCTTTTGTCCTTTCCATTTGGAGAAAATAAAAGACGGTGGCGACTCTTGCTTCCGCGACATTTCGCGAACCAGCGTTAAACAGTCAGTTCCAGATCCACCGATCACAGAACTGGCGACTCTGCTGGGGACAAACTTAAAGTGGGGTGTACCTTAGGACTAAGATCACTTATGTTTTCAATTGTCTGAATTGCTTGCTTTTTATTGTGGGGACTGTCTTGGGAGTTCTATAGATCCTAACCCGGATCTGGGGGATACCTTCTTAGAAAGTAGCAACAAGGCTGTGAGGGAACTGTGCGGGGTATACCGACATGGTTGAAACAGTCTGCTACGTTGATGTGGCACTTTGGTGTGTACCGGTAACCCTTGAGTTCAGTCAAGGAGAGTACGGGGCCTCCGCGTGGTGTCGTGAAGCATCAACAGACCTTAGGAACCTTAATTGAACTATCTTGGCCTCTTTAGGGTAGTGAGATAACTGACTTTGGTGCAGTCCGAGGTTGGTTGATACTCGATACTACACTCAATTGAGGGTTGCTTTCCTGGAATATTTCGGTCGCCAGTTCAGTGGCTAAATCGAAACGATGAACAATGAAGCCAATCCCGTGATATTGGGAACCTTAGAACCCGGTTACTTTGATTAGGACAGGTTGAACCCACCAACTTCAAGAGGGTAATACCCAGACCCCATGCCGGCCTAAACCCTAAGGGCTCTTTTGTGTGACTTGTGTGCCTTCATACTTGACTATCTGCGTGCTTGTTACTTGACACTTAATTCTTGCAGGTCTTGTTTATAGTCCTTAATTGGGACTCATAACAGGGTACTCAATTTCTTGCAGGGTTGTTTATAGTCCTTAATTGGGACTCATAACAGGGTTTACTAGATCTCTTGCAGGTTTTGTTTATAGTCCTTAATTGGGACTCATAACAAAGTATACTGAATTTCTTGCAGGGTCTGTTTATAGTCCTTAATTGGGACTCATAACAGGGTTTACCTACATCACCCCATGCATAGCATGACATCATACCATTGCATACATCCTAACCCATTTCAAGGATCTCAAGGGCTTGTGATGCAGGTCATGATAGATCAAACATCTAGCAAGGGGCAAAGAGGATTTATTTTCCTCTAGCCAAAGTTGTCAGGGGCTATGACCCACTAGATATGGTGAGCCTTTGACCCTTGACGAAGGACTCTCAACAACAGGAAGTTCCTTCAATCAAGTTGCCAGTTTCCAATGCTAACAAAGTTTCTCTGTTTACCCCGCGAGGTCCTTGGAAACATCACATGCATGTCATACATCTCATTGCATTGCAGGTATCCCTTTGACAGGTTGCTTACCCTTCTCCGCTGTTTATTTCAGCCGATCGTCATGAATCCTGAATCATCAGCCGAGCAGACTATCAAGGACCTCCAGGCTCAGAACGCCCAGTTCCAAGAGCTGATCATGAATTTGACCCAGGGGCAACAAGATCTGAAGGCTCTCCTCTTGAAGAAGGACAAGAAGAAGAAGAGGACTGTTTTGTTCAGCCCTAGACGCAGATCTGGGAATACACCGAAAATTGAAACTGAGAGGACAACCCCATCTGTGGGAAAAAGCAGTCATCAAGAGGAAAGGGTGCCCAGTCCAGAGGTCTCTGACAATGAAACAGATTTCGACGACGAACAGTACCCTCCGGCTGAAGACAAGTACAAACAGTTGGAAGATAAGCTGAATGCTATGGAGATCCAACAGGTACCTGGGCTGGATCTTGGAGATTTGGGTTTGTCAACTGGTGTGGTTATTCCTCGGAAGTTTAAAGCACCATCCTTTACTAAGTATGACGGGGCGTCTTGTCCCAAGCTGCACTTAAGGTCCTATGTTCGGAAGATTCAACCATATACGGTGGACAAGAATTTGTGGATCCATTTCTTCCAGGAGAGTCTTTCAGGGACTCATCTCGAATGGTTCTATCAGCTGGATGGGACCAAGGTTCGTAACTGGGAGGAGTTGGCTACTGCTTTCTACAAGCAGTATCAATATAATGCCGACCTTGCTCCTACGCATACCCAACTCCAGGGTATGTCGTTAGGATCAAGTGAAGGTTTTAAAGAATATGCGCAGAAATGGAGGGATCTTGCTGGAAGGGTACAACCACCTCTGACTGATCGGGAACTTGTCGATATGTTCTTGGGGACCCTGTCTGGACCGTTCTACAACCACCTAATTGGGAATTCGTCTGCTGGATTCACAGATCTTATCTTGACTAGAGAGCGAATAGAAGCCGGCATCCGGTCTGGGAAAATTCAAGAGGCTGCACCTTCTGATAAAAAGCCTCATCATGGAAAGAAAGAATCCAATGCTGTGCACGGTAAAAAGAGCCGTCATGAGGTAGGGGCAATCCAGATCTCCAATCCCGGACCTGCGCAACAAGGACAGGGGCAGCAGCGAAAGGAGAAACGACAGTACACCAAAATCAACATGTCGCTGGATCAAGCACTGCAACAAATGTTGAAGGCAGGGCTGATCACCTTAAGGGCTCCTCTTCGGAATCCGAACACTTCTGCTCCCAACTATCATCCCAATGATAGGTGCGCATATCATTCTGATAGCCCGGGGCATACTACGGACAACTGCTGGCCTCTCAAGAACAAAATTCAAGACATGATCGACGCCGGGGAGATTCAGTTTGAAGTGCCTGAGACTCCGAACATAATCACTGCTCCGTTACCCAATCGTTGAAGACCTTTTGTTTATTTGAATTTCTGAGTTGTGTTTTCTTTGCTTATACAAACAATTAATGTCATAGCAAACTCTTTTATTCTATTAACACATCGCATACGTCTGTTTTGGGAATTAATACAATTGTTTTCATTATATTCAAAATTCTTTTCATATTTTTTTTCTGATGATCAACTCTTGGTTAATAATTCTGAGCCTCTTGAGGGAGGATGACGAAAACGATACCGCTATCTTTTACAGTATGCTTTTGAACAGACCCCGCTGATGAGGTACAGGCATTGTTTCAAATCCTAAACACTGGAGTTATAAGGAAGATGATCCCTCGTCAACCCATCTGAGCCAAAGAAGTAGGAGTTTTATTTTCGAAAATTGAAACCCTTAATCATAACCTGGGGCAGGGTAGCTCCCTCAGTTGATCCAAGTGCATGACGAATGGCACCGAAGAGATCTTTACGAAACGAACAAAGACAGTAATGGTTCAGAACAATCAAAAGGACAGGCAGTCATCATCAAAATTCATAAATGAAAAGCCCAAAAAGTCTAAACCTACAAAGGGGACTTATGAAACTGGGGCATCCCGCTGACTGTGATTCCAAAAAAGGAAACAGTTCAGGCAAAAAAAGAAAGGGATAACAAAAATCAAGAAAGAGGTCTCACAAACCCTCAACCAAAGCAAAAATGACTGCCTATTCAGAATAAATCATCAACATCTGAACCATTATTGGAACATCAAAGCAAAGACTCAAGCAAGGTCTAACGCACGATCAACTGAGTTTAGGTTTGGAGAACATCAAGAAGATCGTGCAGAAAATGACAGTGACTTATAAAGATTGGCACGAGATGTTACCGTTCGCTCTGCATGGGTACCGTACCTCAGCCAGGACGTCAACCGGGGCAACTCCCTTCTCTCTGGTTTATGGCATGGAGGCAGTCTTGCCAATCGAAGTGCAAATTCCCTCTCTCCGGATAATGAAGGATGCAAATCTGAACGAAGATGATTGGATCCAGACACGACTTGACCAACTCAACCTCATTGACGAAAAGAGACTTGCTGCTATCTGTCACGGTCAGACGTACCAGAAACGGATGATCAGGGCATTTAACAAAAAGGTCAGACCACAGGAATATCAAGTTGGGGATCTGGTAATCAAGCGAATCATCCTTCCTCAGAGTGATCCAAGGGGCAAATGGACCCCTACATACGAAGGGCCATTTGTGGTTAAGCATGTGTTCTCAGGAGGAGCAATGATATTAACCAACATGGATGGTGACGACCTTCCTCACCCCGCCAATGCAGACATAGTTAAAAAATACTACGCATGAAAAAAGACCCGCTAGGCTGACATGCCTAGGCAAAAATTAGGGCTTCCCGTCGAACCAAAAGGGTCCGGGCAAAATGAAGGGATGAAAATAAAAAAATTTGTACACCCGGCAAGTCGAAAACCTGAAAAGGCGGCTTGGGCAAAAATGGGTATCCCGGTGGACTGAAAACCCGAAAGGGCGGTCCAGGCAAAAATTAGGGATAAAGCGTAATACTATGTCTCATTGATCACTTTGCATCCAGAATCCGGTATCTACATCAAGTTCAGACGGCATCAATCAGTCAGCTTCACCTTCAACCAAGGTCATCAAGTGATGAGACGCTCGGAGTTATAAAGGCAATAGCAGAGTTGAAACCCAGTGGGATCATTCATATTTCACACAGCTGTTTTATTTTCTTTTGTACAAAACTTGTATAAACTCTCTTGTTCGGTGGCGTACCTCTTACTAGGACGTCAGCCTCTTGTACACAATACGCCTATTTTCAGGCTATTCAAAATCAATACAAATATATTTTCAGTTAAACGTGCCAAGTGTTTTTCTTTTTCTGTTTTGTTTTGCGAAGAACGTCCAAGGTTCAATTTGTGATATATGCATTGACAATAATTTGCTAACTCATAAATATTTGCATACGAAACAAAGGAATTAATTGCAGGTGACACTAGAAACAGGGGCAATAAAAAAATTGTCTGAGCAGTCTAATTGTTCTATCCTCCAAGGTACCAAGGTAGGTTCGGCTAAAGAATACGACCAAGTACATCTCAATTCCCCAGAGAGTGGTTCAGCAAAAGTGCATTCTTCTCCAAGCAGAGTTATCAAGTCTCAAGGAAATTGAGTATCCTCCAGTAGATCTCAATACTCCCCCCAGCAGCAGCATACATATATTCTTAACAAGCATCCCCGGCAGTCTTGGCCTAAAGATTGTTCCCCGGTGGCACATCAGCGTTCAAGGGAATCACTTTCCCCAGCGATTCAAACCTCCCCAGAAGAGTCCAATCCAGTTTCCCCAGGAAAATTGGAATTTATCTCCCCAAGCAGTAAGCTTATCCCCAGTAGATTCTGGAAGCTTATCCCCTCGCAGAACACGAACGCGTCGCCCGGCTTTATTCAAAGAGTTATTTCCTTAACAGGATATAACTGGGTTATCCTCAGCCAAAAGCCATGGAAAGAGCGTCCTCAACGAAATCTTCTTACCCCAGCGAAGTTTATTCATACTTCCAACAACAAGACATCCTCAGCAAGTTATTATCTACACTCAGCAAAGCATCTCCCCACAGGGTATTGCTTCCCAGCATGGTCGCTAGAATATCTTGTCTCCCCGCAGAATCTATTCGCCAAGTTTATTCCCCAACAGAGTCATCTTCTCCTACCGGTATTCTTGCAGTTATCATCCCCAGTGGAAGCAAAATCTGTTCCTCAACATCAGCCCAGGATACGACTTCCCGGCACCCGTCAAGGATTTATTTTCTTAGACAAGAATGCATTCATAAACATCACATCTTCATACATTATAGCATGCATATGCATCATACTACACGAATCTCATTAATTTTTGAAGACATACAGTTCATGCATCATGATTTTGCATACAATTATGTTTTGCCTTTTTCAGGAAAAAGATCAATAAAAAAATGACTACTATCAACTATCGCAACTCCTTCTAGATATAGTTTCAGATATGACCCAGATATGGTGACGTTCTGACGCTGCTTCCAGAATTCCTTCTAGATATAGTTTCAGATATGACCCAGAGATGGTGACGTTCTGATACTGCTTCCAGATTTCCTTCCAGATATAGTTTCAGATGTAAACCAGATATGGTGACGTTCTGATGCTGCTTCCAGAATTCCTTCTAGATATAGTTTCAGATATGACCCAGAGATGGTGACGTTCTGATGCTGCTTCCAGATATCCTTCTAGATATAGTTTCAGATGTAAACCAGATACGGTGACGTTCTGATGCTGCTTCAGATTTCCTTCTAGATATAGTTTCAGATATGGTGACGTTCTGATGCTGCTTCCAGAGTTCCTTCTAGATATAGTTTCAGATATGACCCAGATATGGTGACGTTCTGATGCTGCTTCCAGATTTCCTTCCAGATATAGTCCAGATATGACCCAGATATGGCGACGTTCTGACACTTATTCCAGTGGAATATATTCCAAGACTTTGTCCGGTTCATTTAAATCGACTCCCAACAGATTTTTCTGATAAAGACTCAGCAGAAGTTATGGTGCCCTCTCCGACGGTGTGTGAGGTGGTAATTCCTTTTCAGATGTTTCCCTCTCCGACGATGAGTGTGAGGTGATAATCTACTTATGGTCCCCTCTCCGACAAGTGCGTGAGGTGGTAATTCCTTCTTCAAGATGTTTCCCTCTCCGACGATGAGTGTGAGGTGATAGTCTTCTATGGTTCCCTCTCCGACGGTGTGTGAGGTGGTAAGTCCTTTTCAGATGTTTCCCTCTCCGACGATGAGTGTGAGGTGACAATTCCTTTTCCTATGATTCCCTCTCCAACGGCGAGTGAGGTGATTCCCTTTCATATTATAATGGCCTATGGTTCTCATTCCGATCCTGCAAAGAAGGTAATTCACACCAAGATTTTTCTCAACGAGCGTTGTTGAAGTTAAAATCACCCAAGGTTCTCTTACCATTCATGCTAAGGCAGTAACCATACCTGGTTCATTCATCATCTTTTGAAGCTCCAGACTCAGCTCCTGTAACCAGTCAGGACATATCTATGCCAAGCATCTAAAATCAGCTCCTGCAACGTGTCAGGTACTCATTTTTCTTTTGCAGGTATGCAGGTTCTCGCTAAGGAATCTCCTACGCAATCAACATCCAGATGGCATCTATAAGCCCATCATCCTATCCCGCAATCTCCAAATGGCATCTATAAGCCCATTCCCATCACTGCTAACATGTGAGCGCAAATTTCTGGGCACTCTAGTGTCCAATCATCTTCTACCCTCGGATTACGAAAGGCACGCCAGCCAATCTGCATCCTCAGGTCTAAGAAGATTGAACAGGGGCAACTGTTGCACCCCAAAATTTGCCCTCCCATATTCTTCAAGAAATTGCCAAGCCAAGTCACAAAATTCCCCAAGGGTTGTGCAGTGCAACTGTCTCCTATACAGTCAAAACTAGGGTTTGAGTCCTGATCAAGAAAAAGAAGTTTTCAAGGGCCCAATCAAGTCTCATATGCCTACAAACATGGTCAAGAATCCTCATAGCAAGTTTCAAGGCATTCAGCTCAAAATTGCACAGTCAAAACCCTAAATTGCACTACAGTCAACTGTAGGGGCAAAATGGTCATTTGGCAGTCAAAAGTTCAAATTTTTGGTCAACATATCATTTTGAAGCCACAAACATCATTTGATCAATGCTTGATCATGATTCTCAAAATGTGGCTCAGAAAATCACCAAGATGCAAAAGTTACTATATTTGGACAGCTGAAAAAGTCAACTGAAATTGACCAGGGCATAACTTTCACATGGATTATCAGAAAAATTCCATCCAAAGCTCATTTTGAAGAGAAAGACATTTCCTACAATTCATATTCATATTCCAAGTCCAAGAAATGCTCTCACAAAAAGTTATCAATTTCAACATTATAGGTCATTTTCAAAAGTCAACAAAAAGGGACTTTAAGTCAAAGGCCATAACTTGAGATTGGTAAATCAAAATGACATGGGACCAAAGGAATTGGTTAGAGGACTCAAAGGACTTTCCAAAATGTCCAAGAACATGTGAAAAGCTTAAAAATTGAGCAAGTTATGCCTTGTGGAAGTTGGGAAATTTTTAGGAATTTTGAAAAGTCAACATTGATGCAAATGATTCAAAATTGCTAATGGGCCCATTTTTCTTCCAAGATTCATCATTCCAAGCATGTGCACGACCACTTGGCCCAAAGGGAAGTATTTTCTCATTTTTTATTTATTTATTTGAATTTTTTATTCATATTAATTCAATTAAATCAATTAAATATGTGGAAAATATCTAAATGAACCAAATGAATCTTTTTATACATGTTTTAGACTTGATATTTCGTGCTTAGCCAATTATGGAAAGATTTGGCTTGATTGAAACCTAATTGATACAAAAACCATGTGAAAAGATATGAAAAGGATTCTTAAGAAATCAAATATTGAAAACAATAAAAGCAATGGATTTTGATCAATCTTTTTAACCTAATTCATTCACTACATAACCAGGAACATAAACCTAATTGCATTAGACAAAAAGCTGCGCTCTAGAAGAGATTGCAAAAACTTAAAAATCATCAAAAAATTTCAAAACTGAAAACGATATTGCAGGGTGTTTCAGGGCACAAAACCTAGTCCAATAGCTTCCTTGGCAATCCCTGAACGTATTCCAATCCCTACCATCAACTCAAACGCAAATAATTGGTAAAACGAACTCAAACTGTACCAAGAAAAGTCCATGATCGTATTTTGATTTCCAGGCATCCTCATTGCATTTTAATTGTATATTCATGTTCCTTATGATGTTTTGAGACTAACCATCATGTTTAATTGAGTTTTCATGCGCCATATACAGATTTGCCATGGTTATGTTCTAGGGTTTCACGAGCTTTGATTTGGGCATTTCATAATGCTGTAAAATTGAGACTCATCAGTACCATAAAAAAATCAGCGCGATTGGACGGTCAATATACAACCCTCGCGCCTAATTTATGTTCAATGAGGGCCTAATCGCTATTATGGAATTTGGCTTGTTTTGAGGGGGTTCAAAACCCCCGTTAACCTTTCTCTATTTTTTCAGGCAAAACGAAATCTTGAGGAAGACGATGAAGTGGCGTGCATTGGTTGGATAATTTGAATTTTTCGCGCTTTTAGCCACTGATGCATTGTTTTGTATTATATTATTCATTGTATATTTAGTTAACAAACGCGTGGTAATGGTCCAGTGGCAATTAGGTGTGTTGGCAATCCACATGACCTGGGTTCGAGACCCAGGTCCTTACTTTCCTTCATATTTTTCTTCATAAAATGCTCCCATGCAGCTTCAGCGCTATGGTTCACCATATGCCTTCATCATCCGTCCATCCACGTATCTAACAAATTCCAATCAAAGGCTGAGATTGGATGTACATCATAAGCCTGGTCAAAGGGTTAACACGCTAGTGGCAAAAGTCAATGGACCTGAAGCATTGGGCCTGATTTCCTAAGTCCATACCTCACATCTGGGGCCTGAACCCCCCCTGGTTTGCAATGTTTTTTTTAATTTTCTTTATGTTTTCTTTTATTTTCAATTATTTGTTTATTTGTTTTGTTGTCTTAATTTAATTAATTGTTTTTTAACAAAATACAAAAACATCATAAAAAAAAATCAGAAAAGACAAAATTTAATAATTATCTTATTTTAATTATTTTTCTAAATAAATGCTTGTAAATAAATTTAGTATTAATTAGGTTACAACTTTAATTTCTTTTAATAACTAAAAATCTAAAAAACATAGGACTAGGTTTAATAAATTTTATTCCTTTTAATTTTCTTTTCATCATAATATTATTTATTTATTTATTTTCATAATTAAATTGTACATAAATAATTTAGGTTTAATTTAGGTTAATTTAACATTTTCATAACAACTAAAAAATAATTAGAATTAGGGTTTGACATTTTATTTTCATTATAATTAATTCTCTTTTTTCTATTAAATCTAAAAAACATAAAAACACCAAAAACATTTTCTTTTTAATTTTTAATTTTAATTCCTCATTGACATTAATTTTTGCAAAAAGGTCCAACGCCCATATTGTTTAATTTATTTAATTTCGCATATTTATTTTTATATTGCTTAAATAATTATGTATCTCTCCCAAAGCCGTGTAAACAATTGCTCGCACTTTTATTTCTTTCGCTTTATTTACTTTCCATCAAATCGGGTCCCGTTTAATTTTGGCGGTGTGGACCCGCGCCAGTTGTAATAGCCTTAGATTTATTTTCATCGCAAATATTAACTGTTAAATAAGCATGAAAGAATGTATGGACTTAAAACAAAATCAAGCGTAGATCACTTTAACATGACAAGACAAATATCAATGAAACTGACACACAAATTCGCACACACCACCCCTAGGATACGCCTCACTGTTGCCTTTCGAAAGGTGGTCGTCGAGTAGAGGACGTCTTAGTAAGTCCTCATGATCCGGGAACCTGGCATGAGGGTAGCTTCTAAGGTGTCTTCCCATTGCTCTGGTGATCACCATGTCCCTACAAACTCGAATTGACCCGAACACCTCCAACGGTGGTGCTACCTACCTCTCAATGGTGGGATGGCACTACTTTAAAGGACATCTACACAGACGAATTCCTTAGGGTAGGTAGGTTCTCAAGGATACTTGCTCTAATCTCAAAACAAACTCAAAAAGACTTTTCACACCAACACATTTTCAAAAGCTTTCAAAGCAAACTTTTCAAACACTCTGACGTACGAGTCGAACTGAAATTTTTCAAAGAAACTTTTTAAACCCACATTGAAAAGCAAACAAGCATTTTTGAAAACACATTGAGCAAGTATCTAAGAGCCCATGGATAACCATGGATAGAAAGGGTGCTAACACCTTCCCTTTCTATAACCTACCTCCCGAACCGAGAACTAATCTCAATAAGGAATTTTTCTGTGCTTTTGTCCTTTCCATTTGGAGAAAATAAAAGACGGTGGCGACTCTTGCTTCCGCGACATTTCGCGAACCAGCGTTAAACAGTCAGTTCCAGATCCACCGATCACACCCTCTCTCCGGATAATGAATGATGCAGGATTGAGCGAAGATGACTGGATCCAGACTCGACTTGATCAATTAAACCTGATTGACGAAAAGAGACTCACTGCCATCTGTCATGGTCAAACGTATCAAAAACGGATGATCAGGGCATTTAACAAGAAAGTCAGATCACAAGAGTATCAAGTTGGGGACCTGGTAATCAAGCGCATCATTCTTCCTCAAAGTGATCCCAGGGGAAAATGGACCCCTACGTACGAAGGGCCATTTGTGGTTAAACATGTATTCTCAGGAGGAGCCATGATTCTAACCACCATGGATGGTGACGACCTTCCTCACCCCGCTAATGCAGACATAGTAAAAAGATACTATGCGTGAACTAAGGACCCGCTAGGTTGACACACCTAGGCAAAAATAAGGGCTTCCCGACGAACCAAAAGGGTTCGGGCAAAAATAAGGGATGAAATGAAAAAAAATCTGTACACCCGGCAAGTCGAAAACCTGAAAAGGCGGCTTGGGCAAAAATGGGTATCCCGGTGGACTAAAAACCCGAAAGGGCAGTCCAGGCAAAAGTTAGGGATGAAGCGTAATACTATGTCTCATTAGATCACCTTGCATCCAGAATTCGGCATCAACTATCAGGGCTCAGACTTCGGCATTGATCAATCAGCCTCACCTTCAACTAAGCGGAAAAATGATGAGACGCTTGAAGACATAAAGGCGATAGCAGAGTCGTTACCCAGTGGGATTAGTTTTTCACATAGCTGTTTTGTTTCCTTTTCAAAATTGTATAAACTCTATGTTGTTCGGCGGTGTTCTCTTACTAGGACGTCAGCCTCCTGTACATAAACGCCTATTTACAGGCAAATTTCAAAATCAATACAAGTTCGATTTTTCAGACAAATTATCCATTACTTTTCCTTTTTTATTTTGTTTTGCAAAGAACGTCCAATGCTCATTTTTGATATATGCATTTGACGTCAAATTGCTAGATCATAAATGTTTACATACGAAACAAAGGATTAATGACAGGTGACATCAGAAAACAGGGGGCAATTTTGAAGTGACCAAGCTGTCTAGTTGCTTTGTCCGCCAAGGTACCAAGGTAGGTTCAGCTGAAGAACATGACCAAGCTACCTCAACAATCCCCAGCGGAGCTCTCATCACAGCCTCAACGAACTATCTCTTCCCACGGAGTATTTCCCCTCAGAGTGATCTCCCCAACAAGTGTATGCCCCAACGGAGTCATCTTCTCCTATCGGTTTATCTTGCAACCATAATCCCCAACGGAAACGAAGAACTCTTCTCTTCAATGTCAGCCCAAGATTTGATTCCCCGGCCGGTCATCAAGGATTTATTTTCCTAGATGAAAATACATTCATTGACGTTTCATATTTCATACATCCTATTTACATACATGACAAGTGCATACAACACTAACTCATTTTGAGCATCATGACATCATGCATCTCATACATCATGACATTGCATACCATTGATATTTTGCCTTTTCAGGAAAAAGATCAATCCAAAAGATGATTACTATCAAATATCACGAATCCATATTCGATTCCTGTATCTAGCCAGGGCACATCTGTGAGTGATTGATTGTAGATTCGATACCTGTATCTAGCCAGGGCATATCTGCATAAAGAGTATGAAGGTCAACCCCTGTAACAAGCCAGGAAAGTATCTTTCATTCTCAGGTCAGAGGTTTACCCCTGTATCCAGCCAGGGCACATCTGAAGACATTTTCCAGATTCGATACCTGTATCTAGCCAGGGCACATCTGAAGACAACAATTCCAGATTCGATACCTGTATCCAGCCAGGGCACATCTGTCGACAACATTTTCCAGATTCGATACCTGTATCCAGCCAGGGCACATCTGAAGATAACAATTCCATATTCGATACCTGTATCCAGCCAGGGCACATCTGTCGACAACATTTTCCAGATTCGATTCCTGTATCCAGCCAGGGCACATTTGTGAGCAACATTTTCCAGATTCGATTCCTGTATCCAGCCAGGGCACATCTGTGAGTAACATTTTCCAGATTCGATTCCTGTATCCAGCCAGGGCATATCTGTATGAAGGGACTAAAGATCAACACCTGTAGCAAGCCAGGAAACATCTTCCTCTCTCAAAGTACGCAAGTTCTCGCTAAGGAATCTCTTACGCGATCAACATTTCCAAATGGCATCTATAAGCCCATTCCCAACAAGGTTCTGTCACACTTCCAGATGGCATCTATAAGCCCATCCTCCTATCCATCCTATCTCCAAATGGCATCTATAAGCCCATTCCCGCCATCACATTGCTGATACTCCAGCATGCGAGTGCAAATTTCCGGGCACTCTAGTGTCCAATATCCTTTTACCCTCGAGTCGCGAAAGGCAAACTTGCCCTTATCACTCTTCAGGTCCAAGAAGATTGAACAGGGGCAACTGTTGTACCCCAAAATTTGCCCTCGCATTTTTCCTCAAGAAATCACAACTGCGGGCGTTTCTTGATTTTCCCCGACTAATTCATGAATCGGTCAAACAGACTTTTCTCGTCAGTCAGACAAAATTAGGGTTTTCATTGATTTTCATGGCTCTAGAACAATTCAAACAGTTTGCTTAGGGTTTGGTTGATTTTGGCTCAATTTTGATCAGGCGAACGTTTCTTTGGCAGTTGATCGGGAATTAGGGTTTTTATGCGTGAATCCTCGGAAAGATTTAATTCTACAGTGCTTGTCAAGTTATTCTGAGATGTGGATTGAGACATTTGGATTGAATTCGCAGTATTTGGCTAAATCAATGAAAGGATGCATTTGGATTGAATTCGCAGTATTTGACTAAATCAGTAAAAGGAAGAATATGTCTGGGCAGTTGTTGTGATTGACTGTGCATTAATTTGGATTTGTGAAGCGCCAGGCTTATTAATTGATCAATGATGAAACAATGTTTATTTAATTATTTATTATTCTGAATTTAAATGGTTGGAATTTATTTTCAACTATTATAATTTAAAGAATTATAAATAATAAAGTAAATAATTGAAAAGAAGAAAATAATTAATTGGATAAAAGGAATTTTTATTTCATCTTTAAATATTTGTTACAATTGTTATTTAAATACAAGTATTCGTTTACAAAGTATTTACAATAATAATATTACATTTATTTGAATTTAAATAAAACTATCCTAATATTTTTCTAAGTCTTCAATTCTTCATCTTCCCTCCCTTACTTCCTCTGCCTCATTGGATTCTATCTGCAAAGAATAAGAAAGAAGAAAGAGTCAAAAGCAGAGAAAAATAAATATTTAAAGCAGACAGATAAAAAAGTTTCATCATTAAAAACAAATGGCCGGAATCAGTTTTACCCTCTTGGCAAATCACGGGATTTCTCCCGGTTCACAAAGAAGGATGGAAGGCTTGCAATGAAACATGAATGCACAAAGTTATGAGTTTTGCATAAATTCAAAATTCTTAAGCCTACTGCATAGTTCAAAACAAACAGCATATGCAAGTTTAAGTCCAAAAGCAAACTAAGTCCAAAGTCAACAAGCTGCCAAAAGATATCCCAAGATACCAAAGTACTATCAATGCTGTCAAGAAGCACAAAGTATGGAAAAGAGATATGCAAATATGCAGAGAAAGAGTAGATTGCAAGCTAATTCCATCTCATCATTTTCAACCATCTGTTTTTTCAGAAAAAAGACAAATATAAACAATATTGAATGTTTAAAATCTGTCAAGAGAGAAGAAAGGGATAAAAAAACAGATTATGTTACAGCAGGCTGAAGGCTAAAAGAGGCATGTATCAGAGTTGTTCAGAAGTAGACAGAACATATGCAGCAGAGGTAATCACAAAGAATGAAATTCTCAAACCTTGCAAACCTACCCATCAGCTTGACCAAGAAAAGATATCAAATCTGGAAGCATTCAAAATCATATGCGCCAAAAAGCCTAAACATATATGAAAGACAACACAGTCCAAGGGGCAAAAAGATCACAAAACAAATATATAGCAGCATACCTGCCTAAAGATCAAAAACACATAACCTGAAGCAAACCTCCAGCCTCCAAACCAGTTCACAAAAAATACAAAGCCTTGGTTCAAAACCAGTTCACAAAAAACACTAAGCTGCCTTAAAACCTGTCAACCCCTGCTTAAAACAAGAACCTGTCCAAGCCTTACAGAAGCCTATAGCCATAACCTGTTAAGAACCTCAAACACAAAGCCATATCCAAACAGCATAAGCCTAAAAACTGATTCAAGCCTTTCAATCTTAACCTGTCAAAGGCCACAACTTTAAACCTGTAACACAAACAAGTCCAAACCTAAAGATTCAAAATCATCAAGCCCTCAGAGCATCCTCATCATTGGGCATATCAACACCACAACTCTGAATAAGCATACAAGGCAACCCGAAGAAAGTGAAACAATAAACTAGGCAACCCAAAGTCAAAAACATACAAGACAGGCCTGGTCAGATTGAGGCAACACACCCCCTCAGAACCTAGGGTTCATCATTGGGGCAAGCATGATCAAGTACACAAATCAAACACAATAGCGCTCAACACTCCGTACCAACAACCATTTCCAGGAATTAAGCTAGAAGCATACAACATGTTCAGAGGCAACTGAAGAAAGATAAAGAAGCAAGAGGGCAGGCATCGAGGCAACGAAGAGAAAGAAGATAAAGAAGTTCATTTTCGGCATGCATCATTAAGCAACAGAAAAGGCAAAAATACTGAGTACCAGGGAAGCCTCCCCAGAGCTCGCGCATCATCAAGCCACCGCGCCACCATTTTTCTCCGCCTTGGCCATCCTGAACGTCTCCAAATCCTTTGTCCCCCTCCAACGAAGGTAGTGAAATTTCTTTTCTTTCCTTTCACACATCACAACATAGACAAACAACAATATTTCCTAATCAGAAACAATAATAGTACTTAATCAAAGCTTGAAATCAGAAAGAGCGAAGGCATAAAAGAGTTCTGTTTTACCATTTCTTGGCGCTACTACGCTCATCCCTGAAGGAGGTAGGACGGACGGTGACGTTGGTTGGCTTAGGCAAGGAAGGACATGGTTCTGATGGCTATGGCGTTGAGGAAGATGAAGTAGGACGAGTGAAGTGAATTGAACGGCGCGCCTCTGTCAAACCCTAAGCCTTTCACCAAATGAAACAACTCTGAGAAACCCTAAACAAATGTTATGAGACCTAATGGGCCTCGCCCCATTCTATCACCTAAGCCCAAGCGTGTTCCTAATTAAACCCCCCCTGGCTTCTGTTCCAATAAGGTTGGGCCAGCATAACAAAAGCCCATTCAACTCACTAACCTTTTTTTTACTTATCCTTTTTTTTTTACAATTTAAACTAACTTTTTTTTTCTTTTTTTACATATTATTTCTTATATAATTTAAACTCATCTAATTTTATTTGTAAATAAACTTACCTTAATTCTTTTTCATTATAAAACTTTCTTTTACATAAACCTTAGGTTTAATTAGATTAAAAGATTTTTTACCTTAATTTTCTTTTTTATGAATCCCTTTATACACAAATTATGAAAAGTAAAAAATATTAATACATAAGAAATACTTTAATGCAAATATTAAATATTTAAAACATTTTCCTTTCTTTAAATAAATTTTCTTACTTTGTACATAATTACATAATTTTCTTTAAGATAAATACTCTTCTTTTTTTAAGATATTATCTTTGTACATAATCACATCAATACATGATTTTTCTTTAAAATAAATACATTTTCTTTTTTAAAAAATACTTTCTTTGTACATATTAAACAAAAATATAAAAATACAAATTTAAATCAAAAGTGGATAATAATACTTGACAAATAAACAACCTTTAATTTTCTTATTAAATTCACATTTCGCAACTTGTAAATAATTCTCATACACGTACACTTACACAATACATTTCACATTTGATACATTATGCATTTGATATTCTTACACTTTGCTATACATTACATTGATTACATTTGATCGCAATTCGATTTGGTTGTAATTATTTAAGTCTCATCCCCATTTGTGAATTTGTACCCCCACTCCCGGATACCATTTGTAATAGCATAGACTTTAAAATTCCCGCAATTTACCACTTTCAAATTATACCATGGTTAGACCTAGGGTTTGTATGTACATAAAATCGAACGCTAGATAACCTAATACAAAGACAAAATGCATGAAATCAATACACAATCACACTTGCACCCCCTAGGGTAATCCCACATGTTGCCTTCCAAAATGGGCCATGCTTGCACGTCGAGTTTCTTTGGTAAAACAATCAAATGATCATAAGTCCCTCGATGACGCTTTCGAAAGTCGCCTATCAAAATGATCAAGTCCCTTCAAGCAAATTGCCAAAGACACTTGGCACCATTGCATTCATGGTCCATACGATGACCCGCGCCTGTCCCGTTAAAGCATCCTAAACGCAAGATTGTCCACCAAATACAATGGTTGAACAAAATTGTTAAAAGGGTTAAAACATAGCAAAAATCTTTGAGAAATTTAGAGTAGACAAACTCTTGGTTACTTGCCAATTTGCAAAACAAAAACACTTGCCTATTTTTCAAAACCACACTTCACAATACACTTTCAAAACAACTTTAAAAAAAAAACATTGAAAACTTTTTCAAAAGACATACACTTTTGTATACATCCCAACATGGATCATTACAAAGGTTGCCACCACATTGGCCTCTTTTCAAAACATTTTTCAAACCCACACACAAAGCACCATTTCAAACAATTGAAAATCAAGGCAACTTGATCTAAGCAAGTAACTAAGAGCCCATGGATAACCATGGATAGAAAGGGTGCTAATACCTTCCCTTTCTATAATCTACTCCCCGAACCCAAGAAAACATCTCAAAGGTTTTTGCTGTGCTTTTTAACCTTTCCTTAAGATAAAATAAAAAGTCGGTGGCGACTCTTGCTCAACCGAAACATTTGCGAAAACAAACACAAACCTCAAGTCAGTTCTCCCATCGTATCACATCACCCCTTCTATCCGTGGTTATCCACGGGCTCTTAGGTACTTGCTCTTTTCAAACAAACAAAAACAACTTTTCGCACCCACACTTTCAAAAGGTTTTCAAACAAATTTTTTCATACACTCTTGAGGACAGATACAAGAGTTACTTAGAAATCTTTCAAACGAAACTTTTTCAAAACCCACACACATTTGAAAAGCAAACAAATTTTGAAAACATAAGAGCAAGTACCTAAGAGCCCGTGGATAACCACAGATAGAAAGGGTGCTAACACCTTCCCTTTCTATAAATCTACCTCCCGAACCGAGAAACATTCTCGAAAAGGAATTTTGTTGTGCTTTTGTCCTTTCCATGTTGGAGAACATAAAAGATGGTGGCGACTCTTGCTTACCGCGACATTTCGCGAACCAGCTTAAAAAACAGTCAGTTTTATTTCCACCGATCACAGAACTGGCGACTCTGCTGGGGAAACTTTGGACTGTACTGGGGAAGTGGCTCCACTGGGGTGTGTTGTATTCCGCCGGGGAACAATCTTATATCAAGACTGTTGGGGATGCTTGCTTAGGAACATCTGTATACTCCGCTGGGGAATATTGAGATCTTCTGGGGGTACCCAACTTCCTTAAGGCTGACAGTAGACTAACTTTGCTTGGGGAGAGTATCGCCGACTTGCTGGAGACTGTGCCTTTTCAGGGCTGATGGGAGACCGACTCTGCTCGGGGAGAATTGTTGAATCTTGTCTTACTCTGCGGGGAGTGGAGGTATCTGGGTTATGTTCTTCAGCCGAACCTACCTTGGTACCTTGGTTGACAGAGCAACTAGACCGCTTGGACAACTCATTATTGCCCCTGTTTCTGATGTGGGAGAAGATACCTGTGGAGGCGCTTGATGACTGCCGGTTGACAAATCTTCTTCTGGTAGGCAAGTGACGAGATGACGGAACATAGTCGTACGTTTTTGATCCCTAAATTTTGCCTGGACCGCCCTTTCGGGTTTTCAGTCCACCGGGATACCCATTTTTTCCCCAGCCGCCTTTTCAGGTTTTCGACTTGCCGGGTGTACAGATTTTTTTCATTTCATCCCTTATTTTTGCCCGAACCCTTTTGGTTCGCCGGGAAGCCCTTATTTTTGCCTAGGTGTGTCAACCTAGCGGGTCTTTGATTATGCGCAGTATTTTTTCGACTATGTCCACGCTCTTAGGATACAGGAAGTTGTCATTGTCAGTAGTGCAGTGTTACCATACCACCAGAAGATCTTCGTTTGATCGTCCAATGCCCCAAGTGATCCAGATGGAGATTTGCCCCAAGCCGGTTGGCCTTTTGAGAGATTCTCCGAATCTTGACTTAACTGCCCCAGATGATGGACAATGATCATGCCATGCCCCTTAGTTGGGAGTGCTTTTGTTCGTCAGATATTCTTCGTGCGAACTTCTATGCTGTTCAAACAAATAGTCATATGCAATCAATGTTATATTAAAAATGCAAAGCTTATGTCTGTCTTGAAGTTTTTGAAAATGCATTTTTTCAGTAAAACAAGCAAATTATGTAACATGTGATGTCAACTCAAGGTTTTACAGCGAGCCTTAAGGAGTCAGGATACCTTTGTAACAGTATGCTTTCGAATTAACCCATGCTTCAGCTAGGACTTTTGAGGGTTATAACGTGGCCTGGTTCACGGTTTAAGAAACAAAGGATAAAGGCTCAAATTTATCTGTACCCACCCGCTCTTCGTGATGTTCTTCAAACCTAAACTCAGTTGATCGCGCGTCAGACCTTGTTTGAGTCTTTGCTATGATGTTCCATTGATGGTTCGAATGTTGACAATTTATTTTGAATAGGCAATCATTTCTTTTTGTCGAGGGTTTGTGTGACCTCTTTTTTTTATTTTTATTATCCCTGTCTTTTGCATGAACTGTTTCTTTTGTGATTACAGTCAGCGGGATGCCCCAGTTTTGTAAGTCTCCTTCATAGGTTTTGACTTAATGGGATTTTATTTTGAGAAATGATGACTGCTTGTCTTTATGATCATTCGGAACCATCACTGTCTTTTGTTTTGTAAGGAATCCTTTGATGCCATTCGTTGTTCACCTGGATCAGTTGAGAGAACTACCCTGCCCCAGGTTATGATTAAGGGTTTTAATTTTCGAAAAGAAAAACTCCTACTTATTTGGCTTAGAGGGGTTAACGAGGGATTATCTTCCTTATAACTCCAATGTTTAGGAATTGAAACAATGCCTGTACCTCATCAGCGGGGTATGTTCAAAAGCATACTGTAGATTATGGTATCGTTTTCGTCATCCTCCCTCAAGAGGCTTAGAATTATTAATTGAGAGTTGACATCAAAAAATGAAAGCAGTTTGAATATAGCGAATGAGAATATATTGATTCAAAACAGACATATGCGATGCATTGATAAAGTAAAAGAGTTTGACATGAATAAATGTTTGAACAATCAGAGAAAAATACAACTTGAACATTCGAATGAACAAAAGCTTCTTAGTTTTCACCAGTCATTTCAGATGGAAGATTCTCAGCAGAAGATTTTCATTTTCCCTCCCGGCATGAACTCCAGCACCCTTCCGTCGATCAAGTCTTGGATCTTGTTCCTCAGGCTCTAACAATCGTCAGTGTCATGTCCAGGACTGTCAGAATGGTAGGCACACCTTTCATTAGGATTGTACTTTAGGGAGGTTATGTTGAGCTTCTTAGGAGGATCCTTTAAAGCAATCAGCTTGACCTCCAACAAGCGTTTTAGTATTAGTGAGGATGGCACACTAGTCTCCGAGAAATGTCTTCCAGACGTATTTTTCTTACGCCAATTACCCTGTTGACGCTGGTGAGGTTGATGCTGGGCTTGTGACCTCAAAGAAAACTGAGGAGCTTTTCCCTTGTCTTCTTGCCCCACAAGTGGTTGAATGATGGCTTGCTCTTCAACCTTAGATGTTTGCCCCAGTTGGTTATCCCGAAGCAGTTGGTTGACGAGAACCCTGAGCTCTCCTTGTCTTTGAGATAAGACTTGGATAAGAGCCATTTGCCCTAGCATCTGGGTTCTCATTACATCCACCTCAGCTTGCAGATGTTTCAGCCATTCTTCCTTGTCGTCTTCGGGACTCTTCCTGACCAAATTCCCCATGAGGAGTGTTCTCAGCTCTTCCTGCCCCTTGGATAGATTTAGGAGGATCTCCCCGAACCGAGTCTCTTGAGCATGAAGATCCTGGTTGTTTTGTTGGGAAGCCATTGCTGAAATAAACAGCGAAGATGGTAAGTGACCTGTCAAAGGAGTACCTGTAATGCCATGATATGTATGTATGCATGCAATATTTTCAAGGATCTCGTGGGGTAAACAAGAAAATTGTTAGAATTTGAATTTTGTAGCTTGATGGAAGGGACTTCATGTTGATGAGAGTCCTTCTTCAAGAGTCAAGGCTCACCATATCGAGTGGGTCATAGCCCCTGACTCAAGTCATTAACCTTGGCTAGAGGAAAACAAATCCCCTTTACCCCTTGCTGGACATTTGATTCATCATGACCTGCATCACAAAACCCTTGAGGTCCTTGAAATGGATTAGTCCTTATGTAGGATGCATGCAATGGTATGATGGTATGATGTTATGCTATGCGTGGAGTAATGTAGGTAAACCCTGTTATGAGTCCAGATTAAGGACTGTAAACAAAACCTGCAAGAAACTCTAGTGTCAGATAACAAGTATGCAAGTAGTTCAAGTATGAAGGCACACAAGTCACACAAAAGAGCCCTTAGAGTTTAGGCCAACATGAATTTTGGGTACTACCCTCTTTGAAGTTGGTGGGCTCAAACCTGTCCTATCAAAAGTAACCGGGTTCTAAGGAGCTCAATATCATTGGGTTGCTTTCTGTGTTCATTGTTTTGATTTAGCCACTGAACTGGCGATCAAAATATTCCAAGAAAACAACCCTCAATGAGTGTAGTATCGAGTATCAACCAACTTCGGACTGCACCAAAGTCAGTCATCTCACTACCCCTAAAGAGGCCAGGATGGTTCAATTAAGGTTCCTAAGGTCAGTTGATGCTTCACGACACTACGCGGCGGCCCCGTACTCTCCTTGACTTGACTCAAGGGTTATCGGTACTCACCAAAGTGCCACATCAACGTAGCAAACTGCTTCAACCGTGTCGGTATACCCCACACAGTTCCCTCACAGTTTGTTGCTACTTTCTAAGAAGGTATCCCCCAGATCCGGGTTAGGATCTATGAAACTCCCAAAACAGGCCCATAATATTAAAGCAAACAGATCAAGCAATTGAAAACATGATGATGAACTATTTCTAAGGTACACCCCACTTATTAAGTCCCCAGCAGAGTCGCCAGTTCTGTGATCGGTGGAAATAGAACTGACTGTTTTTTAAGCTGGTTCGTGAAATGTCGCGGTAAGCAAGAGTCGCCACCGTCTTTTATGTTCTCCAACATGGAAAGGACAAAAGCACAACAAAATTCCTTTTCGAGAATGTTTCTCGGTTCGGGAGGTAGATTTATAGAAAGGGAAGGTGTTAGCACCATTTCTATCCGTGGTTATCCACGGGCTCTTAGGTACTTGCTCTTATGTTTTCAAAATTTGTTTGCTTTTCAAATGTGTGTGGGTTTTGAAAAAGTTTCGTTTGAAAGATTTCTAAATAACTCTTGTATCTGTCCTCAAGAGTGTATGAAAAAATTTGTTTGAAAACCTTTTGAAAGTGTGGGTGCGAAAAGTTGTTTTTGTTTGTTTGAAAAGAGCAAGTACTTAAGAGAAGTCTACCTACTCTAAGGAATTAAGTTGCGTAAGAGTCCTTTAGGTAGTGCTATCCCACCATTGAGAGGTAGGTAGCACCATCGTTGGAGGTGTTAGGGTCAATTCGATTATCGGGACAGTGTGGTCACCGAAGCAATGGTAGGACACTTTAGAAGTAACCCTAATGTCCTAGATCCTTTTATCCGAGGCAACCGTTTCGAGGCAACTGGATCTTTAGACAAAGGGTGACCTCTAAGACGTCCTATACTTGATGACCACGTTTCGAGGCAACCAGTGAGGCGTACCCTAGAAGTGGCATGTGCTTTGTGTGTTGTTTTTCAGTTAATTGTATTTGTACATTTTATCTGTGAGCTACGAATTAATTTTATTTACATACATTCTTTCATGCATTTAACAGTTAGGAATGCGGAAAAATAAAAGTGCGGGAATGTAAAGCTACGCTATTACAAGGCGCGGGTCTATACATCGCCAAAAAAACAAAGACCCGTTTTGATAAAGTGCGGAAAGTAAAGAAAGCAATAAACCTAATTACTATTACATTCTTGAAAGCAGTTACATAATAATCAAAATATAAAATATAACGCGCGAATAAGAATTAAATTGGAACGTCCTAGGGTTTTTGACCCTTTCGTACTAAATTAAAATTAAACCTAAATCTAATTATTTAATTATTTACAAGAAAAATGTTTTTTTTTATGTTTTTTAATGAAATGAAAGAAAAGGAAATAAAATTAAAAGTTAATAAAAACTTAATTCTAAATTTATTTTAGTTATTAAGAAAAAAAAAGTTAAAGTTGCCTAATTAAAATTAATTCAATTCATTAGTATTTATTTACAAAAATAAAATGAAATTAATAATAATAATAACATTAGTTTTTTTTTGATTTTTTTATGAAAAAAAGTTAGTTATGTTAATTTAATGATAGAATAATTTTTTGGTAATTTTCTGGATCGATTTTGATAATTAAAAACAATTAAAAGTCAGTTTAATGATTATTTAACAATTAATTAAAATATGCATGCAAAAATATTAATTTTAATGTCAAAAATTAAATAAACATTTTTATGATTAAAATGCAAAAAGGAAAATATTTTGTGATTTTTTAAATGCATGATAAAATTATTTAAAGATAAATTAAATTAGGATGAAAATATTAAAAAAGAAAATATAGAAAGCATGTTAGTTATGAAAAATGGTAAAGAGAAAATGCCAGGGCCAAGAATCGAACTCATGCCCTCTGGAGAAATCAACCAACACGTTGCCAACTGAGCTAGCTGTCTTTGGTGTCTATAATCTGCAATCAATGGGTTAAAATGAAAAAACGTGGCATATTTGAATTTTTAAACACAGTCAACACGCGTGGGACCCAGGTGTAACATGGGAGCGAATCAGAATGCGCTATCGTGCCACGCCAGCCACGCCTGAGTCCAAATCAGTCAACGACGCCGGAGCCCTAGCTCCGGTCGTCTTCTCCGGCAAGCCCAATGACCGATCCTGCAAAATAGGAAAAATCAAAGCAAAAGAAAGACCTTGTCACCCTAATTCGACCCCTGCGGATTCAATGATGCCATTGTTTTGGCCTGAAAACGACTGTACGGTGAGTTTCGAAGAAGATGACAAAAACTGCCCTAACAATGGCAAGTCCTTACTCCTGCGTTAGAGCTTGCATGTTATGCATCAAATACGTTCTAATAGGTATCCTGAGTTCACACAAACAATCAAAAACAATTAATGCTACATGAACTATGCAAACCGAATTCCAGAAATTTACCGAACTAGTGAGAGCTAGGGAGCACGATCTGGGATGGTTTTGCTTCGTGTAAGAGTTGGGAATGATTGCTGCTATGCCCAGGAACACGATTGAATCCTTAAAACTCCTTGAAACTTGCTCAACAAACAAATTCGAATTTGTTAATTTTATGGAAAATTTGAGAGAATTAGGGTTGCCGTTTCAGAGGTTTCTAGCTCTTGTTAATTGTATGAGAGGCGTGCATATATGTCTTTGAATGAGAATCAAGCAATAATGTGAGCCATTAACCCTTGCAATGAAGTTTTGGATTTTGCCATAACCACCATTGAAGAAACTTGCCTTTTTTGTCCAAATTTGAATTTTATGCTTAAAATGGACCCTACACGAAATTGGTAGGTGGATTATGATGTATCAAAGCCATTCAAGCCACAAGATATCCCTTAATTATTTTTTTTGATTTTTATTTGAATTTTAAAGATTTAAAATGAATTAAATCAAATTAAATTAAATGAAAATAGAAAAATTAATTTTTAATCTTGAAATAAATCATGGGACACGTGGGTGGCATGGAAAAGCTGAATCAAGTGGAAAAAGTGGACTCTTTTGTCAAAAATTGAAGTTTCAAGGATAGTTGACTTTTGCCATTTCACAAAAATTTCCCAACTTATCCAATGCATATCTTGCTCAATTTTGATCATATGAACATGTTCTTGGACATTTAGGAAAGGTCTTGAAGTCCTCTAACCAATGTCTTTGGTCCCATGTCATTTTTATTTACCAATCTCAAGTTACGGTCTTTGACTTAAAGTGCCTTTTTGTTGACTTTTGAAAATGACCTATAATGTTGAAATTGATAACTTTTTGTGAGAGCATTTCTTGGACTTGGAATGTGAAGATGAGTTGTAGGAAATGTCATCCCCTTCAAAATGAGAATTGGATGGGAGTTTTCTGATGAACCATGAAAAAGTTATGCCTTGGTCAAGTTACAGTTGACTTTTCAACTGTCCAAAAATAGAAACTTTTGACACCTTGATGATTTTTGAGCCATTCTTGTGGAATCATGATCAAGACTTGATCAAATGATGATTGTGGCTTCAAAATAAGATGTTGACCAAAATTTTTGACTTTTGACTGCCAAATGACCATTTTGCCCCTACAGTTGATTGTGAAGCAATTAGGGTTTTTGACTGTGCAACTTGACCTTGTGAGCCTTGAAACTTGACATATGGGTGTTTGACAATGTATAATGAGCATATGGGACTTGATTGAGCCCTTGAAAACCTCAACTTCCTTGCAAGAACCAAAACCCTAATTTGACTGGCTTAAGAGGATGCTTGATTGTGTAGCCCTTGAGTAGACTTGAGCAAATTGAGATAATGTTTGTCAAAACTTTGAAGAATATGGGAGGGAAAATTTTGGGGTACAACAATTAGGAATTTAATTATTAATTTAATTAAAGGCTTAATTAATAATATTTTGGATTAAATGGATGAATTAATTATGGAATTAAAAAGGAAGACCAGGGGTGTAAGGTTGAATTAGAGGTGTGAGAAGTAAAAGGCTCTACTAAAATAATTACTAATTTATTATTATTATTTGGCAAATAATAAAAGGAAAATAAAAAGAAGGATAAAAAGGAAAAAGGAAAAGAAGGTTTTGGAAAACTCATTGTACGTGAAATTGGAGAAGAGAAGAGAAGAGAGGAAAAAGCCAAACGCTGTGAATTCGAAGGATCATCGCGAGGTAAGGGGTGATTTCGATTATTTAATATGCCTTATAGATTTTGGGATCAATAGAATTGATTAAGCATGTTAGGAATCCCAATTTAGGATTTATGAAATTTAAACCCCAATCCCATGAATTTTATGTTTTGATTCAATTTGAGGTTATGAGGAAATTGTATGATGTTATGGTGTGTTATAATCTCATTGGAATCATGCACTATAACTTGTTTTGACATTGCTATGAGTTGGATTCGTATGGGTATGAATTGGATGGGATGGGAATGAATAAATGCTGTCAAAATAGCAGTTTTTGACTTTTCAGGTTGCAGGAACCGGTTCCCAGTGGGGAGGAACCGGGTTCCATTGTGAAAACTCACAAAAACTAGCAAAATTGGTCGTAGGAACCGGTTCCTATATGGGTAGGAACCGAGTTCCAGTACATTTTCCAGAATGAGTGTTTTCTGAACTTCGCAGGAACCGGTTCCTGTATATGTAGGAACCGAGTTCTGCTGTAACTTTTTGAAAAATACTAAACTTTGAAAATTCATAACTTTCAAACCGTAAGTCCGTTTTGAGTGCCGTTTTGGACGTTATTTCTTAAATTAAATACTCTATTTTATAAAATAAGAAAAATATTATTTTATGAAAATTATTTTAAAAAGAGTCGAATTCCCGATTTTTTTAAACTTTGGTATTTTGAGAATGATGTATAATTGTTTGTGAATTGTCCTGATTTGGTGAATGAGAACTGATATTTATGTGTTGTGCCTGCTATCCATTATGATTGAGATGTGATCATGTGATATATTGGTTTTGGCGTTATTTGGAATTATGTTGTGATCATACTCTGTTGATTGATGTTGCATGTTGGTGATGTGCATGCATATGCATTGTTTTGGTGAAGTTAATTCCCATTGTGTGGAATTTGACTTGTATTGCCGTTAAACGATACCCGAGAGATGATGGGTGGTTAGGCTGGATGCGTGTCCGAGTGTTATGGACGAATCGATGATTGCTTCGGCTGGATTCATGTCCGAGTGTGATGGACGAATCGATGGTTGCTGTATCCGATTTATGATGGATCAGTGATGGGTGACTTGGTCACGTGATTGGTACCACATGCATAGTGTCTGCATTTGTGTTTGCATGGAATTGTAACATGTTAGGATGTCTTCCAGTGTTACCATTCTTTGGTTGATTATTGATTTGCGCATAATGACTTGTATGATTGGAACTGTGTGTTGAATCTGAGTTTATGCTAAAATGGGTGAAATAATATGCTTGTGATATAATGTTGATTGAGAAACTTATAATGCATGTTAATTATGAGAAATCTCACCCTTACTTTAGTGATTTCAGATTAAAGTTAGCAGCTCAGGAGTTGGTGAGGATGGCTCTAGAGCTATGTTATTTTAGTCTGCGTGTCAGTGTCGTGCTCTGATAGGTTGTAACACTGGGGGAAACGTTTGAATGAGGAGTTTTATTTTCTATTGTTTAATTTATGTTGGGAATACTTATGAAGTGAAGTTATTCCGGTTTTGAGATATTTCCGCTGTGTAGAACATGATGTTGATTTAAATATTTATAATAATAATTCCTTCAGTAAAGCACGATAATTGTAAATTTGAGGTTTTTATATTTATATTGAATTGTGACATCCCTGTTTTCCATGTTACTCTGATTTAATTAATATATTCGCGGGTTATTTAGAAGGGGTGTTACACCAGTATCCACCTACATTTGATTTTTGGACTTATCGCCGAACTTGAGCTTGCCGTTGTTTAAAGTTCCTTGCACCAAACCCCTGAAAAGAATGCAATGTGAAGTCTTATGACCCAAGACGTTATGAAATTTATAAAATCCTCTTCTTTTTTTTTCTTCGTTTCTCTAAAGGTGGCGTCTGCAACCAAGACGTCAAAGATGTTGTCGCACTTAGTTACGTCGAAAATGTAAGTTTTAGCAACGAACTTCTCATTCCTATGTTTGACTGGGTTATTCCTATTGGAATGTTT
Organism: Vicia faba; assembly: GCA_948472305.1. NCBI lineage: Eukaryota > Viridiplantae > Streptophyta > Magnoliopsida > Fabales > Fabaceae > Vicia > Vicia faba. The sequence goes on from OX451736.1 coordinate 1,086,619,822, forward strand.
CAATAATTTGAATGGGTTCTTCCCATTGGAATGTTTCAATAGTTTACAAACATAGGGAGTACCTGACTTTAATTCTGCCATGTTCACATTGTTTTCTTTGATGTCCTCATAGGGAGGACCTTGTTTTGGCACTCCTACAAATAATATTTTAAAACCCAGACCGGTCATTGACCCGATCAAACTATTGGGTCACTGAGTTAATGGTCGAACTAGTGGGTCACTGGTCGGACCGCATGAATTTTAATAATGTGAAAATATAATTTTTTCCGTTTGTAACATGATTTTTTTAAAACTTTTGTTAGTTTATAGTATTATTATATAGTAAATTAATTTTCGAATATTTTAAATTTATTACATTATTATATGGTATGTGTTGTACCCCAAAATTTTCCCTCCCATATTCTTCAAGACTTGGCAAGATCAATCTCCAGATGGTTCAAAATCTCTCAAGGGTTGCACAGTCCAATTGCCTCCTAACACAGTCAAAATTAGGGTTTTGATTCTTACAAGGAAGTTTAGGTTTCCAAGGGGACAATCAAGTCCCATATGCCTATATACATTGTCAAGCATCTATATGTCAAGTTTCAAGACTCACAACATCAAGTTGCACAGTCAAAAGCCCTAATTGCTTCACAGTCAACTGCAGGGGTAAAATGGTCATTTGACAGTCAAAAGTCAAAATTTTTGGTCAACATCTCATTTTGAAGCCACAATCATCATTTGATCAAGTCTTGATCATGATTCCACAAGCATGACTCAAAAATCATCAAGATGCAAAAAGTTTCTATTTTTGGACAGCTGAAAAGTCAACTGTAACTTGACCAAGGCATAACTTTTTCATGGTTCATCAGAAAAATCCCATCCAATGCTCATTTTGAAGGGGATGACATTTCCTACAACTCATCTTCATATTCAAAATCCAAGAAATGCTCTCACAAAAATTTATCAATTTCTACATTATAAGTCATTTTTAAAAGTCAACAAAAAGGCACTTTAAGTCAAAGACCATAACTTGAGATTGGTAAATCAAAATTGCATGGGACCAAAGGCATTGGTTAGAGGACTTCAAGACCTTTCCAAAATGTCCAAGAACATGTTCATAGCTTCAAAATTGAGCAAGATATGCATTGGAGAATTTGGGAAATTTTTGGGAACTTTCAAAAGTCAACTTTGCCTAAAACACTTCATTTTTGCTAATGGGCCTCAAATTACTTCTTGAATATTTACCCAAGGCTTATGCACGACCCATTAAGATTAATTGGAATTATTTTCTTATTTTTATTAATTATTTGGATTTTTAATTGATTATTAATCTATTTAATTAATTTAATTATAGGAAAATATCAAAACATGGTTGTCAAATCTTTTTATGAAGCAAATACACTCCACACATGCTGAAGATCTCGTGCATCACTCAAGGGGACAAGATCTCCTAATTTGGAAAGGTTTTCATTGAAAAAGATTGAAAAAATATTTGATTGGAAATCAAAGATGCAAACTTGAATGCAATGGATTGTTGGGCTTAATTTTAACTTAATTCTCTTCAGATAAAGATGCTGAAGCCAACCCTATTGAGAAAAAACATACAATTGCTGCTGAGACCACATAACCAAATTGCAAAAATTCAAGAAATGTTGTGAAACTGAATTCTTATTTGCAGCACGATTAAAAGCCTAAAAAAGGTTCAAACACCTTGCCTGAGTCTCCAGGAATCCATTGCCATCAAGAACAAGTCCAAATACGCAAAGAATCAAAGCCAACAAGTCACTCGGTTTGCATATATTTCCAAATCTGCATATCATATTTCATGCGCTTTTAATCCATTTTTTTGATTGGTTTGTGTTGTTAGGAACCTTCTAAAGCTAATGAAATAGTTTAATTGAACTAACGCGCACTGAATCCAAAATCACCATGAACAAGTTCTAGGGTTCTTCAGTTTCAAATTTGGGGCTTTCTAAACCCAGAACAATTAGGACTAGTGATGCATATGACTGGATTTGTTGCATCAAGACGAAATCATTGACACTATCGCGCCCTTTTTATATTGCTTGTGTGCCTAATCGCTATTCTTGGCACTTTTGTTTTGTGGGGGTTTAAAACCCCCGCTATTTGATTGCTTTTTGTTTCAGGCCAAATGAAGAAGACAGTACGTGGAAGAACGTGACTGGGTGATTCAAATGAGTGGCGCGCTTTTTGTGTTCCCAGTATAATTATTATGTTTCATATATTATGTTTAGTGGTTATTATGTTTACAAACAATTGCAGATGGCGTAGTGGTGGTGGACGTGTCTTGCAAACACTGGGACCTGGGTTCGATTCCCAGGTCCCCCATATAATTCTTCATATTTTTCACAACATGTTCCAATGCAATGCTTGTACCAAGTTCCACCATAAGCCTCACGCGTTAGCTTGCCAAGTGGCCTTGATCAACAATCTGAAGGCCAGGAGGTGATGGACACTCTATGCCCTAGTCAACAAACATGCACATGATTCCTGAAAGTCAAACGTGGCTTGGTCTTCTTGGGCCAGAATTGCTTCAGTTTTACCTCCACTTTGGACCATCACACCCCCCCTGTGGTTTGCATTCTTTATTTTATTTTCTTTTTCTTGTAAATTCTTTTAATTGTTTTAATTATTATTATTAATTCACTAATAATTAATTTTTCCTAATAAAAATCAGAAAATCAAAATTGTAAATATATTTATTAAATTTACTATTAACTATTAATTTAATTTTTGTAAATAAATATTAACAATTAACTTAGTTTAATTTAGGTTTTAATTCTAATCCTTTTTTTTAATAAATAAAAATTGCATAGAATTAGGTTTTGACCTTTTTTTAATCATTTTCTTATTATCATCATTATTACTATTTATTAATTATTATTTTTGTAAATAACATGTAAATTAATTAATTAGCTTAAATTAGGTTAACTTTAACATTTTCTTAATAATTAAAATAAACTTAGAACTAGGGTTTTCTTTTGATTTTAATTTATTTATTTTCATTAAATACAAAAAACACAAAAAATATCTTTCTTGTAAATAATTAATTAAATTAGCATTAGGTTTAATTTTAATTTAATTTCAAGCAAAGGACAAAAAACTCTTAATTTCTCAAAAGGGTCCAAAACCCTCAGACGTTCCAATTTAATTCTTTCGCACGTTATTTTTATATTTTGATTATTATGTATCTGCTTCTAGGATGTAATAGTAATTAGGTTCATTGCTTTTTTACTTTCCGCATCTTTATCAAAAACGGGTCTTTGTTTTTTGGCGATGTATAGACCCGCGCCTTGTAATAGCGTAGCTTTTATCTTTCCGTATTTTATTTTCCGCACTCCTAACTGCTAAATTGCATGAAAGAATGTATGATAATTAAAAACAACTCGTAGCTCACAATTGCATGATCCAAGATAAATGTTAACATGAAAACAACACACAATGCACATGCCACTTCTAGGGTACGCCTCACTCGTTGCCTCGAAAGTGGTCGTCAAGTATAGGGTGTTTTAGAGGTTGCCCTTATGTCTAAGATCCAGTTGCCTCGAAACGGTTGCCTCGGATTAAAAAGGATCTAGGACATTAGGGTTACTTCTAAGGTGTCCTACTATTGCTTCGGTGACCACACTGTCCCTCAATCGAATTGACTCGAACACCTCCAACGGTGGTGCTACCTACCTCTTAATGGTGGGATGGCACTACCTTAAGGACTTTTACACAGCCTAATTCCTTAGGGTAGGTAGATGACTCATGGGTACTTGCTCTCTTCAAAAACAAACAAAAATCTTTTCACACTGACACTTTCAAAAAGCTTTCAAAACAAATTTTTCAAACACTCTTGAGGACAGATACAAGAGTCATTTAGAAATCTTTCAAAAACGAAAATTTTTTCAAACCCACTCACATTTGAAAAGCAAACACATTTTGAAAACATAAGAGCAAGTACCTAAGAGCCCGTGGATAACCACGGATAGAAAGGGTGCTAACACCTTCCCTTTCTATAAATCTACCTCCCGAACCGAGAGACATTCTCAATAAGGAATTTTGTTGTGTTTTTGTCTTTTCCATGTTGGAGAACATAAAAGACAATGGCGACTCTTGCTTACCGCGACATACGTGATCCAGCTAAAAACAGTCAGTTCTATTTCCACCGATCACAGAACTGGCGACTCTGCTGGGGATACTTAAAGTGAGGTGTACCTTAGGATAAATCATACTTATGTTTTCAATTGAATGTTTTGTTTGCTTTATTATTATGGGCATTGTCTTGGAGTTTCATAGATCCTAACCCGGATCTGGGGATACCCTTTTAGGTAGCATAAGCTGTGAGGGACCTGTCCGGCGTAGACCGACACGGGTGAAGCAGTGGCTACGTTGGTGTGGCACCTTGGTCTATACCGATATCCCTTGTGTTGCAACGAGGAGAATATGGGTCTTCTGAGGAGTCATTAAGCACCAACCGACCTTAGAACCCTAATTTGACCCAACTTGGCCATAGAACAGTAGCAGTATGCTACACCCATTGAGGCTAAACTCTCGTGATGGTTCTAGCTGCAAGAAAAGATTGCGACGTTGGAGTTATGACTGATTGAGGGTAGTCAGTGATATTGGGATCCTCTAGAACCCGGTTACTTTTGATAGGACAGGTCTTAACCAACAAACTGAAAGAGGGTAGTACTTGAACTTCATGCTGGCCTAAACTCTAAGGGTTGTCTTGTGTGACTTGTGTGCCTTATCATGTTTGCCTTTGTGAATGTTTGTGGTGTGCTTTATCATAACATCATGCCATCATACCATTACATCCTGCATAAGGACTGACCTATTTCAAAGACAAGAGGGTTTCACCTTTGCTCTGTTTTGTAGGACATCATGATGCCTGTGCGAAGGAACACTATCCGGCTTAATTTTGTTCATCCACCTGAGTTGCTTGAAGAATTGGTTAGCAGAATTCCAAACACTACTTCCTTCATCCAGAGGCATGGTTCTCTTCTAGGTTTAGTCACTGCAAAGTGGGACCAACAACTGATGAGTGTCTTGACCCAGTTTTATGATCCTTTGTATAATTGCTTCACCTTTCAAGACTTCCAGCTGGTCCCTACCCTGGAAGAATTCTCTGATTTGCTTGGTATCCCTATCTTGGAACAGACTCCCTTCACTGGTTTGGAAAAGACTCTTAGGCTTGAGGAGATTGCTGCAGCCCTCCCTTTGACCACCAAAGAGGTAATGGACAACTGGGTGACTAGAAGCAGAGTTAAGGGCCTTTTGGCTAAATTCCTGATTAGTAAAGCTAACAGTTTCTGGAATGACTTAGACTTCAGGGCGTACGAAGACACTCTGGCTCTCTTAATCTATGGTCTGGTTCTATTTCCAAATCCTGATAACTTTGTTAATGTCAATGCCATAATGATCTTCATATCTCGGAACCCTGTGCCCACTCTCTTGGGTGATATCCTGCAACAACTCTATGCTCGTGCTGCCCGAAGACGAGGAACTCTATGGTGTTGTACTCCTTTGTTAGTGAGGTGGTTTATTTCTCACCTCCCTAAGTTCGTGCTGAAGAACAAATAAGGAAGAGGCTGGGCTCATAGGTTAATGTCTCTCACTGATAATGACATCATTTGGACTCTCAGAGGTTTGGATAAGGTAGCTGTTATTGATCGTTGCGGAGAGTATCCTAATGTTCCTTTGATTGGTACCCAAGGAGGAATCTCTTACAATCCATGTCTAGCTCTCCGTCAGTTTGGAAGAGCCAGAAGAGCAGGGCCTCATGAGATGTTGGTGCCTCACATCAGTTTTGAGTTTCAGGTAGATAGTGACGAGTTACGTCGTAGATTTATCAAGGCTTGGGACAAAATTCACAAAGTTGACCCACATGAGTTGGGACCGAAGACTTCTCTACCTATGGAATCCTACTACAGATGGGTCCGCATCCGTGCTCAGAAGTTAGGTATGCCATACGAAGCTGTCAGACCCATCACTCTTGAATATCCTGATAGAGACGGGGCTCCTCCAACTGTTCTCCCTCCTCAGATACCTACTGATGTTGATACACTAAAGAGGTCTTGGGTGCAACTACAAGAAGAACGGGATTCTTATCGGGAAAAGTTCAACGAGCAGGAATTGAAGATCCAGAAGCTGAAAAAGCAGTTGGAGAACGAGCGGACCTTGAATGACTACATCCGTACTGAGAAAAAGATACCCTGGGACCACTGATGAGCTTTGGATGTTCTTTTACAGTTTTTATTTCCCTTTTCAGTATTTCCATTTTATGTAACGCCTAAGGGCAATCTGTTGAACAATTTAAATTTCAAAGTTGAATCTAATAAAGTGCGCTTCCTTTTTGTTTACAAAGTTGAATCCCGATTGTCTTTGAAAACATAAATCATACGCATTCCATTCATCATATGCATCACAGGTACTCTTCTTTTCAGGTTGCTTAATGTTCTTCGCTGTTTATTTCAGCAATCATCATGAATCCTGAATCATCTACTGAGTAGTCCATCAAGGCCCTACAGGCCCAGAACGCCCAGTTCCAAGAGTTAATCATGAGTTTAGCCCAAGGTCAAGAGGAATTGAAGGCTCTGCTGGTAAAGAAGAAGAAGAAGAGAACTGTACTATTCAACACTGGACGGAGGTTTGGCAATACACTGCAAAATGAGGCTGACCAAGCTGCTTCCTCTGTAGGCAAAGGCAGTCCCCAAGGGGGAAGGGTTCCTAGTCCTGTGGTCTCTGACAACGAGACTGATTTCAATGAAGAGCATTACCCTCCCGCTGAAGACAGGTACAAGCAGTTAGAGGATCGTCTGAATGCCATGGAAATTCAACAGGTGCCTGGGTTGGATTTTGGAGATCTGGGTTTGTCTTCTGGGGTGGTGATCCCACACAAGTTCAAGGCACCATCTTTTGCGAAGTATGACGGGGCTTCCTGCCCTAAGCTACATCTCAGATCTTATGTGCGGAAGATCCAACCGTATACTGTGGACAAGAACTTATGGATCCACTTCTTCCAAGATAGCCTTTTCAGGGGCTCAACTCGAGTGGTTCTATCAGCTGGATGGAGCCAGTATTCGAAACTGGGAGGACTTGGCTACTGCTTTTTATAAGCAGTATCAGTACAATGCCGACCTCGCTCCTACACGTACCCAACTCCAGGGTATGTCGCTAGGATCGGGAGAAGGTTTTAAAGAGTACGCGCAAAAGTGGAGGGACCTGGCTGGCAGGGTGCAGCCACCGTTGACTGACCGTGAGCTTGTTGACATGTTCCTGAGGACCCTGTCTGGGCCGTTCTTCAACCACCTGATTGGAAATTCTTCTGCAGGGTTTACAGACCTCATTCTGACGGGTGAAAGGATAGAAGCTGGTATGAAATCGGGAAAGATACAGAAAGGTGCGTCCTCAAGTTCTGAAAAGAAGCCTTTCAAAAAGGAAGTCAGTGCTGTATATGGTCCCAGAAGGCAAAATAAACCGGAACACCGCCAAGCTGTCAACGCGGTGGTGATTTCAAAGCTTGCTGCCGCTCCTCGGCAACCTAACCAACCAAGGGGTGAGAGACCCAGAAGAGAATACACTCGGCTTAGTATGACCTTGTCTTAGATCTTGCCGCAACTGCTGTCGACCAACCTGGTAACTGTCAGAGAAGCTCTGAAGGTGGTAAACACAACCTCTCCGAAGTACAATCCCAACGCCCGCTGTGCTTATCACTCTGATAGCCCGGGGCATTCTACTGATGATTGTTGGGCCCTGAGGAATAAGGTTCAGGACCTTATTGATGCGAAGGAGATACAGTTTGAGGCGCCCGAAAGGCCCAACGTTGTGACTGCTCCTATGCCCTAACATGGAGTAAATGCTATTGAGGAATATCTATATGTAGGCTCTGTGGATGAGATTGTTACTCCTTTATTGACCGTCAAGAGGAACCTGTTGCTAGCCAGTTTATTTCTGGGTTGTAGCAAGGGTTGCCTTCTATGTGCTGTTTCACCTGCTGGTTGTCCGTTGCTGAAGTCAGGCATCCAAAACCTGATGGATAGCAAAGAGATCTTGTTCAAGAAGACCGCTGTTCCTATTGTTCCTACCGAAGAAGTATCCGTTGTCACCATTTTCAACAATCCTACCAAGGCTCCCCCGAGGAAGCCTGTCAAAATCATGTCTGTTGCACCTATCATCATTACTGTTCCGGGGCCCCTCCCCTATAAATCTGACAAGGCTGTCCCATGGCACTATGGGGCAGATGTGTATGTGCTCGGAGTAAAGCAAGAGTTCAATACTAGTACCGGCATCAGTAACATCATCGGTCCTGCTAAAGTTACTCGCAGTGGCAGGCTCTTCTCGCCTGATATTGCACCTCCTGCTATTCAGAGGCCCCTTGTTATCACACCTGCCAGTGTACCTGTTTCCCCTCCTGATCAAGTTTCTACCCCTGTTGCCGAGTCATCTGACACTCGGGGCAAAGGGATTGCTGATGTGCCTGCCCAGATGGAGGCACCGAAGACTGTTAATGTTGAAGCTTCACAGCAAGAGATGGAAGAAATCCTTAAGATTATCAAGAAGAGTGATTTCAACGTCGTGGAACAGCTGGGGAACCCCCCTCTAAGATCTCTATGCTATCACTGTTGTTGTGTTCAGAGGCCCATGCCAAGGCTCTGATCTCCTTCCTGAAGACGGCCCATGTGCCACAAGAGACGTCTGCCGATCAATTTACTGATTGTGTGGCCAACTTGACCGCTGATAATGGTCTGGGTTTCTCTGACGCCGATCTGACTGCCAAGGGAAAGAACCACAACGATGCCCTGCATCTCTCCATTGAATGCAGGGGCACTACTCTCGCCCATGTGTTGGTAGACACTGGTTCTTTGCTGAACATATTGCCCAAGAAGGCCTAAGACAGGTTGGATTGTGAGGGTTTGGAGTTGAAGCCTAGTAACATTATTGTCCAGGCCTTTGACGGGTCGAAGAGGATGGTACATGGTGAAGTGGACATTCCAATCCGGGTTGGTTCTCAAGTCTTTGACTCAACATTCTATATGATGGACATCCGACCATCCTATTCTTGTTTACTGGGTCGTCCTTGGATCCATAAGGCTGGAGCTGTGACCTCCACTCTACACCAAAAGCTCAAGTACCCGGTCAGAGGGAAGATTGTTATAGTGCAGGGGGAGGAAGAATACATGGTTAGCCATCTTAACTCATTCCGGTATATAGAGATGGACGGGAGTTCATTGAGACCCCCTTTCAACACTTTGAAGAGGTGCCTCCAACATTGGCAGCAACCGAGATTGTAACTGAAGAAGACTCTCCTTTGAAGATGGCTTCCTTGAAGGATGCCCGGGCTGTGGTTGAGAAGGGTGAGTGTGCAAACTGGGGCAGACTTCCTGATTTTACTCCAAAGACTGACAAGTTTGGGCTGGGTTTTACTGCAGAGGCTCAGAGGGCTGTACGTAAAGCAAGGATTGGAAGACCTCCCGTATTCATCACCAACCCGGGAGTGAATGCTATTGAAGGCGATGCGGAGGAATCTGAATTTGACAGCTGGATCTACCCAACGGCCGACGGTGGACAGAACAATTGGACTGCCAAAGATTTCATACCTGTTACTTTTGTTACTCAGTAATGAACTCCTTTGTTTTTAAATTTGTAACGAACAATAATTTGAAACTTTATGGCCCGGTGTCTTACCCGGGGCACCGTTGGCTTCATTTGTGAGGGCTTATTACTTGTCATTTCCATATATGATGAATAAAAACATTGGACGTTTTCGCATTTCAAATCTTGTGCTCCCTTTCTTCCTTTCTTTATTGCAAAACAGCTATATTTACACACACTCACCTATACAGGTTTCAATCCACTCTGGATCTCACTGGTAACGACTCTGCTACTGCCAGTTATGACTTCGAAAATCCGATCAACTTAGCCGAAGACGAAGGTGAAGATGATTGCGAAGTTCCTGGCGAGCTTGCAAGACTGCTACTCCAGGAAGAGAGGGCCATTCAGCCACATGAAGAGCCAGTGGAAACGGTAAATCTGGGTACTGAGACAGATAGAAAGGAAGTTAAGATTGGTGCCAATCTGGAGCTCAGCATAAAACAAAGGTTGATTCAGATGTTGCATAATTATGTGGAAATCTTTGCCTGGTCTTACGAAGACATGTCTGGGTTGGATACCGACATTGTGGTTCACCACCTGCCTACCAAGGAAGACTGCCCTCCGGTAAAACAGAAGGTCCGCCGTATGCGTCCAGAGATGTCCGAGAAGATCAAAGCTGAGGTTATGAAGCAATTTGATGCCGGGTTTCTAGCAGTGACTTCTTACCCTCAGTGGGTTGCCAATGTGGTTCCGGTGCCGAAGAAAGATGGTAAGGTCCGAATGTGTGTTGACTACAGGGATCTGAACAGGGCGAGCCCCAAGGATGACTTCCCTCTGCCTCACATCGACGTTCTGGTTGACAATACTGCTCAGCACAAGGTGTTCTCCTTCATGGATGGGTTCTCAGGTTACAATCAGATCAAGATGGCTCCTGAAGATATGGAAAAAACTACCTTTGTTACTCAGTGGGGCACCTTCTGCTACAAGGTCATGCCTTTTGGGTTGAAAAATGCTGGGGCAACCTACCAACGTGCCATGGTTGCTTTATTTCATGACATGATCCACCATGAGATTGAAGTATATGTCGATGATATGATTGCAAGGTCTCAAACTGAGGAGGAACACCTTGACCATCTACAGAAGCTGTTTGACCGTCTGAAGTTGTACAAGCTGAGGTTGAACCCAAACAAGTGCACCTTTGGGGTAAGATCTGGAAAATTGCTAGGCTTCGTCGTGAGCGATAAAGGTATTCAAGTGGACCCTGCCAAGGTTAAAGCCATACAATAGATGCCAGTTCCCAAGACAGAGAAAGAAGTCAGAGGCTTTCTAGGACGACTGAACTACATTGCCCGATTCATCTCGCATCTAACTGCTACATGTGAACCAATCTTCAAGCTGCTGAAGAAAGATCAAGTAGTACGTTGGAATGATGAATGTCAGGCCGCTTTCGACAGAATCAAAGAGTATCTCCAAGAACCACCCATCCTTATGCCACCGGTTGAAGGGAGACCTCTAATCTTATACTTGGCAGTACTTGACAACTCAATGGGGTGCGTGCTGGGGCAGCATGACGAGTCTTGCCGAAAAGAGCATGCCATTTATTACCTTAGCAAAAATTTTACCGACTGTGAGACCCGATACTCACTGCTCGAGAACACTTGCTGTGCTTTGGTATGGGCTGCTCGCCGACTGAGACAGTATATGCTGACTCACACTACTCTGTTGATTTCAAAAATGGATCCAATAAAGTACATATTCGAAAAGCTCGCCTTGTCCGGAAGAATAGCAAGATGGTAGATGATCTTGATAGAATACGACATCCAGTACACGACTCAGAAGGCAATCAAAGGAAGTGTATTGGCAGACCACTTGGCACACCAGGCAGTGGATGATTACCAGTTAATGAACTTTGAATTTCCTGACGAGAACATCATGGTAGTGACTGATTGTGAAGTACCTGGACCGGATGAAGGACCTGAGTAAGGATCCCGATGGTCTATGCACTTTGACGAAGCCTCGAATGCTTTGGGTAACGATATCGGCGCTGTGAACATATCCCTAAAAGGCACTCATACTCCACTTATTGCCCGGCTAGGCTTCAACTGCACCAACAATATGGCGGAGTATGAGGCATGCATCATGGGTCTTCAAGCTGCAATTGACCTAAGGATCAAGTTTCTGAGTGTCTTCGGAGATTCCGCTCTCGTGATCAATCAGATCAAAGGCGAGTGGGATTTGAAACACCCAAACCTTATTCCTTACAAAGAATGTGTGTTGACATTGATCCCCCATTTCACGAAGATAACTTTTGAACACTTCCCAAGAGAGGAGAATCAGTTGGCGGACACGTTGGCTACGATGTCTTCTATGTTCAAAGTCAAATGGGATAATGAGGCTCCCCGAATCATCATTTGGAAATTGGACGAGCCTGCATATTGCTATGATCTTGAGACTGAAGAGGTAACTGAAAAACCTTGGTATCATGAAGTGAAAAGGTACTTGGAAGCTCAAGAATACCCCGAGGGTGCATCTGTCAATGACAAGAAGTTTCTGAGAAGGTTCGCAACAAAGTTCTTCCTCAGCAACGACATTCTCTACAAGCGAAACCATGATTCAACCTTACTGCGTTGTGTGGATAAGACTGAAGCAGAAAGAATCATGGCAGAACTACATGAAGGTACCTTCGGAACACATTCCAGTGGACACACCATGGCAAAGAAAATCCTTCAGGCAGGATATTTCTGGTCCACAATGGAAGCCGACTGTTACCAACATTCTCGGACATGTCATAAGTGCCAGATCTATGCTGATAAAGTGCACGTTCCTCCAGTCCCTCTGAATGTCTTGACTGCACCTTGGCCTTTTGCAATATGGGGCATTGATATGATCGGCGAGATTAAACCTACGGCATCCAACGGGCATCGCTTCATCCTGGTGGCGATCGATTACTTTACAAAGTGGGTTGAAGCAGCTTCCTATGCTATGGTAACCAAGAACGTCGTGGCACGGTTCATTCGGCATAACCTGATCTGTCGATACAGCGTCCCAGAAAGGATCATTACGGACAATGGTACCAATCTTAATAACAAGATGATCACTGAGCTCTGCGAGAAATTCAAGATACAGCACCACAACTCTTCTCCCTACCGGCCGAAGATGAATGGAGTTGTAGAAGCAGCTAATAAGAATATCAAAAAGATTGTGCAGAAGATGACAGTGACCTATAAAGATTGGCACGAGATGTTACCGTTTGCTCTTCATGGGTACCGTACCTCAGCAAGAACGTCAACCGGGGCAACTCCCTTTTCCTTGGTCTATGGCATGGAGGCAGTCTTGCCAATTGAAGTCCAGATACCCTCTCTCCAGATAATGAAGGATGCAGGTTTGAGCGAAGATGACTGGATCCAGACTCGGCTTGATCAATTAAACCTAATTGACGAAAAGAGACTCACTGCTATTTGTCATGGTCAAACGTATCAAAAACGAATGATCAGGGCATTTAACAAGAAAGTCAGACCACAAGAGTATCAAGTTGGGGATCTGGTAATCAAGCGCATCATTCTTCCTCAAAGTGATCCCAGGGGCAAATGGACCCCCACATACGAAGGGCCATTTGTGGTTAAGCATGTCTTCTCAGGAGGAGCCATGATTCTAACCACCATGGATGGTGACGACCTTCCTCACCCCGCCAATGCAGACATAGTAAAAAGATACTACGCATGAACAAAAGACCCGCTAGGTTGACACACCTAAGCAAAAATAAGGGCTTCCCGGCGAACCAAAAGGGTTCGGGCAAAAATAAGGGATGAAATGAAAAAAATCTGTACACCCGGCAAGTCGAAAACCTGAAAAGGCGGTTGGGCAAAAATGGGTATCCCGGTGGACTGAAAACCCGAAAGGGCGGTCCAGGCAAAAGTTAGGGATTAAAGCGTAATACTATGTCTCATTGAATCACATTGCATCCAGAATCTGGTATCAAACATCAGGTTCAGACGACATCGATCAGTCAGCTTCACCTTCAGCTAAGCAGCCAAGTGATGAGACGCTCGAAGATATAAAGGCGATAGCAGAGTTGGAACCTAGTGGGATTATTCTTTTCAGATAGCTGTTTTGTTTTCCTTTTTCACAAAATTGTTTAAACTCTGTTTGTTCGGCAGCGTCCTCTTACTAGGACGTCAGCCTCTTGTACATAAACGCCTATTTACAAGCAAATTCAAAAATCAATACAAATTCACTCTTCGGATAAATTGCCAATTATTTTTCCTTTTTCTGTTTTGTCTTGCGAAGAACGTCCAATGTTCATTTTTGATATATGCATTTGACACTAATTGCTAACTCATAAATATTTGCATACGAAACAAAGGACTAATTACAGGTGACATCAGAAACAGGGACAATAATGAGTTGTCTAAGCGATCTAGTTGCTCTGTCCACCAAGGTACCAAGGTAAGTTCGGCTGAAGAATGTAACCCAGATACCTTCACTCCCCGCCGAGTAAGACAAGATTCAGCAACACTCTCCCCAAGCAGAGTTAGTCTCCCATCAGCTCCGAAAAGGCACAGTATTCCCTAGCAAGTCAGCGATACTCTCCCCAAGCAGAGTTAGTCTACTGTCAGCCTTAAGGAAGTCAGATATCCCCAGAAGATCCCAATATTCCCCAACAGAGTACAGAGTATACAGATGTTCCTAAGCAAGCATCCCCGATAGTCTTAGTATAAGATTGTTCCCCGGCGGAATACAGACACCCCAGTGGAGCCACTTCCCCAGTACAGTTCAAAGGTTCCCCAGGAGAGTTGAATCAATCTCCCCAGTAGATTCTGGAAGCTTATCTCCAGTAGATTCTGGAAGCTTGTCCCCAGTAGATTCTGGAAGCTTATCACTGGCAGAGTACGCATATCTCTCCCCGGCTTTATTCAGAAGATTATTCCCCACCAGAGCTTATAACTGGGTTATCCTCAGCTAATTGCCACGGAAAGATCGTCCCCGACGAAGTTCTTCCTATCCCCAGCGGAGTTCATTAAATCCCCAACATAACTCATCAATGGTATCCCCAACGGAGTTATCATCAACATCTCAGCAAAGTATCTCTTCCCACAGAGTATTTCCCTACAGAGTAATCTCTTCAACAAAGTTTATTCCCCAACGGAGTCATCTTCTCCTACCGGTTTATTCTCGCAACCGTCATCCCCAGCGGAAACAAAGAGCTCTATTCTTCAACATCAGCCCAGGATTTGACTTCCCGGCATCCGTCAAGGATTTATTTTCCTAGACAAAAATACATGCGTAAACATCACGTCTTCATACATTATAGCATGCACATACGCATCATGAACGTACAATCTCATTTATTTTGAGAATATCATGCATTTCATACATCATGACATCGCATACAACTAACGTTTTGTCTTTTCAGGACAAAGGTCAATACAAAGATGCCCTGTCGCAATTCCAGATTCGATACCTGTATCTAGCCAGGGCATATCTGTGAGCGATTACTTATGGATTCGACGCCTGTATCTAGCCAGGGCATATCTGCATGAAGAAATTCCGGACTCGATTCCTGTATCCAGCCAGGGCACGTCTGAAGAGTTTGAAGATTCGATTCCTGTATCCAGCCAGGGCATATCTGTTGACGACTAATTCCGGACTCGATTCCTGTATCCAGCCAGGGCACGTCTGAAGAGTTTGAAGATTCGATTCCTGTATCCAGCCAGGGCATATCTGTTGACGACTAATTCCGGACTCGATTCCTGTATCCAGCCAGGGCACGTCTGAAGAGTTTGAAGATTCGATTCCTGTATCCAGCCAGGGCATATCTGTTGACGACTAATTCCAGACTCGATTCCTGTATCCAGCCAGGGCACGTCTGAAGAGTTTGAAGATTCGATTCCTGTATCCATCCAGGGCATATCTGTTGACGACTAATTCCGGACTCGATTCCTGTATCTAGCCAGGGCACATCTGAAGAGTTTGAAGATTCGATTCCTGTATCCAGCCAGGGCATATCTGTTGACGACTAATTCCGGACTCGATTCCTGTATCCAGCCAGGGCACGTCTGAAGAGTTTGAAGATTCGATTCCTGTATCCAGCCAGGACATATCTGTTGACGACTAATTCCGGACTCGATTCCTATATCCAACCAGGGCACGTCTGAAGAGTTTGAAGATTCGATTCCTGTATCCAGCCAGGGCATATCTGTTGACGACTAATTCCGGACTCGATTCCTGTATCCAGCCAGGGCACGTCTGAAGAGTTTGAAGATTCGATTCCTGTATCCAGCCAGGGCATATCTGTTGACGACTAATTCCGGACTCGATTCCTGTATCCAGCCAGGGCACGTCTGAAGAGTTTGAAGATTCGATTCCTGTATCCATCCAGGGTATATCTGTTGACGACTAATTCCGGACTCGATTCCTGTATCCAGCCAGAGCACGTCTGAAGAGTTTGAAGATTCGATTCCTGTAACGCCTAAGGGCATATCTGTTGACGACTAATTCCGGACTCGATTCCTGTATCCAGCCAGGGCACGTATGAAGAGTTTGAAGATTCGATACCTGTATCCAGCTAGGGCATATCTGTTGATGACTAATTCCAGATTTGATTCCTGTATCTAGCCAGGGCACATCTGTGAGTAACTGATTGTAGACTCGATACCTGTATCCAGCCAGGGCATATCTACATGAAGAGTTTAGAGATTCGATACCTGTATCCATCCAGGGCATATCTACATAAAGAGTTTGAAGATCAACCCCTGTAATAGGCCAGGTATTTATTTTTTCTTTCTCAGGTACGCAAGTTCTCGCTAAGGAATCTCTTACGCGATCGACACCTAGATGGCATCTATAAGCCCATCCACATACCAACAATCTCCAGATGGCATCTATAAGCCCATCCTCCTATCCATCATCTTTCCAAATGGCATCTGTAAGCCCATTCCCTACATCACACTGCTAACATTCTACTATGTGAGTGCAAATTTCTGGGTACTCTAGTGTTCAATCATCTTCCACCTTCGGATCACGAAAGGCGCGCAAGCCAATCTACATCCTCAGGTCTAAGAAGATTGAACAGGGGCAACTGTTGTACCCCAAAATTTTCCCTCCCATATTCTTCAAGACTTGGCAAGATCAATCTCCAGATGGTTCAAAATCTCTCAAGGGTTGCACAGTCCAATTGCCTCCTAACACAGTCAAAATTAGGGTTTTGATTCTTACAAGGAAGTTGAGGTTTCCAAGGGGCCAATCAAGTCCCATATGCCTATATACATTGTCAAGCATCTATATGTCAAGTTTCAAGACTCACAACATCAAGTTGCACAATCAAAAGCCCTAATTGCTTCACAGTCAACTGCAGGGGTAAAATGGTCATTTGACAGTCAAAAGTCAAATTTTTTGGTCAACATCTCATTTTGAAGCCACAATCATCATTTGATCAAGTCTTGATCATGATTCCACAAGCATGACTCAAAAATCATCAAGATGCAAAAAGTTTCTATTTTTGGACAGCTGAAAAGTCAACTGTAACTTGACCAAGGCATAACTTTTTCATGGTTCATCAGAAAAATCCCATCCAATGCTCATTTTGAAGGGGATGACATTTCCTACAACTCATCTTCACATTCCAAATCCAAGAAATGATCTCACAAAAAGTTATCAATTTCTACATTATAGGTCATTTTTAAAAGTCAACAAAAAGGCACTTTAAGTCAAAGACCATAACTTGAGATTGGTAAATCAAAATGGCATGGGACCAAAGGCATTGGTTAGAGGACTTCAAGACCTTTCCAAAATGTCCAAGAACATGTTCATGGCTTCAAAATTGAGCAAGATATGCATTGGAGAAGTTGGGAAATTTTTGGGAACTTTCAAAAGTCAACTTTGCCTAAAACACTTCATTTTTGCTAATGGGCCTCAAATTCCTTCTTGAATCTTTACCCAAGGCTTATGCACGACCCATTAAGATTAATTGGAATTATTTTCTTATTTTTATTAATTATTTGGATTTTTAATTGATTATTAATCTATTTAATTAATTTAATTATAGGAAAATATCAAAACATGGTTGTCAAATCTTTTTATGAAGCAAATACACTCCACACATGTTGAAGATCTCGTGCATCACTCAAGGGGACAAGATCTCCTAATTTGGCAAGGTTTTCATTGAAAAAGATTGAAAAATATTTGATTGGAAATCAAAGATGCAAACTTGAATGCAATGGATTGTTGGGCTTAATTTTAACTTAATTCTCTTCACATAAAGATGCTGAAGCCAACCCTATTGAGAAAAAACGTACAATTGCTGCTGAGACCACATAACCAAATTGCAAAAATTCAAGAAATGTTGTGAAACTGAATTCTTATTTACAACACGATTCAAAGCCTAAAAAAGGTTCAAACACCTTGCCTAAGTCTCCAGGAATCCATTGCCATCAAGAACAAGTCCAAATACGCAAAGAATCAAAGCCAATAAGTCACTCGGTTTGCATATATTTCCAAATCTGCATATCATATTTCATGCGCTTTTAATCCATTTTTTTGATTGGTTTGTGTTGTTAGGAACCTTCTGAAGCTAATGAAACAGTTTAATTGAACTAACGCGCACTGAATCCAAAATCACCATGAACAAGTTCTAGGGTTCTTCAGTTTCAAATTCGGGGCTTTCTAAACCCAGAACAATTAGGACTAGTGATGCATATGACTGGATTCGTTGCAACAAGACGAAATCATTGACACTATCGCGCCCTTTTTATATTGCTTGTGTGCCTAATTGCTATTCTTGGCACTTTTGTTTTGTGGGGATTTAAAACCCCCGCTATTTGATTGCTTTTTGTTTCAGGCCAGATGAAGAAGACAGTACGTGGAAGAACGTGACTGGGTGATTCAAATGAGTGGCGCGCTTTTTGTGTTCCCAGTATAATTATTATGTTTCATATATTATGTTTAGTGGTTATTATGTTTACAAACAATTGTAGATGGCGTAGTGGTGGTGTACGTGTCTTGCAAACACTGGGACCTGGGTTCGATTCCCAGGTCCCCCATATAATTCTTCATATTTTTCACAACATGTTCCAATGCAATGCTTCTACCAAGTTCCACCATAAGCCTCACGCGTTAGCTTGCCAAGTGGCCTTGATCAACAATCTGAAGGCCAGGAGATGATGGACACTCTATGCCCTAGTCAACAAACATGCACATGATTCCTGAAAGTCAAACGTGGCTTGGTCTTCTTGGGCCAGAATTGCTTCAATTTTACCTCCACTTTGGGCCATCACACCCCCCTGTGGTTTGCATTCTTTATTTTATTTTATTTTTCTTGTAAATTCTTTTAATTGTTTTAATTATTATTATTAATTCGCCAATAATTAATTTTTCCTAATAAAAATCAGAAAATCAAAATTCTAAATATATTTATTAAATTTACTATTAACTATTAATTTAATTTTTGTAAATAAATATTAACAATTAACTTAGTTTAATTTAGGTTTTAATTCTAATCCTTTTTTTTAATAAATAAAAATTGCATAGAATTAGGTTTTGACCTTTTTTAATCATTTTCTTATTATCATCATTATTACTATTTATTAATTATTATTTTTGTAAATAACATGTAAATTAATTAATTAACTTAAATTAGGTTAACTTTAACATTTTCTTAATAATTAAAATAAACTTAGAACTAGGGTTTTCTTTTGATTTTAATTTATTTATTTTTATTAAATACAAAAAACACAAAAAATATCTTTCTTGTAAATAATTAATTAAATTAGCATTAGGTTTAATTTTAATTTAATTTCAAGCAAAGGACAAAAAACTCTTAATTTCTCAAAAGGGTCCAAAACCCTCGGACGTTCCAATTTAATTCTTTCGCACGCTATTTTTATATTTTGATTATTATGTACCTGCTTCCAGGATGTAATAGTAATTAGGTTCATTGCTTTTTTACTTTCCGCATCTTTATCAAAAACGGGTCTTTGTTTTTTGGAGATGTATAGACCCGCGCCTTGTAATAGCGTAGCTTTTATCTTTCCGTATTTTATTTTCCGCACTCTTAACTGCTAAATTGCATAAAAGAATGTATGATAATTAAAAACAACTTGTAGCTCACAATTGCATGATCCAAGATAAATGTTAACATGAAAACAACACACAATGCACATGCCACTTCTAGGGTACGCCTCACTCGTTGCCTCGAAAATGGTCGTCAAGTATAGGGTGTTTTAGCGGTTGCCCTTATGTCTAAGATCCAGTTGCCTCGAAGCGGTTGCCTCAGATTAAAAAGGATCTAGGACATTATGGTTACTTCTAAGGTGTCCTACTATTGCTTCGGTGATCACACTGTCCCTCAATCGAATTGACCCGAACACCTCCAACGGTGGTGCTACCTACCTCTCAATGGTGGGATGGCACTACCTTAAGGACTTTTACACATCCTAATTCCATAGGGTAGGTAGATGACTCATGGGTACTTGCTCTCTTCAAAAAAAAAAAAATCTTTTCACACTGACACTTTCAAAAAGCTTTCAAAACAAATTTTTCAAACACTCTTGAGGACAGATACAAGAGTCATTTAGAAATCTTTCAAAAACGAAACTTTTTTCAAACCCACTCACATTTGAAAAGCAAACACATTTTGAAAACATAAGAGCAAGTACCTAAGAGCCCGTGGATAACCACAGATAGAAAGGGTGCTAACACCTTCCCTTTCTATAAATCTACCTCCCGAACCGAGAGACATTCTCAATAAGGAATTTTGCTGTGCTTTTGTCCTTTCCATGTTGGAGAACATAAAAGACGGTGGCGACTCTTGCTTACCGCGACATACGCGATCCAGCTAAAAACAGTCAGTTCTATTTCCACCGATCACAATATGATTAATAATAAATAAATTTAATGAGAATTGTATTGTTGAAATTATAGAATATATAATTTTCCTCTCTTTAATCAAATTGAACATCAAAAAGATTCACGGTGCAGTAGGTAAAACTACAATCCTAATAATCTTGAAAGGTTACATGTCTCTGATTCTTAAAATTTGACAAAATTTCATTTTTATAGTTTTAATATTATTTAGTAAATAATTAACACGATTATAAACATTAATAAAATCAGACTTTAAAACAGAGGCACCAAAACTTAAGAAAATGAAAATAGAGGATCGAAATTATAATTAAGCTAAAAAATAAAGATAAAAAGATCAATTTGTCGGATCAAAAAAGTATCTGGTTCACTGATCTGACTAGTGAACCGATCAGGTTACACCGATTTTCACCGGGTCAATTGCAACATTGGTCCAATGACCTTACTTGACCGTTCTACCCTCCCGTTCACGATCTAACTGGTATGACTGGTCGGAACGGTCAGAGTTTTAAAACTATGCCCACAAATATAACACTATATAGTCCATCAAGCACGAGAGCTTGTAAAAAGGATGAAGTGTTTTTAAAATATTCATCTAGATAACATTCCACTATCGAGGGCGAGACCTTCGGTGAGAGAAAGTGAGATATTCTAAGATAATACCCCTTCGAATGAGAGGCAAGTCCTTCAGCTTAAGGGCAAGTCCCCTGGCTAAAGGCAACCTTTTTAAGGCAAGGAGGGTCCCTTAACACTTGGCGAGTCCCTTAGCTGAAGGCAACCTTTTTTAAGGCAGGGCGAGTCCCTCGGCTTGAGGCGAGTCCCTCAGCTGAAGGAGACATTTTTTAAGGTGAGGCGAGTCCCTGAGATTAAGGCTTGTCCCTCAGATGAAGGCGGTCTGTTATAAGGCGGGGCGAGTATGAATCTTTAGTGGAATGTGAGTCACTTCTTTTTTCCAAGTGTTTCTAAGTAAATAAGTGTTAGTGGAAGACATAGGGGTTCCTTAATTGACTAAAAACATCAAAACGCTAATCAATCTTAAAAGCTTGGGGTTTCAATGAAGGAATCATGTGTAGCATTTAATATAGGTAATGATGATTTTCCTGAGAAACCAAAATTAGTTCTATTTATTTACACGTGTACCATAAGTGCAAGAACTTTTCCATTCCTCACGACAATCACTCCTTTTAGTGGATGCATTAGTTGTGCATTTGGACTTCTGCAAAATGACTTGGTTTGTTGTTTTTAAAAAGGTATTTTCTCTTGTTTCCTTCAAATTCCTCCTTCATACTTCCTCGGGAAAAGCTCACTAGTCAATAATGAAGCTCTGAAGGAAGAAAAAAAATGAGGAAAGGAGGCGGCATTCCCTTTATTAGGATGTAAGCGTTGCCACTCCTGTTCCTTTTTGCCTCTCATTCTTGTTGGGATTTAATGGCCCCAAAAGGAAAACCAAATATATTTATGTTTGATACATAGTGTCTCTGTATACCAATTCTGATATAATAAACATGTTTCGTCAAGGTATTGCATTTCTATTACGGGGCACAAAGAAGACATGGTTCTTGAACCCTGCTTAGAAACTCAGAGCCAACATGAACACAGTTGGGGAGACTTCTTAATCGAGGGAACATAAGTGTCACTTATCTCGTATCTCATGGTTACAAATGGTTGTCTTATATTTGAACTATTGTCAGGACTTCTGATTACAATGCCAAACTCCGAATTCATGGCTACTATGCGGACCCATTGAAGCGTATGTTCACGAGCAATAAATAGTTATTCATTTATGAAACGACCAACATCTATCTCGACACGAACTGATTTAACATCATCCTTCACTTCATCTAGTTTAACATCATGTTTCACTCCATCCGGTTTAACATCATCCTTCACTACATCTGATTTACATCATTACTTACAACAACTTTGAAAAACATATAAGGGTGCACCATATCTAATAAGAAAAATGCTTAAAATCCATTAACATAAAATTTTGGATATACACATCTGAAATTATGGTACGTGAGTTCGGATATGTATATTCAAACATGACGCACATTTTTTCAGCTAAAAAATAAGATTAATGCCAACAATGAGGGATGAAATGAGTGAATTTTACCTTAAATTGAAGCTTCTTTTACTCAATTTGATGTGATAAAATTCAAGAATGATGGTTTGGAATAAAATAGTTGGTTGAAATGTATTTTTTTAAAGGTTTTTGGTTATGAATAAGATTTGAAGTGTCAGAGAGATGATCATGAAAGGTAGTTATATATTCAATTTTCTGCTGGAGATTTTCAGAGACGTATCTCCGAAAATATCACTGTGTGGTTAAATGATAAATCATCTAAATGAAGCATCTATGAAATGGCTTCAGGGGTATGTTCGGAGATGTATATGCGAATTAACCTCAAAAATCTGCAATTTCCATCTCAGGATTAAATTTTGACAAAATATAATATTTCGTGCGTTCGAAGATGTATCTCCGATTAAACTCAATGATATTTTAGAGTTTTCATAGATGTGTTCCACCAAACCTCATAATATTTTGAGATTTTAAGCAGTGTGTCTCATTCTACAAAAATGAAAAAAGAAATTCTCAAGATAAATCAACAAAAAATCAGACCAAAATATGATATCTATGATAGAAAATTAAAAAAAAGAGAGGATATAATCAATCTAATATTGTGGATTAATTGTTCATATTATTTATTATTATTATTTATTATTATTATTATTATTATTATTATAATT